>VWZS01007181.1:767115-844591 GCA_013397075.1 Rhabdornis inornatus
ACTAACCCCGGCACCAACCCCGACACCAACCCCGGCACTAACTAACCCCGGCACCAACCCCGGCACTAACTAACCCCGGCACCAACCCCGGTACCAACCCCGGCACCAACCCCGCTACCAACCCCGGCACCAACCCCGGCACCTCCCGGGCCTCCTTGCTGCCCCCGCTTTGTGAACTTCACAAATCATCTTACAGAATTCCCAGTTTTCCGAATGCCTACGGGACCGGGCATATCCCCAGCATTTGCATAACATCCTGTATGTTTTATCCAACTTTTTAAGGTAAACATTAATATTGCATAACAAGGAGACTTTGGGAAGAAGTACAGCACAGAGAAATGACAATCACTTATTTTTCTTTGCAGGAGCTTGTTTCAGAAGTAATCCTTTTTGGCTGTGCCAATAGTGTTATGATATATATATTGTATACATGCCTGCAGTCTTGATTTTCCTACTTGTCCAGATAAAGGCACTAGCCGGAGGTTGCACCTGTTCCTTGCTGTCTGAACATGAGCTTTCTTTAACATAGAAAAAATGAACAGCAAAAGGACAGGAATGGTGCTTCAGCTATAAAATCGGGACACAAGTTTTTGAGCATCCAGACTAGACAACAGAGAGATGCCCTCATGCCCCATAATGCCATCACATTGTGAATATCCTATTGTAATTGGAGTAGTTCATATTTCCAGGCATAACAACACAAATCGGCAAAATTCCCACAAAATGTAATATGAGACTAAGCACTAAGTTAAATTGTTGTTTCTTCGAGGATATTTTCCGAAAGTATATCTGTCTACTAAAGGATATCCTCCTGCTTCAAATTCTTTCATTTATCCATGCCTAGAACAGACAAAGCAAAAACTCAGAGAATGTTAACCAGATTTAACTGAAGTGGTAATGCAATAGTAGATGAACTTTATTGTTAATAAATGAGAAATTATTCACCCTTGGGACACCTAGACCTGACAGGGTCTCTTACAGGAGGCCTTCAAAAACACCTCTTTTCATTGACTGTATAGGATATGCTCAAACCATTCAGTCTGGGAACTGAGGAAGAAGTGTGTCTCACAGGCTAAAATCAACAGGCTGCTTTTAGGACAAGGTACACCATGTGTCCATAGCTCAGTTCAGATCATAGAATTATTTAGGTTGGAAAAGATCTCTAAGATCATTGAGTTCACCTGTTAACCCAGCACTGCCAAGTCCATGACTAAGCCATGTATTTTAAATACCTGCAGGGATGGTCACTCAACCACTTCCCTAGGCAGCCTGTTCTTCTGCCTGACAACACTTGACACGAATAAATTTTTCTTAGTATCCAATCTAAACCTCCCCGGCACAACTTGAGATAATTTTCCCTCATCCTGTCATTTATTTGGTAGTCTGACTTTCACCTTGCTACAACCTCCTTTCAGGTAGTTGTAGAGTGATAATATCTCCCCTGAGCCCCCTTTTCTGCAGGCTGAACAACCTCAGCTCCCTCAGCCATTCCTCATGTGACTTACTCTCTAGACCCTGCAAGGGCTCCATTGCCTTCCTCTGGGCACACTCCAGCACCTCAATGCCCCAATGTTTTCTGCAAAAAGGGAACAGTAAAGAAGGCTAAAATGTAATTCTGCTAATACAGATAAACTACGTCAAAACTAGAGGCTGGGTGGTGAGCCCCTGAGTGATCCTGGTAAACAGTTTCTTTTGTGCATTTGTTATCATGTTATATTAATGAAATTAATATGCACAAAGAGTAGATACTGATCAGTATCACTGCTCTCAGAAGAGGCTATTTTTTTTTTCCTGCCAGCAGCAACTGAGTTTGTCAAGGTCATGAATCATCTCATTCTTCAGCAATAACTGATCTCAAAATGTGACCAAACCAGCCTCCATCTACTGGTTAATAGTTAACAGTTTATTTCAAGTGCCTGATAATTTCTGGGCCAGATCTCCTGAAAACATGTGAGGGCTCAGAGTTAATATTTATCTTTGCAGGGTGAAAACACAAATGACTTATTTCTGTAGCCTCTTGTGATTTGTTTTCATTTCCTGTGTGAAATGAATGGGGCACAAGCAGCCACCTATCTTGCAGGAAGACAATAAAAGAGCTGATCAGAAAAGTCTCTCAGAAATAGAGGACCAGACAGGAGGAAGCTACAAGGACCAGAATCATAATTTACTACCACTAATCAGGTAGTTTAAGACCGAACATCTACCCTCACCTAAGTTTTGATCAAGTTATGTAGATTTTGCAAAAATGTTTCCAGTCTAAAATCTCTAACTACTATCTCTATATTTCTTTGCTTAACCCCAGTATAGATTATACCATTTCTGAAATCTGCATGACTTAATTAGTTTTTTCCTTTCAACTACCTGGATCATGACAATGTAAGTTTTATGATCCTTCCAGCTGGGAAACAAGAGAGCACATACAGCTTGAAAAATTAAACCTTGAACAGTTAGACTCCCTGTGGGTCATTTATACTAGAGGATGTGGCAGGCCAGAATCTGGGAGACCTTTGCACCCCTTTCTACAATCACATCCTACCCTGACTGCCTCAAATTCTCAGTGTCCCACAGAAGGGACAAATGAGCTGTCATTTTTATCTCCTGAAATGTCACACCTGTTAAGTTAATGCTTTAAAACCAGCTGGCCCAAGTTTCGGTTTATGATTATATGTAACTTCAGCAGTTTAGGGGCTGCTTTGTAAAACCATTCCATTCATAGAGGTGAGGAGAGCTCAAGTGGGAAACAGAGCAAGTGTACAGGAGCTCTTTCCAGGTAAATGCTGCTCACAATTAGCAGCTTTGAGACTTTCTGGTTTTCATTAGTCTAATCTGCTTTTTTGTTATTTTTCAACTTTTGACCTCCACAAGGCAAGAAGTTCTGCAATATACTAATCATACAATGTACTCTAATCATGCACTGAGAAGAAAAAATTACTTCCTTCCATTTTAAACCTCCTACCACTCCACCAACAAGATTGTAATGGCTTCTCTCACTGTTAGTAATTTCCTGATAGTTTTTCATCCTTTTCATTGGCAATTTGAGGACAGAGAAAATGAGGGAAATGTTTTATCTGGAAAACAAACTCCACTTCTACTTCCTGAATTGCCTAAACTCTTCAGTTTTAAAAAGTCCTTCAGTTTCAAGTTCTTGCAGCTCTTGTGCCATCATGCAAAGGTTTGTTACAGATCTTTTCTCCTTCATGATCACAAAATGTACTTGCAATGAGTATAAGCACATTGTCAAGTTGTGTGCCTTATGCATCAAAACACAGGCTGTGACCTGAAGCTCAGTGAAATGGATGGATTTTTTGCTACTCACTCTGAAGATCACAGCTAATAAGTGTTCATTGCAATTTCCCCATCTGTACTCAATTATTCCTTTTTGTTAGTACCCATTATCAGTGTGTCCAGAAATTAGCTAATTTATAACCCTAATCAAAAAGTCATAACAAAGTTTAAATTCAAGTCCATCCTTCTTCACTGAAGAATTTTAGCACAGGTTTCATTTAGGTATGCTTTTAAATGTTAATGGTATTCCTAAGAGCCAAGAAAATACTTCAGCACTGAGTTGAATATGCCATGGGATTAAGTCCATACTTGCCATTTCACTGACAGTGGAATTTTTTTTCTAGACCCACTGATGTTTTACAACCAGACCAGGTATTCCTACTTCTTTTTATTTTACCCTCTTCCATTCTTGTTTTCCATGCATATATTCTATAATGAAGGTTTAAAACAATGTTTTGCAGTCTTTCTCTTCTCCTTTGGACATACCCCCTTCTGTTTCACCTTTTAATTTCAAGCACTTTTTCCATTCAGTGTCATTTGTCTATATTAAATTAATTGTCACTTTGCTCCTTTTTCTGATTTATTAATAGCAGTGTTGGCATGTTATTTTATAGTAATCCCATCTGAGCTTTAGAGAACTACAAGCTTCTTTATTTGACTTAAATAGGAATAAGGCTTACTCCAATAATGAGAGTATCTTATGTTAACATCTCCAATATGTTCTAAAAGTTTTCTTTACTCTGTTATTTTTACTCCTTAAACAGACTAGCTTTGACAGAAGCAGGTGTTTGAGGTAAATTAAATTACATCATATTATATCTGGAATGAGTTT
The DNA here is from genome assembly GCA_013397075.1 of Rhabdornis inornatus. Lineage (NCBI taxonomy): Eukaryota > Metazoa > Chordata > Aves > Passeriformes > Rhabdornithidae > Rhabdornis > Rhabdornis inornatus. The sequence continues at coordinate 771,233 of VWZS01007181.1, forward strand.
CACCCAGCACTTCTGTTTAAATTAGGGATTTAGATTAAATATCAGCTAGCATTAATAATTTCTGCAATGTTCTCTACCTCACAGAAGCTGTTTTCTCAATGTCTTAAAAGGTTATGTATAATTCAAATTCATTGAAAAAAATCTCACAATAGAAATTTTTTCCTTGAGTATTTTCCTTCTTCTTTCATCCTTTAGGGTTCCAAGTTTCCCCTCTTGATTAAGAATTTCTTGCTCTGGGTGTGAAGGAGGGCTAGGATACCTTATAATCAAAGCTCTGGAACCAATCAGTGATGTATGAGGCCAAATACAGAACTGATTTGCTCCCATAAGCAATTCAAGCAAAGTTTTAGTGAGGTTGGCTTAAGTGAAAAAGAGCACAGACTGTGGTGCTGCATTTCTGCAATACTCTGAAGATGGAAACATCATGACAATACTAATTAATACTGATAACTTAATGCCAAAGAAAGCCAATCCACAATTATATTCACATCCTGCCTGGCATTTTAAATGGAAAAAGAAGCAAGCAAGCAAGCAGACTTTTAAATATTTCAGAGCTGAAGCCAGTCCAGGAGGTACTAAATTAATTACTTATCAACTTGCTTTCGTAAAGGGAATCCTCAGCAACAGATTTCGTGTCTAGGTGACTTCCCAGGCCCCAAGAAACACAGCAGCATCTACAGTCTGGAAAGATGTCAAAACAGCAGCATGCAATTCCTAGCAATTCATAAGTGCCAAAAAATATACTGCTTCAGCAAACATTGCAAATTTTCACATAACAGAACTAGACAGAGAATAACTATTATGATAGGAAAAAAAAGTTTAAGTTTCAGCTGCAAGGACTAGACACTGTTTGTCAGAAGCAATTTTGAAGTATTTTTGCTCTTGAATTTACAGCATAATTTTCTCTACATAATTAGATTGGAGAATATTTTTTTGAGATGACTGAAGGTCAGATTGCATTGTACTTATTTATACCTTGGCTATGAATAGTTCCACTGATCTCAGTAAGATATCTGGAGGACTACCCAAGGTGAGTAATGATTAAAACCTTGGTTATTAAAAAAGAAAGGACAGAACCAAAACAGAACAGTTTCCTAAGATCAATCAAAGGCAAATTTTTGAATGATGAAATTGAAAATGCAATCAAAAGGATAACATAGAAACTAATTCTCAGAAACACTGTGATGTAAAGCAATATGCAGGGGAGTGGTGCACTTCATTTTAATCATAAATATATGATTAAAGACACAGAAAAAGTAGGAGATTCTGACTGCACCATCTTTATGTAAACTCTCTACAGGATATTATGGCAATGTTTCAAATGTAATGAGGTTGCCTTCATGCTGTGTTTGAAACTATTTTAGTAAAACTTAGCATATTTTTAGAAGGCTTTAATGCCTAGATATAATGTTTGGAACAGTGAAAGTCCAACTAACTAGCTAGCAACTAAAATCTGAAATATTGTGGGGGATTTTGTCTCTTTATACAATTTAGAAAGCAGCCAGGGAGTCCTCTTTCATATTCTAGGAAGAAAAGATTTTCTGTTACAGGAGCAACTAAGAAAATCATCATAACTTCCTTTTGTTTCCTAGTTCTAAACTAGGACTAGCAGAAGACTGGAACATTTTATGCAGTAAGTTTCTAATTTGAAGGCTACAAACTTGGCAAGAATTTCCAGTATTGTTCTCCAAAAACATGCTAGTATAAATTATATTTGTATATTCTAAATTCCACTTTGATCATCCTTTTTTCTTCTAATCTCAAAGTCACATCTTCACACATGTAAGTAAATAATTACTCTATTTATCCTTCTAATTGCATTAATATTTCTTTTGTAAGTAGGTTCTGTTATCTATGAATAGCTGGGCATTCTCTCATCCAAGGGCCAAACTAGGCTGGATGAAACAAGGGCCCATGAAGGGGTGCAAGACTTTTAGGAGAAACCATTGTGATGAATTTCATTTAATAGTGATCAATTTACACTTTGAAGGTCACAGTGTTGTCTTTCTGTAAGGCAATAAAAAGAGGGTAGCTGTTTTTTCCTGTCAAATGCAATCCATTTTTTTGAACTTTAACACGTGCCAGGACGAGAAATCCCACTTCTCTTTACACTTACCAGTATGGGTGGGGAGGAGTTCAAAGAGAAGGAGAAAAGGAGATTGCAATGGCTTGTCCCGCCAAGAGGTGAAATGAAAGTGTAGTAACAGGGCTGGATGCAGGACAAAGTGTAACTCCTGACTCTGAATGTGCGCCTCGGTTTAAGAATGGTTCCCCAATTTAGTGCTCCCAATGAAACACTCCAAACCACATGCCCTGTGCTCAGTCCTTTCCCTGCAGGGAGATGAAGGGGAGAATTGGAGGCTCAAAAGGTAAAGATCATGGGTTCAGACAAGAGCAATTACGACAAACAGTAATGAAATAAAAAACTGAAGAGTAACAGTAACAATATTAATAACAAAGTGTCTAAGAGGCGAACAATTCACATGGGAGTGTTCACCAAGTAGAAACCCCTGACAATACCCATCACATGGCCATGCTTTGACACTAGCAAGGGAACCCTTCCCCTGTCCCCAGAAAATGGTGTGAGGTGGTATAGAATTACCTCCAGACCCTAGCCATGATCCCTTCTGGCTACTGCAAAAATTAACTCTGTCCTGTCTGGAACCAGGGCAATGGCATTTTGCCCTGAGGCAAATTTGTCTATGACACTTTTCAATGGCCTTTTGTTCATGACCAGAAACAATGATGGCATGCTTGGCACCACGTGAATTTATTTATAGGAAATAGCTATGGCTACAGCCTAGAGAAATTACTTCAGGTATAATATGCAAAAGATACTTGATATTCATATATGTAATTAGGAACGAAGTGGTTCAACTAAAAACACGTCTCTTCTTCTGTATATGTCGCCTTTTAAATAATTCATATGACAGTATTGAACATGCAAATAGAGACTGGATTCTTTCAACTGTCACAAGCATGTTCTGAAAATAACTTCACATTTAAAGGTCACAAGTTGCATTTCTTTTGACTCCCATGTCATTATTAGTCAATAGGATCATGCTTTCTGATTCCACCAAATCTGCACTCACGTTCCCATTGTGGGCTGCTGCAGTCCATAGGATGTCTCCTAGATACATGAGTCTCCTTATCATGGACAAGAATCTTAATGAGTTTATAAAAACTAAAGCAGATTCTGTCTTACTACTGGCTAACTTATTCCATCTCCTTCATGATGCCAGGAAGAGTGAAAATTGAATGCATTTTTTATAGGCCATAATTCTGTAACATCTTGTAAGCATATATGTACCTTTGTACACATCCACACACAGTGCCCTATTAAACTTCAGGAACATGATAGTAGGACAGCCTTGGATTCTCGTGTGCTGGTGGAGTCAGACTAGACCTTAAAATGCTGCAGTTAGAATAAAAAGCAATCTATGCAAAACTCACAATTTGTGCATTTACCAGAACTTCTTGCATCGTGATCACTTTGAATCACAATGCTTACTTTTTGGTTGAATTTCCAGTCCTACATTTCTGTGTCCTTTATTGAGTATATCCACACTAAGCTCTTGAAACTCAGGTAAAAATAAAAGTTTTCTTTCATGTATTAGGAAGCCTAGAAAAACTAGAGCAACTGATTCCTTCATACAGGGAAACTCATCAGTCTCGGTACAAGATACTGGAGGGCTCAAATGATTTAGTTGGGCAGGATGTACTAGCGAGGAGAGAATCGAGCTGGCTGGTGCAATGGGCACAGCAGGGCTGCTCCCTCCACACAGTGCCAGCAACAAAGACTAAACTAACTTCCTATGAAAGACCTGGGTGGGGAGTTCCTCCTGAGCTCCTAGTTCATCTGCATCCTAGCACCTGTGCAACAGGGAATTTATTTTTGCTCACTCAGTGGCTGCGTACGTTTATAGCTAAGGTTGCTTCGTGGTTTCCACCTAAGACCTGCTGTTGAACTGCTTGTAACACAGGCAAATTCTAATCATCCAGGTCAGGCTTTTCATTGATAAGGATGTCTTGAGCTGGTTGGTTACCATCTCACTGTCAGTGTGGTGTGATTCAAACACCAACCAGGCACAAGTTATACAGTGAAACACTTTTCCAGTCCTGGTGAAAGAAAACAGTCCTACAACTGAGGTGCTCCAAAACCTGCAAGGTTTGAAGATGAGGTAGAGCAGGGACACTTGCCAAGGGAAAGTAAAGGTCTGTGAGCAGCCAGCACTGCTTAGCTAAAGACCCAGAGGACTGAAGCTCAGTGGCTCCAGCCATGGGCTGCCCCATCAGCCTTCTCTGTGCCAATCACAAAGCCAGCAAAAAATTACTCACTGTCACTGCTGGTTTTTCATCAGCTCATCAAGCTCAGTTGTCATAGGGAATGGTCAAGCCAAAGCCAGTGCCAGCCTAAGAAAAATGCCAGGAAAAGGAGAGGGAGAAAGGTGTGGAACTGCAACCCCAGAGAAAGCAGACTAACTTTTGATATGCAGTACAGGCAATTTCCCTTGATTAGGGCATCTAGGTTGTGGACTAACCTGTGGGGTGAAGAGAAAGAATCTAGTATATGTTAGAATAAATATGTAGGTAGAGCAGTGGCAACATGAAGAATAGCTTTTTCAGGCTACACAGCTACTCATCACATTGCCACTGCCCTGTATACCTATTTCAGGCTTCATAGCCTGAAAGAAAGCACCTTGAGAGTGAGCTCTAGTTACAGCTGTCTGGAAGATGATGAGGGCAAGTATTTCTGTTTAATGAGCATGCATACTCATTTGCTCATTTAGAAGAAAGAAGTCATAAAGGAAGGCAATAAGCAGAAACAAAACCAGAAATTGCTGTGGTTTAACAAATGGTACCTGTTTGTAGCTTCTGCAGTGACCTCATGCTTCGTGAAGAGGTGCAACAAAGCACTGGCGTGCCAGCACGTATTAAGGACAAGGAAAAAGCCTCCCTTATTGTCCTTCTCTTTGGTTCGTAAAGCCTTGTCTAGGATTCAGTAGGTAACTGAGATAGAGATGGCTCTAAGTTATGGATTCTTCCATGTTTTAAAAGTAGGATGAGTTTGTACCACCTTTTTCATTGAAAACAGTCCTGTTGATGTTACCTGTGGTACCTCCAGAAAGAACACATCAGGTCATGGAGATTCGATATCCCAAAACACAGAGACACTGACAGAGGACAAAAAGGAGGCAGGTTGAGATGCTGAACATCAAGTCCACAGCACATGTGTGACATGTTGGGGGCAGCAGTTAGTAGCTGACGTGACATATCCTTTCAAGCACTTGCTCAATTTGTCTCCAAAATAATCAGCTCAGCAAAAAACAACTGTGACAAACATTTCGCCTCATGCGAACTTACAAAATACTGTTAGCCTGAATGAGGACCATAGGCAGGTAAAAAATATGTATATCTATGGAAGGCTGAAAAGGAAAAAAATAAACAGGCTCTAATTTTCTCCTGCAATACTAAGCAGCTTTCATACTACAGGAGACTAGAAAGGTTGAGTTACCCTGACGTCAGTACAGTCATTATTGGCTCAGGTTTTTGGCTTGTGTACAAGGCTAACATTCTTACTCTCAGGAAGGTCTTACTCTAGCACAGAAGAGGGCAAGAAACTTTAATGTGTTGTCCCTCCTTGTATCCTAATTGAGGTGTCTGAATTTCAGAACATCTGGAGACCAACCATGGTAAGCACGCTGTCACGCTGTCAGAAAGGCTAATGAACAACCTCATTGTCATTAAAGGTGTCCTCAGATGCTCTAAAATGAAAAACAAACACCAGATAATGTATGGACTCCACATACATGCACTACCTAGAGAGTAAAGTATTCCATATTCCTATCAAGCAGTTTGACATTCTTCATGCCCATAGTGACTACTGTGGAGACCTCTTGCTACAGACGACTCAGTGATTTGGGGAAATTATCTTGCAACAGGCCAATACATCTGAGTGCTAGAGAGCAAATTACAGGCCCTTAATGTTTTCCCAAATATTTTCACATATGCTCTGTTATTATTTATATTGCATTACAGACTATCGTGAGCCATTTGACTTTAACAAGAGGTGACTTAAATTGTATGTTGTAGTTCGGAGTGCATTCATCCAAGGCGATGTCGGCAGTAATAACAAAACACACTGTGCTTTGCCTAGTGAGCGTGTTTTCCTGAGGTCACTGGGAGCTCAGGCTGCTGAGCACTCTTTAAGTGTTTACCTCAGAAGCCCTTTGACATACCTTGAACCTGTTCAGATCACCACTGTCCTAAATTCTCCCAAGGATCTGAAACAACACGCAGCACCCTCCAATCCTGTTGCACCTGATTATTAGGGACAGACTGCTCTGAGACAGAGATGATCCTTTAAGTAAGCAGTGCATGCAAGATGAATCCTAGTGGGATAATGCACATCCCTGGCTGAATGAGAGCTGTTAGCTGTGGCACCAGCTCCAAACCAGTACTGGACCAGATGAATTTGGTGCCTTGTTGAGCTTGACTATGTTTAACATACAAAAGTGATACATTGCCATCAGGGACACTTGGCTGGTGACACTTTCAGGAAAGTCCCTTGTCTGACTGCTGCTAGCTGGAAATATACCCACTCAAATATGTGGGGATGTAGGTATGTGCTTCAAGCAACTGTGGAAAACATCTGTGAAGGGAGTGGGCTTCTCTTTTTATAGAGTGTGTTATTAACAAAGCCTAAAATCTCAGTTGCATTTTAACCCTATTATTCAGACTGTTTTCTGTCCTAACTTTTCTGCTCACTTTTAGAAACTATTGATACTTGTTTTGAATACCAGAAAGACCTACATTTCACTAGTACTTGAAAATAATTCAAATACAGCAGAATTCTGGTAAAATTCAGAAATAATTGTTTTAAGTGCTTTAACTGCTAGGATTTGGTAGCAGAAGCACTGCTGTAAATCAATAACTGTGTTTAAGGTGTTTTGTTATTCTGTGGACAGTAAAACAATTCATAATGTAAGAGTACATAAAGCCAGGATTTTTTTACAGGTGCAAATTCTTATGGTCTGAACTCTGATACAAGATTCTTCTTTTCTCTTTCTGAAATGGCATCTGCCACTTCAAAAGGGTGAAACATATTACACATGGGAATTTCCAAGCAGTCTCCATACAAAGAGAATTTTTGTTCTTTTTACACTTTCATACCAAGCACCCAGAAGAAACCTACTTGCTTTGCAGTATGTCAGAGAAGCACTTTGATCCAACGAGTATTTTTTTCCCAGCTCTGGGAGTGAGATGGGAATCCAGGCAGAAAATGGGAATCTGAGGCAAAGGCTGCACATGCCACATAAAAATAGTGCTACGTAGTTATCCAAGCGCAACAATTCCCCCCCCTTAATTAGTATTGCACAGAGCCCGGAATCACATCCCATATTAATATCTTGATGTCACTTGTAAGACTGTGACTGTGACTTTTTTTACCTAACCATTTAACATCCCCTCCATTTGGGTGTCTCCAGTACTTTAATATCTGGAGCGTATCTTATTCTGAACTGAAATTACTTATCACTGGATACAGCGGCAAGACTACAGATGTGGTCAGCAAAAGCAGAATAAGTAAAAGTAAGTAGACACGGCTTATAAAACCCGCACTGTCACACAGTTAATCCTTTTTAGCAGGTAAGCAAAAATCAAAGCATCTCATAAATATGAAGCCTAGACTGGCTAAAGAAATTCTAGCAGTTTCAGCCTAAGACGTGGAAGAATGAGGATGCATGTTCACTTATTAAGAAAAGTGCTTCTATCTGACCACTTTCTTGGGGGAAGGGAGAGAAAATTAATAAGAGGTAGGTTAAGAATACTGTAACAGTTTCCCCCCGTTGGTCTACAAATTATCCCTTTATTTTCCCCAATTTTGTAGCATGTTTATAGTTTATTAATATTTTTTCCCAGATTTGCTTGGTATTAAGAGGACTGATGCAAAAAGGATAGGCTAGATCTCTAGGTAATTTAAATGACTGCAATTTCATCACCTGTAATGGCATTAATCTGAATTATAGCAGCTAGGCAACTGACGGTGAAATTGAGTAGACCTGCCCCATGGAAAATAATCCCTGATACCTCCCTCTCACCAGGGCAAAGGTGTTTGCCTGGCAGCTGTAACAGCTCTGCGAGAGATCTTAATTCCGGAGCAACTTTCTGCCCCTCCAGGAGGAGAGCGGGATGAGCGGGCTTTCCCTTGGGCTGCAGGAGGGCTGCGGGATGGTGTCTGTACCACAGGCAGCCTGTGCCATCCCCAGCTGGAAGGACGCGAGCATCCCAGGACACAGCTGCATCCCGAGCAGAGCGGCCGAGCTCGGCCCCGACACCCCCGCCGGAACCGGCTCTCGGCAGCCGGCCAGCGGCCACCCTGCCCCGGGGCGGCGGGGACACCTCACCCGGGCTGCCCGGGACACCTCACCGGGGGCGGCGGGGACACCTCACCGGGGCAGCAGCGACACCTCACCCGGGCTGCCCGGGACGCCTCACCACGGTGAGGGCAGGGGCGGAGGGTCCGCGGAGCNGGGGGGGGGGCGGGGGCGGGGGGTCCGCGGCGCCCCAGCCGCTTCCCCGCCCGCGTCCCCTCCCCCTGGCGGGGCGGGAGCGGGGCCGGGGCGGGCCGGGGAGGAGGAGCAGCTGGAGCCGGGGCCGGATCGCGGCGGCTCCAGCGGAGCCCCCGAAGTTTGCGCTGCCGGCGGAGGCGGCTCTCGGCCCTCGTCCCGCCGCTTCCGGGGCCCCGCCGGCCGGAGCGGGCCGGGCAGGGGGAGCGGGCGCCGGCACGGAACCGAACCGAGCCGCGATGAAGAAGCCGGACGGGAAGGTGGTGCTGCTGGGGGACATGAATGTGGGCAAGACCTCCTTGCTGCACCGCTACATGGAGCGGCGCTTCCAGGAGACGGTCAGCACCGTCGGCGGTGCTTTCTACCTGAAGCAGTGGGGGCCGTACAACATCTCCATCTGGGACACCGCGGGTGAGCGGGACCCCGGCACGGGGGGGATGCGGCTCCGGCGCGGGGCTCCCCGATACCCGCGGGGTGTTTGCTGGCCGGCTGCCCCAATCCTCCGGCCCCGCTGAGAGCGGCGCTGCCCGCGGCACCCTCCATGCCTTGGGATGCGTAGGGCTTGCTTTTCCCTAGTTTTGGCTCGGTCCTAATGTGCGAGCTGCTGATGGGAAAGGTTGCGGTGGGTGACCTCGCTCGGGACAGCCTGGCTTTCCGAGAAGCGGCGGGCGGGAGATGGAGACGTGAGCCCCGCGGTGCCCCGGAGGCGGCGGCCGGGCGGGGAGCCCTGCCCCGCTGCTTATCGGCACTACGGTGAAGTCAGTCCTCTGAATCACAGGGTTTGGCTGTAGGACAGAATCTGAAAAGAGACACGAGCCATAAGGGGCCTTAGAACTGCTCATCTCTGGTATTTTTGGAATTGCTTTGCGGAATGTGGATATACAGGGAAGACTGCGATGCCTGGTTGCTTTCTTTTACCCGAGTAGATGGCCACTAACTACAAGCTCAGTCAGGAATTAGAGAGGTTACAGCTTCTGTTCATCCCTTCTCGTTGTGTGCTGCTGAGTTTGATATCAGCCTGTGTCAGACTCGGAATTCCAAACGCTGCCGCTTGCAGCCCTTCAGACGTGGCGTTCCCCTCCGCCGCAGCTGTAAGGAATTGGTGCACAAGGAGCGTGGGCTGCCGGCAGTTTCTCTCTGGGATAGCAGCAGGGGATGTCTGTCCCACTGTTGTGGCAGGCAGCATCTCCGGGATGCAGGACTGAGCGAGGGTTGTGGTTTGGAGGCCTGGGTGGAGGAGGTGGGAGAGCACGAGCTGCAGAAGTGGTTTGTGGTCTTAGTCATATGAAAGTCTTGCTCTTGGTTATTAAGTCAGGAAGCTCCTCTCTGTCATGTAAAGCACCAGAGTGTCCTGCAAAATTAAGTCAACAGACTTTAAGTTGTTCTTTGCAAGTATGATTTTGTTCCTTTTTTTTTTTTTTCATGTTTAGCTGGATTTTTAAAACGTTAGTGGCAACACGAAGAATGTAGGTTATATGTCTTTGTGAAACTTGTGGAGCTGCAGCATCGTGCAATATTCCAGTTTCGTCTTGATGAAATTTGGGAGGGAAGTTCATTTGCTATGTCACTTCATGTCACAATCTAGTCCAAAATGGCTTTTCCTGTGTCAGGAATTGGGGAGGAAGGGGAGAAATGAAACTGGCACGAAGTTATACAGAAACACTTTTGGGAAGTGTGGGGAGGAGGTGTTTAAGAGCTTTTTCTTGCATTTAGTAATCTGTTACTATCATGAAAATTCTCTACCAGTAGCTCTGTTTTAAATATACTTTCTATGTAATTTGCAGTAATTTTTTTTTAAATTTACCTTAATTTTGGAATTGATGTGTTTTACTATGAAGAGTCTCTTCTGGGCAGTTGCTGCTTGTTTCTAGTAATCACCCCATGGGTGATTAGCAGTGGGCTTTATTTTAACAGAAAAACTATCTGTCTTGGTGAGATTATTCCTTGGTAATTTCCATTGCACCCTTCTTTGTTTTTCAGTCATATATAATAAGTCCCTGCAAGGCTTGTGTGGTAGTTTTAGAGCCCTTTTTATACGTCTTTTATTCTTACTGCCGTGTTTTATTCCGTTTGCAGTTGTATGTGGAATCTGGAAAGCTGCAGAGGTGGAATCTCCATGTGTCAGGTGAAGCATGCAGGTGATATCTGTCTCAGGACAGTGCAAGTATTCAGAGCTCAGCAGTCGCTTCCCCAGTGGCCACAATTCCCTCTGTGCCGTGGAGCAGGGTCACTGCCAGTGCAGAGCTCTGCAGTAGCAGTTCCTGCTGCTCAGCAAGACTTCTGGAGCAGAATTGCTGAAGCTGTGTTTGCAGAGCAACAGTTGAAAAGTGTTGCTGTATTGTACCAGGGTGGCATAACATGTCTTCCTCATTCTTCTCTGTTGCTGGAGTTAGCACTGAGCCTGGCTGTCCCATCCTTGCAGAATGATGGAAGTTGAGAAAACTGGGCTGGACTGTTGGGGCCTGTAAGTTTTCGTTTATTAACAGCTCTCATTAGTCTTGGGAGAAATAGAAGCTCCCAGGGCACATATGTGCTTTTTTGCTATCCTGGTGAAGAAGTAAGGAACCTTATTGACACTGTAACTCTGGTGTTGAGTCACAAGGGAATTAAAAGCTGGTGTTTTTTATTTATTATTTTTATTTTGTGTGGACCTTGTGCTTTTCCTGGCCTCGTTGTGTCTGGAGACCTTGGTTTGTACCTCTTATCTCTCTGCGGTCTGGTCTCACTGTCTTATCTCTACCAGGTGGGTACCAAGTAAGCTTGGAATGTGTAGTAAGGAGGAGTTTAAAATTTAGCTTTTCTGTCTGTTTATTAACCTGATGTTGCTAACTTCTGAATTCTTGTGAAGCAGTTACAGGGTTTTCAAATACTGATAGATTGTTTTCTTTAATTATGTATTTGTAGATATACAGAGAAATCCAGCAACAAACAAGCATCCAGGAGATTTAAAATTCTTTAGCACAGCAATGACAAGAGCATGGATCAAAGTTTGCACCCGTCCCACCTACCTAAATACTGAGTGCCAGCTCAGGATGTCTGTATTAATACCTCAGTAACACTTTATACAGTGTATGATGTAGAAATATGGAAGATTTGGTCTAGAAAATTTAGGGAATGCATGGTAGTAGCTACTGTACTAGTTCAGTACCTAATTAAACAAGGTAAACTGGAAGACATCTTTTTAAATTTTGTCCATTCATATTACATTTAGTATGTGAATGTATGGTTTTTTTTGTGTTGTTGCTTATGAGCATTAGTTTTGGGACTTAGCTCCATAGAATTCCCTTATGTTTTACTTGCAGTTCAGATTGTATGGTTGTTTGTCTGGTATGGGGTTGGCATTTGGCTGTAACAATGCTAGCATCAATACACTGAAGCTTCATTCTTGTAATACAAAGTGATGTTTGTGCACACTTAGACTTCAGTGATTGATGACAATATCTGCAGTAGTGGTAATGGATCAAAAATTAAGTATGCATGGATACTAGTGCTAGACAAGTTTAATTCCTGATTTTCTGAGTTATTTAAAATGTGTGTCATTATCACTAATCACTCTGATTTTGCATTACTTCCTGCTCTGAATTTAGAAAAATCTTGTTTTCCTAGGAAGAATTAAATTTACTTACCACAGTCCTTAAAATGTGCATTTCTGTGTTATCTTTAATGAAATCAGACTGATCACCTGACCTGTTCTACCAAGTTAGATTTGAAGTGTAAATCAGTTATTCTAGGGAGGACTCTTAGCTGTACATTCACACCCCTCCTTATCTTGGAAAAATCAGCTACTTAGTCTAGTCTAAATCTTTCATGTTCTTATCCACAAGCCCTGTAAATGGGTGTGCAGAAGTTGTCAGACTTGATTTTTTTTTTTTTAATTTAAAGTCTCATGTCAAATAGTTCAGCATTTCTCGTTTTCCAATTTGATGATTATGAGAGAAGTAATTTGCAGGTTGCATTCAAGCCAAGGAAACAAATAAGCCACAGATGGAGGAATACCTGGGAGAAGTATCATATGCTTGCCATGTTTCAGAACTCTCCTTTTCCTGCTTTTGACTGTTTCTCCATTGTCAGAGGCTTGGAAAGAGAGTCTTGTGTCTGACCTAGCATGACTGCTGTTGTGTTCTGATGCGACAAATTACATTTGTTTATTTAATTAGTTAATTCAAAGGAGCTAAAAAAAATAGCATTAACTGTACAAAAAAAAACAAACAAAAAAAACCTGCACACTTAGCGTTTTGAAGAACTAATTTGCTGGATAGAGGCCTAGTCTCTAAAGCATTTGAGTACATGCTTTGAGACCTTTGTACTATTTTTCTGAAACAAGGAAAATAAGCAACAACATCAGCAAGAAGAACTTCTTCCTGACACAAAATGATTGGGGGTTGAACACTCAGGATGTCAAAGCTATATATATATATTTCTGTGTGTGTATATACATATGTATATATATGTATTTTCTAGGCAGTGCTGACAGCAGCTGCAGAGTAAACTAAAACTTCCTGCTGGGTGCTGATGGCATGTAGCTCAGAGCTAGCATTTTGTGTCTGGCAGCACAAAACCTCCTGAAGTTTTGAGGGTCTTGGTCCTATTCCACCATTAAACCTGGAATAATGTCTAGTGGCTACAGCTAATTATATTGTAGGAGTCTTTGGGTTGTTCAGGCATGTTTGCTCATGCCTTGGTATTTCAAAAAGTAAAGCTTTTTCTGAATGTTAGATTTCAGTCTCTTTAAACTGACATTTGTTCATCTCACAGATAAGTTATTTCTTAACCCCAGCAGGGAGGTTTCTAAATTATTAGTGGTCATGTCCCCTGTGTTGCTGGAGTAGTATTAGAGCAGTCAACCAGTAAATGAATGAACAGAATTTTAGAAAGTTCACATCAGGATCCTCTAATTCTGTTTTAAGAGGCTGAGTCTTTCCTTCTTTTCCTTCTTCCCATCTTGAGCCTTTTGTCAGCAAGGACTGACATGGTTTTTTAATTCTGTCAATACTCAGCTATTGGTTCATGTTTTTACATCTTCCACCCATTTTTTTTACCTGCATATATATATATATACTTGTCAGAGCTAGTATAGTTAGGGTCAAGGGAGATAAACACAGCCTAGAAAAGGCTCTTCTGTGCCTTGGGTCAGCTGCAGTGTATCTGCCTAATGAGTGCTTACATCTCTTGTGACTGGTTTGCTGATGTTAATCAGTGCTGGTGAGCACGTGTGAATTGCTCACAGCTTCTGATCTCTGACTACTGGCGTTTCATAGGCTGCAGTGCAGGCAAGCAGCCTGTGCTTTCTCGGGCAAGGTGTGAATGTTTAGCTGGTAAGACGTGTTAGTTTCCCCCGGTAAAAAGGATTAGGTTCCTCCCTTGCTTAGTTAGGCTTTGAGGTTTTTGTGCGTTTGGTTTTGTTATTTTTTTCAGAATTTATCTGTGTTGATAAACACTTCCTTGTGCACACTGAGTCAAAGAATATCTTGAGCTGAAAGGGACCCATAAAGACCAAGGCCAATTCCTTTCTCCTTGCAGGTTAACTTAAAACTAAACCATTAAACCATATGACCTAGAGGGACCTCCTTGAACTCTGACAGGCTTGGTGCTGTGAGGAGCCTGTTCCAGTGGCTGACCACCCTCTCAGTGAAGAATCTTTTCCTAATGTCCAGTCTGAACTTCCCCTGATGCAGCTACATTCCATTTCTTGGTAAAGGCAGTGACCCAGCTTAGTTCTGAAGGGAAACCTGAGATAGAGTGTGACTTGGTCCTCAGAATGTGAGATCAGCCCAGGAAGCTAGAACCAAACGTTGCCTTGTGTGGTGAGCAATATGCAAATTGTCAGTAGGTAGGGAGGAAACGTGGTCCTCCATCACACTGAAACAGAACAAAGAAAGAGGAGGATTTAGATCACACATTTCCTCACAAGCAAACACTGATAGTAGCTACTCTGTTTGATATTATTCTGGTTTTGACTTTGGTAAGTAGAGGATTACAGCAGGGAAAAAGAAGCTGCATATGAGATAGTTTGGTAGATTTATTGAAGCCAAAGAGGGCTCTGATGCCTGTGCCTTTCTTCACCTGATGGAATTCTGGCAGCGGTTGGGGTTGGGTATTGCTGAATGCGTAGTGAGGTATCTTTAGTTCAGGAGGTTTCTTGTAGGAAGGTCATAGGGGATATGATCTCAAAAAGTGTCTTGGGCATCAGGGGCCATCAGTGAGGAAGGCTGCTGAGTGTGTGCCTGCACTCAACAGGTGAGAACTAAACAATATATAAGTTAGAAATTATGGAGAATAAAATCCCTTAAGTTTGTTGCTGGTGAGTCATGGCTTGGGGGCCAGTTACCAGCAAGAGTCTTTGATTTTAATTTCTTTAATAAATTTTTAAAACATTTTTTATTTCCTCTCTGCCTTTGGGAAAATTATTTTACAGAATATTATGTTGTACTCAATTAGTTGTTTATGATTGTTGTATGTAAAACAATGATCTATGAGGACCAGGGCTTCATGCACACATAGTGTGGCTTCCTTGAGATTACTGTGTGTGGTTATAGGCTATATATTTTCATATCTTGAAAAGGAAACCATAAGAGTGGAAGTTTGAAGGGACAGAAATTCCTGAAGAGAGTTCACTGTCAGTGAGCTCTGTATCTAAAGCCTCTGCAGCAGATTCAGAGGAAGGAATAAAAGTTTAAGCTTTAGACCATCCCTGGAAACATGGTTTTGTTGTTGTGAAACAGTGCACTGGATTACTTTTTTTTTGTGATGAATGTTTCCTGAAAAGAGCAGAATAACTTGGGAGAGTATTAAAAATATGAAGAAATAATCAACTGCCTGGGGAAGGTCCTGGAGGAAGTTCTATTTTCTGTGTCCAGCAATTTAAAATACAATGATACACAAGTAAAATCAAAGGTAACAAATTCACTGCAGCTGAAAGTGCTTTTGTATGCAAATTAAGTAAAAATACAGAAATACCTTGTCGGAGGGTATTGTGAAGAATATATATTAAAAGGAACAGAAGACAAAAGCAACACAATTTATTCAGCTATAGCTAACTCACTTTGTTGAAAGCAGAATTTTATTTCTAATATGTAATTTTAGTACTGATTTGCAGAGGCAGGCTAATGGGGAGGTTATTGGCACCTCGTGAGTATTTGATGCAGGCCAAGATAAATGTTGTGTGCGAACCTTTGTGCTACCTTCTGTGTGTCAGCCCCCACATTAAATCCCCACGTTGCATGTGGTATTTAATAATAGTGTGCAAAGTGACTGAGCTGTTCTAGCCTAAGTGGGAAAGTACTCATCTCTCCCTGAATAGTATCAGTGACCTGAGATGTGTGCCTGGCTAAAGCTGTCCAGGATCATGCCAAGGCATTGTGGCTCAACAAACATGAGCAACTTCGGTGTCCTCAAGAGGACTTGAGTTTGTTCAAGTTCTTGAGCTGACTGAATATGCCATTTCTTTAAAGTCACAGGTTCTAGGCTGGAGCAATATGGACAATCTTCCTAATGAAGAGTTTGCAGCTCTGGCATTGCATTCTTCTTCCCTGGTTACTGAAGGAAGAGGTGTATTTTGCAGATGTCTGTCAAAATTGACTCGGCAGCTGAAAGATTAGTTTAAATACTGTCTGCTTTGTGACAATACTGAAAATATGTGAGGGAGGGAGGCATGAACATGGGAAATGGTTAGTAGAACAGCGTGAATGCAGTGACAAAGCTGCTGACAAAAATTGCTGATATATGGAAATTCATCTTCCTGGTGGATCAGGAGCTGATAGGAGAGACTGTAGAAAATAAAAGTGTCCAAGAACTGGATTATTGGCTTCAGTTAAACTGGAGTCCTAGAGGCTATATGCAAAGGCATAGGTGTTCTGGACAAGAAAACAAGTTACTAATGTCCTACTGCATTCTTCAGTTTGACTTTGTGAAATGTATACCTGAGCTGTCTAAGAAACAACAGCCCTTTCAGTTTGAGCGTGAGGGGAAAAACACAGGGATGGGATGGGGAATGTTTTTCCCAGTACTTCTCCTTCTAGCTGAGTCAATAGTGTTGCATGGAACAGCAGAATGCTTCATAAGCTGCGATGTAGAGATGAATGTATACGAAGTAACACACATTGACTCAATTGTGTGTGTTGTTTGTTTTCTTTTTAATTGGGGTACAGCCACATTCTGTAATGAAAAACAAATAGGTATTTAAAGTTAGTATTGTTTGTCTAGGTGCCGGAACTTGGACAGTCAGGGTTGTGGTGTCTTTCTGTTGACTGTGCAATTTACTTTTGCTCTCGGTTGGAAGGAAGGGGACAGCGGATGCTTAAAATACAAGTGTGGGGCAGGTAACTGGCTGCTAGTTGTTTTACAATTACTACTTTGTGTGATCATGTTTGGTGAGTACATTTCTGGTTTCACCTCAGTGCATGCACGTTATGGTGACACCAATATCAAAACCAGGGAAACTCATAAGCAGCTTCACAGTGTCTTGGCTGAGCTTTTCCCGATAGTCTACAGGCTAGTTTAAGTATCTTTACTTCACATTGCAATCACATATCTAGATGAATTGTTTGCTTCACTGCAATTGCTGTTTTGTGTTGAAGCTACTGGCCATGTGAACTTCCAAGTAGCAATGTTTTACTACCTGAACTGAAGGTACACTTAGTAATCCCGCATCTGAGTCACATTCTGCTATTGCAAAATATCCAAACAAATAACTCTTGTTTGGGTCTTCATCTGGAAAGACTCTGAGTCTGTGGTGGATACATTTGGAGCCATTAAAAATTGTGGAATAGAAAGAATAATTTTCTCTTCCGTGTCTGAATGATTTCCTTTCTTTCAGGGAAACACAGGGTACAGCATCCAGGGGGTTGATCAAAAGGTATCAAAGCTCCTTTTCCTGTGCTTGAAGTGTAATTTCATATTCAGTACCTGAAGATATGCCTAGGAAATGAGATTTCAGGTTGGTGATTAAACTTAACTTATGCAAGTGTGCTGCAGAGAGCAGAAGTGGTCGAAGGAAGTGAGTGGGTTTTTGCTCTTAGTCTGAATTCTTAGCATAAGTAATTTGCCATCCTACATCACAGGAGATTCAGGATAGCTTCATTTAGGGCAACTAACTCAGTAAACATACAAGATTTCCACATCTACCTGGGTGTGGAAAGAAACAAATTTAGAAGAGTGCTTATTAACGTGTTTTTTGAAGGGAGGTAGATCATCAGACGTGTTTGTGAATTTTCTGGTATATCTTTCTGTCTCTTAGGAAGCAGATGAGAATTGAAGTTGGCTTTGCATGGGCCTCCAAGAAGCCATCCATGGAAGATCTTTGCTCAGAGTCTAAAGACCTGTGTGAGCATTTGATATAGATACTTTTCCTTGTTCCCTCAGCCTTTCTTTTTAATTTTTCTATACTCTGTTACATAATTTAATATTCCTAACTACTGTTTGGTACTTCAGGAGATTCTTACAAAACACAGAGAAAATGTGTTGTCCAGCCATCCAACCACTTTTACATACTGAGTTTAAAAATAATGGTCTTCAGTACAGTTGAAATAAAAGGAAAATTTTTGATTTACATTCTGCAGCTGATGACTACTTGTGAGTTTTTAGTCATATATAATATTCAACCATATGTATTTAAATATGTGAGATTTTGTTGTTAAAGGCCTCAAAAATTCAGTTTCTGTTCTTCATAGTGGGATCTGTTGTTCTTTTCTTGATTGTTGAAGGTAGAAATAAGGAGCTTGATAATATTCTAGCGGATTTTTTTGTTTATTTTCCACCTATCATTTGCTTTCAAAATTTTGGTTAATTCAGAAAAGGGAGAAATTACCAGAATCTGTAATGGCTTATAGTTACAAAAATAAAGGAAAGAAAAAGCTGTGTGTAGTTGAGTCAGCATCTTCCAAGTCTCATAAAAGGGATCATCAAAACTTGTGGTTTGCAGCAAGTGAGACTTGGGTGTTTTAAAACAAAAAATCCCCACTGGTATAATGACTGATTTTTTTTTTTTTCCTACTTCCTGATATAGGCTGTTGCTTTTTAAAAAACTAAATCTCTAATTTTGTGAAATGAAAAATGTCTCAAACTTGTCAGCTCCTCCAACCCCTACCAGTATGATTACTTCTTATTTTTATGTGACTGTAAGACTATCTTTAGGACATGAGCTTTCCCTCCTGCAGCAGATAGCTGTATGTATGACATGAGTATTGTTTCCCTTATCTCTCTTCCTGTTCTAGTGTGCCCTTTCCACATTGTCCTGCTTGGCTTCTTTTTTCACTTCAAGTCTGAGGACCACAGTGGAAGTGGAATAGTTGCTGTCTGTCTTCTCTTTGAGAGGCAGAACACTGTGACCTAGAGATACTGCCCTAATTATGAAAGAAAAGGATGCAGTGCAAGCAAATCAGTAAGCAGTTCCCTTTCTGTAAATAGCTTCCCCTCTTGGCATAAGGATTGAATGGGCAGACACTGGACAGTGGTAACATTGCTCTTTGTAGCTTATTTTGTTTAGAAAGTTCAGAACTGAGTTGTTTATGATTTTTAGTGCTACTCCCTTTGTACTCTCAGGTTGGAGAACAATAATGAGATGAGATTATATCCCATGCCTCTTGTCTGATTACAGTTTCTTTAATTATCAAATTATTGCTCCTAAACTGTGGATATTACATATGCTCTTAAGTGTGTAGGCAGAGAAGCTGGAAGTAGAATTAAAAGGGAGAAGTAGTGCTGGAAATATAAAGGCCATTTGTTTATCTTAATTAGCATAAGCTCTGAAAACACAAGTCACGCATCCTCTGGTAAAATTATCTTAATGATTTAAACAAGTTTTAAATACAATCCCACAAAACCCAGGTAGCAGCACTGTGTCTGGCACAGTCTCCCACATCTGATACTTGCTGAAGGCAGCCCACTGGATAACCAGAACTGCCTCCTGCTTTTGACAAAGAGCAGCTATTTAGAAGCACCCAGTGAAGAAGATTTCAGCAGAATAGAAACTGGTGGTAGCTGGTGAGGAATAGAAGCTGTTATAATTTTCTTCAAGATTAATTATGCATTAATTCATTGCTTGTGTCCTTAATTGAGAACCTGCCTATAAATAATTGAAAACATTGAAACAGATAATAATGAGTGAGCCTAATTTTATGTCCCATGTTATTAATATGAGTTTCTCTTAAAAAAAAATAAAACAGTAGACTTTTTTCGTTCAGTTTGCAAGATCCATGGCCTTTATTTCTACACATTTAGCAAAGTTAAAATAGTTTTCAAATTGCTAGTGAAGGCTGGTTTGAAGTTAAACTCAGTGTTGCAAATCAGGAGCTAGCATATAGTTATCTACTCTGCCTCAGTTCCATTTCACCAAAAGATGATTTAACCTTAAATAAGAGGCACTTGCCAAGTGGCTGCAGGGGCAGACCAGCTGTGGGTACCTGCTATTGATCTGATAACCAGAGCTTCCTGAAGCATTTTGGACAACTGTATTATTTATGTGTACAATAATCATTCCTCACTTTTGAAACATGTGACACAGAAGGTCACTTCTTACAAAACAGCCTGCCAGTTCTCAAATGTGTTTTTGTGAAACCTGGACTCTGTTTTTTGGAATGTGATGAATGTTGTGATTCGTAGATGCCTCTCCTTCCACTTCCTCACCTAATAGTGATCACTGATGAATACCAGCATTTAGCTGCTGTCTTGCACTAACTTCAGTTTGTTAAAGCTAGGCCTCTAGAAGTGCTGCTAGTTCTCTTCTTTCTGTCCTCTACCCTAATCAACGTGGAAACGTATTAGTAGGATAAAAGATTTATGGAAATAGTGCTTGAGGTGCTGCCTACATATGAGCTCAGCAATTAATTTTATCTTCAAAAGGAAGCATGGCCAATATATCTTGGGTCCCTCTCTACACTGCAGTGCCCCATGCATATACTGAACAAAGCTGTGCTGCAGCTGTGGGAGAAGAGAATGGTCTCTGGCTGTGTGGTAGGGTTGGAAGGTGCATTCCCTGGATATGTGACTTTCCAGACTGATTACTAAAGGCTAAAAAACTCTTGCATGTGGTGGCCTGATGCTGTGGTAGAAGCAGGCTGGAGATCCCTGAAACTGTCTAAATACTGAACTTGTTGCATGTTCTTAAAAAGCCTCTGGCTGGTGTCCTGGGATGGCCCTGAAGTGGGGCACTGAGGGGTAGGGCTGGGTTCTTTGCTGCTGCTAGTGCTTTTTAAATATTAATGGAAAGAATTATCATCAAAGTGGGGCTGATGGAAAATAGGCACTGCCATAGCTAATGCTCTTGTGAATGAATTGAGAATGGTTTGGGTTGGAAAAGATCTTAAAGATCATCTAGTTCCAACTCCCCTGTCATGGGCAGGGATACCACCCACTTGATCAGCTTACTCAGGGCCCCATCCAACTTGAACACTTCCAGGAATGGAGCACCTACAGCCTCTCTGGGCAACAAGCTCTGAAGCGCTCCTGTGGGTCTGTGGAAGAAAGCTAACTCCCTGTGTTACTGTGTGTGACTCTCATCGGGTGGATGTGCACAGAAGAGTTTACAACTTCTTCTTGATAGTTTTGCTTCCTATACATGGGAAGAAGGGAAATGACTGACAGCCAGGAGGCAGGAGTACATATAATGTGTTTGGGGTTAAAGTGATAATATGGAAAAAGAAGGGTGTTTCTAAAAGAGTAGACCATTTAATTATGTGTATGGTTAGACACAAAATTTAATGCAAAGAGGGTCTGCAATGAGTAACAATAAACTCTTTTTGTCATCTCTATAATGTCAGTTCCCTTAACTAAGGTGTTTATTAAGTTTATGGTGTTTCCTTGTTCAAAAATGGTGTGGTGTATTGCACTGATTGACTTGGTATGTATGTAGTTTACCCTTCTGCAAAAAATGCTATGGGGAATTTTGATTTTTAAAAAAGAGGTTGTAAAGTGCTAAGGCTATAGCAAAGTATCTAATGAGGAAGTTAAAAAACCTAGCTCAGCTTAAAACAGGAATAAAGAATGAAGAAAAACAGGAAGAATTTCTTGTCTGTGAAGTAGTGGGCAGACCCCGACTTAACAGTTCTTTGCTGAGAGCTGGCAGGAATGCTGACAAATGGTAGAATTTCAGAGTGCTTCTTGAGATACATTTAGGAGGGCAATCTTAACTAAGCTCCAAGCAGCCTCTTGCTTATCCTGCCCCACTGGATGGGGGAGAGAACTGAGGGAGTAAAAGTGAGAAAAATTGTGGGTTAAGACAAGGACAGTTTAGTGGATAAAGCAAAAGTTGTGTGCGCCAGCAAAGCAAAACAAGGAATCCATTCCCCACTTCTCATTGGTAGGCAGTTCAGCCATCTCCAGGGAAGCTGGGCCCCATCGTCTGTAATGTTGACTAGGGAAGACAAGTGCCATCGCTCTGAACATGCCCCACTTCCTACTCCTTTCCCCCAGCTTTATCTGCTAAGCATGGCACCATATGGTGTGGGTTATCCCTCTGTTTAGCTGGGCCCAGCTGTCCTGGCTGCATCCCAATTTCTTGTGCACCCCCATCCCCCTCACTGGCTGGGTGATGTCACAGAATCAGATAGGTTGGACAAGATCTCTGAGATCAAGAACAACCTTTGAACACCACTATGTCATTTACCCCATGGCACTCAGTGCTGTGTCCAGTCTTTCCTAAAACACCTCCAGGGACAGCCCATTCCAATGTCTAATCACCCATTCTGTGAAGAGATTATTCCTTGATGTCCAACCTAAATCTCCCCTGGTGCAGCTTAAGTCTGTTGCTGGTTACCCAGGAGAAGAGGCCAACCCCCACCTGGCCACAACCTCCTTTCAGGTGACTGTAGAGGGTAATAAGGTCCTGCTGAGCCTGCTGTTCTCCTGGCTAAACACCCCCAGCTCTCTCAGCCTCTCCTCATGGGATGTGTGCTGTTGCCCAGCACTCCCAGGTCCTTTTCTATTTTCCAGCCCTCTGCCCCCATCCTGTCCTGCTCCCTGGGATTGTTGGTGCCAAGTGCAGGACCCAGCCCACAGTCTCGTTGAACCCTATGCCATTGGTCTCACCCCATTGATTCAGCATGTCCAGGTCCCTTTGCCAAAGCTTCCCACCCTCCAACAGATCAACCTATCTTGGTGTTGTCTGTAAACTTCCTGGTGGTACATTCAATCTCCTCATCTAGACAATCCAAAAATATATTAAACATCACTGGGCCCAACACTGATCCCTGGGGAATACCATCAGTGGCCAAATTCCAGCTGGATGCAGCACCGTTCACCACCATCCCCTGGGCCTGGCCATCCAGCCAGTTCTTAGCCCAGCAAAGGGTGCACGTTTCCAAGATGTGGGCTGCCAACTTTTCCGGAAGTATGCCATGGGAGGCAGTGTCAAAGGCTTTGTTGCCTTTCAGCACTTAGGGATGGCCTGCTTGTGCATCTTCAAGATTTCTTTCTTAAGGTACATATTGGCTAAAGTATGTATTATGTATTAATTAAAGTTAAAATATGTATTGAAGAGAAAATATGAGAAGCAGGAAATTTTCTGATACTCTGCAGGTGCTGCTCAGCAATAGTTAAAATATCATTGTGTTATCTATGTGGTTTCCCAAATCAGCAGCACAAATCCCAAAACACAGCCCCATACTGGGTACTGTGAAGAAAATCAACCCTGCCCCAGCCAAACCAGCACACCAAGCTAATCTGCCAGCTCCTTATGAAGCAATATAAATCATCCAGTAAGTGTGGAGTGACCTCCTGGCCCTGCAGTGCCAGTCAAACAATGCTAAAGTACACCTGGCCACGCATTCCAGCCTGAGCTAAAGATCTATTCAGTTTGAAGAGCAAGCTTTGGGAGGGAGTGTGGGCTTTGAAAGTCTACTTTGAGTGACTCTGAAGTTAAGGACCTGGCAACACTGTCTGCTTGGGAATTGCGTAGGGAAGTGGGCTCATCTGCAGTGCCTTTACCCCTGTAGAAAGGAATTGTAAATCAAGGGAAAAAGTATCAGTTTTCAGGTACTGCAAAGAAAAATCAACTGCTTTTAGAACTCACCCTGTGGAAAAAGAATTGTTTTCTGTAGAAGGTACTTTCTTTGAGGAGATGAATTGGTGTTTCAGCAGGTGTTAAAGCTGAAAAGCTTCTCCCACAGTTCAGAAGGGAGTGTCTCACCTAGGTCAGGTTGTTGTACAGCCCTGTCCTGTCACTGGCCTCTTTGTTGCTCGCTGCTGAGCAATATTTGACCGTCAAGCTCTGCTGCTGCAGTTAAGCGTTCAGTGATATTGCTTCCTGCAGAACTCTTCCAAAGTAAATCCAAGATTTTTTCCTTCCCCTTATGATTTCCTTCCAATCATATTTTCTTTAAGGAAAGCTGCCAAATGACCACTTCTTTCTAAGTAGCAGTTTCAACTTTTCTTTTGAACACAGAGTTTCAGAAGAATTTTGTATCAATGCTTTTTATTTACGTGGACTTAAATTTCTAGTTTCATTCTTGCATTCCTGCACTCATTTCAGTAAAGGCATATAGGAACTTCATAAATTTACCTTAATTAGCTTAATTTAGCACTCTGCCACATTTTCAGTAGATGTGGTGTTGATGCTAGATTTCAGCTGGAGTTCTGGTGGAGCATTTGCTTGTAGACAGGATGGCAATGTCCCATCAATCTGTCTTGCCCTCGTTTTTTTTGTCAGATATCAGTGTTTAGATAAAACATTTCCCTTCACAGCTGTGAGATTTCAGAGAGAAATAGTTAAAAACTGGTTTCATTTTTTCAGTTTGTCTTGAAGGTGCACCTTGGTATGCTTGCCAGTCTAAGATTAGTTCTGTTCATCTTTTACAAGGCAGTATCCTTCCAGGCAGCTGAAAATACATGAAGTGCTTGAATCTTCTGGGGTTATCTGCTTTTTCAAGAAATGAGCACAGTACATCAAGAGAACTAAATAATATGAATGGTTTGAAAATAGTAAATCCAGCTAGCTTAAATGTAAAAGTTATTCAAGATTGTAGAGATATCAGTGGAATCTTTAGCTACAAATAGGATTTTTTATTTATGCGGGTCTAGCCAAAGTTTTTGTTGGCAAAAACATGCTATGTAGTGTGGTTAGGAGGTTTTCTCTGTGTCTCTGTGTAATGCTTTGTATTGCTAGACATAATATGATGAAGCTTAAAGCTTCAGCTAGAAACCATATTTGTGTTTTTATGGAATGTGATAGCTTTGGATAGAAAGCATACTGGTGTTTCTATGGGAACATCTATTTTGAAATTAAAATTCCTGTGAGTTTAGAAGCTCAGTCTTAATTTCATTATTAGAATGATAAGTTCTGATTCATTCTTGGCAACAAGAAAAATAATTTTGCATTTATGTAGCAGAACAGATTGCAGGTATTTTTTGTTCTAGAAAAGCTGCAACTTGTGGGCTAAATATTGTAGATAATAGGAATCTTCTCTAATATTTTGCTCCTTTATTTAGGCATTGTGCAGCTGAAGGCATTGCTGATTATAGGAATGCTAAATATGCCTTTAGTCCAAAGACTCTGTGTTTATAAGTTTCATTATAAAAAGAGAATTGCAGCTAGAAATATACAGGCTAAACAAGTGTATAAGGCTGCAAATGAAGAGAGACTAATGTTATGGGGTGCTGGCAACAGATTAAGCTAGATTCATTGGGTATTGGATGTGTTTTGCAAGGTCCATTGAATTGGCAGTAGATGGCAAACTACTTGGTACCTTGATACCTTTCTGTCCTAGAACCTATGAGCTGCTCTGGAAAGTACAACAAGTACAGGGAGAAATAAAAGTCGTCAAGAATTTAAGTACCATTGTAACTTCAGTGAGATTCTTTTAATATTCTTGGTAATAAAATAATATGGAAAGATGGGAGAAAGGTGCTACAGGTAGGGTTTTTAGTTTAGAGAAATATGCCAGAGGCAAAGAATCTGAGTGAAAAAATATCCATTTTTCTGGCCTAACAAGAGGGAGGTTAATCATAGGGGAATACCTTTTTCGAGGAAGGTAGAATTTTTCTGGGGTTTAGGGAATGTGGTGTTTTTCAGTTTGGTGTTTGAAGAAGAGGTGTTTGTTTTTTGAACAGATTATTTTGTGAAGCTAAAAGTGTATCAAAACTCAGAATCTGAAAGCTGAATGCCAACAAGCTAATTGGTGGGATACTAACTTTCCTTTTTTTAGATACTTTGTAGAATACAAATTCCTCCTTAGTCACAGGACAAGAACTGAGTGAAACTCTATCATCTTTATTATGAAGGAGGTAAAATTTGAATGAAGATTAGCCTTGGTGTCCGATCATGCTCTGTAAATGTTTTTTTCCTTCATGATTTTTTTTTCTTCCCTCTTTTATTCTCTCTCATGTAAACTTGATCTCTTTTCATTTAGTGTGTCTGACAGGTCTGTCATTGGGCAGAAATGCAAGCCTTCACTGCCGTTATGGAATGAAAATTGACAAACTACTCTTCAGGGCTGGATTTTTAAAGTTTCTGGGAATATTTAAACTAATATGTGATCGAATAATACAGTATTTGACAAGATGACTGAGGGATATTTATTGTATTTGAGCTGTGGGTGAGAAGGCTTCATCTGTGGTAATCAGCTTTTTTTGATACCTCTGGAACTCAGAATGCTCTGCAGGATGTCACTGCTTGGCACCTGTGTAAGGCATCTGCTTTTAGTTTAGCTGCCTTTAGAAAATTAGGCTTTTACTTAAAACCAGATTTCTCCATAAACTATCACACTGTAAATTGTCAAAAGAACCAGGAAATTTTTACCCATGTTTCAGTTGTTGGTTCTTTGTAGGTATGCTGTGAATTTAGGCTACACACATCAGAAAAAGGTGGTGACTAGCCTTTTATTTTGGAGCTTCTATCAGGACATGCCTAGATTGATAATCTTCTTGGAGAATATGAAATAAAACTAATCTGCAGCAAAAAATTCCCATTATTTTCTGTTTTGCAATTCTTATTAAACAGGGGTTTGTGTGTGCCTTTTTGTGGAGAAAAACAACCCATCTTCTTCAGATAATGCTCAGATGATCCTGTAGATCATTAACCACATCTTGCAGAGTTTGACATGTGATGTGCAGCATACCATGCTGACATTCTTGCATAACTTCTCAGTGTGCTATTTGTCCTAACAATAAAAGGCCCATTTAAGTGAACTTCTTTGGAAGAATTGTTTTATGTGAATTGTGCCAAAGTATCACTTTTGGAATGTTAATTGAATTGATGTTCTAATAAAAATTAGAGTTGGTTAAAACTGCTTGACCTATTGGTATACGTCAAGTTTGACAAGGAAAAGACGTTCTTAGTAAGGTCAGGGGTGTAAAGGGGATTTTTCTCCTAAAAAATCAGGGCTTTCTTTAGTGGGTTGGTCTATAAATCATTCTGGGGGTATATGGCAAAAAAGAAAAACTGGAAACACAGCCAAAATAGAATGATGAGCAGTTTTTACTGGTGAGAACCATAAAGAGAAGCACATTAATAGTAGTTGGTGCTGTAATTTATTTTAGGCAGTTGAGATGGTATCTTGCCACTGCATACAAATCTTAAGGGCAAGTGTCAAGATGGTGGAGCCAGACTTTTCAGTAGTTCCCAGTGATGGGACAAGGGACAGAAGGCACAAATCAAAACACAGGAAGTGTAATCTAAATATTAGGAAAAACCTCTGTACTTTGAGTGTGATAGAGCACTGGAACAGGCTGTCCAGGGAAGTTTTGGATCCCGTTTATCTGGAAATGTTCTAAAACCTGTCTGGAATTGTGCAACCTGCTCTAGGCAAGCCTGCTTTAGCTGGGAGGTTGGACTAGATGATTTCCAGAGGCCCCTTCCAACTCCAGCCTCTGGGATTTGTGTAGCTTTCCTTTTGAAAATGCTCTAAACAAGCAATAAGCTTGCATCTGTAGAGAAATATAGAGAGCATTACTTTTAGCAAAGTTATTAATCCTTTTTAAGAGAAGACTTCTCTTTCAAGAAAGTAGATGAAGTAGGTAGAATTTTAGTGCAAAATCTTCTCTATATTTTGTATTTGTTGGTCCTTGCTGAAACATGTCCTTCAAATCTTATTTATGGCATATTAGTTAGCTTTAGTTTAGTAGTTACACTTTAAGGGGAGAGGAAAGAAGTAGGCTGAAAGAAACCTGCATAAAGCTTTTTTCATTAAATGTATTACTATTCTTACATATAAAGTATAGTGGAATTTCCATTTTCAGTAAATAATCATCCGATATTTCTTTATTCGAGATGCCTTCTAGCGATTCTTTCTGTTTATAGTTATTCGGAATTAATTCCTTTCCCAGACACACTGTTTTTTGTTTTTTTGTTTTTTTTTTTTTAAATTTTTGCAGCAACATAATTTGTGCTTTTGGTACCCTTAGATAAAGCAGAGGAAGAGTGAGCTGCATTTCTTAGTGCACACTGGAGGTGCTGGTGTAGACTAGCCTTCTAGGGGGTAGTTGTCTTCTCTTGGCAGAATCTTAATAGCTAATTTAGATGCCCAAAAGGGTGTTGGCTTTGTTATGTAAAGGAATGGAAATAAAGGATGCATTTTATTTTTTCCCTTGCATATTAGAGACAGAATCCCTAGTAAAAGGCCTTGATGCTTAGTAATGCTATTAATTTCACCCAGCTTTTACTGCAACCTGTTGTAGATTTTCCTTTTATTCCATGGATGATATATTAATATCTATTAAGTATTCCTGCATAAGTTTGCTTCCAAAGAGAAAAGATAAAATTTGTGCTCTCTTAAAAAAATGTTTAAGAATTAGCCCTTTCTCACAGCCCTTCACTTACTTATCTCTGTGTTTTTCCTAGATTTTTATTTCTGTCATAATTTAGGTTCCCTAGTAACAGAGTTTACATATATTTTTGGATGTATTTTATCCCATACACAGTCGGATCACTGATGGTAGTTTTGTAGTCTTCTGAAAAAAAAATCTCTCTAATATTTTTATTTATGTAGAAGGGTACAGCTTAATCTCTCAGGATAAAAGTCATACTGTTGAACTGTAGCTCATAAATTCAGGATTATAGTGCCAAGGCATTTCCTTTTTTGTCAAAACTTTCTCTGCTTCCAATTAGATGACTAGTTGGATTTTTCTTGAGTAATTTTATCCACTTGCCCAGGCAAAAATCAGATATATTAAATTGAATTGATATAATTCTGTTCTATAGCCTGCCAGTAGATTGTATAAAATTTGTGAATGTGAATTCAGCGGAGACTAGATTATAGTGACATAATGTAATGCCACCTCCAGATCAGGAAAATAATGTTACATTCCTCCTGTAAAACAGCGCACTGCAGTCTCAAGATCTGCCTTTTATTCAAATGTCATGGAGTTAAATGTGTTAGATAAAGCATCTTCTGCTTCACTGCTTACAGTTCATAAGGCTTTCTCATCTGTGGCAGTCAGCTCAAATACATTGTTGGCTCCTCTGAATCTGGCACTTGCCTCCATTGGGATATTATGATCTTTTTTATGGGAAGAGATTTGTAGCACTTGGAACTAATGTCAGGAGTATATTTGCCTTCCTGAACGCCAGCCTCCAGGGGAGGAGGAGCAGCTCATGCAGTAACTTTCCTTTATCTATACAAAAGCAGCAGTATAAATACCTAAATGCTGTCAGGCTTGGCTCTTAGCTTTGGATCTAGACTGGTGAATAACCTCTGTGATAAGGACTCTGTGTGTGTGTATATATTGGTAGGAAGAAGGAATCATATACAATGCCATTGTGCTTTTACATGTTCTTGTGCTTTAAATCAGAGTGAAAAGAAAAATATTTTGAAGACTGAAGTTGTGTTAATTGTTTTTATTTATTTTAAAAGTGTTTTAAAATAACCTCCATTTTCTAAGACCAGACCTGAGGGTGTTTAAGTAATTAATAAAAAATGGTTGTGCAGTGTGCAAGTTCTAGTCTTTCTAGTGAGTGATTTTGTGTCCAAGTGGCACATTTGTTAGTGGAAGTGTGGTATTTCTAGTACGATAATTAAAGCTGACTGGAGGACAGGGCTCAGTTTGATCATGATTTCTTCTCTTGCTTAAGTGAGAGGTGAATGATTGCTTCTGGTTCGTGTGGGTTGTTTTCTCACACTGAGCTGCTGTTTTGCAGAGGGAGATTTAGAAGACTAAAATAATTAATGTTTATAGAGTGGAGATGTTTGCAGGGTCTTGGCAATTTCAGACTCCTCCAGAACTCAAAGTATTTGCTCATTAAGTAAAACTTGCACAGATTTACAGGAAGAGATGATTTCTTTCACAAATTAAATCTTCTATTACGAGATAAAGATTCTTGAGTTAACAATTCAGAATAAATTGTGTTTAGAAGTGGAGTAAGCATGTCTGAATTGTGTATTACTTTGAGCCCACTTTCTTGACTGTTTTTCATGTTTTCTCTTTGGAGAGCTGTATTAAAGAATTTTCCTTTGTTCATTGTTCACTTAACGCATGTGGTTGTTATTTTCTTCCATGTGTAGCTCTTTCTACTTTAAAACATGCAAGTAAAGCTCTTTGGGTATTAAGATCACTACTCTCCTATGTTTATGTTATGTTCTGCTTTGACATACATATCTAATTTTAATAACTTAAATAGAAGCTGCTAAAATAGGGCACAGTTCATGCCTTGAATGTTGATTCATATCTAAGTAATGAGTATAAACAAAATAAACGTCATCTTGTTTTTTTAGCAGAGCTAGACATCTGTTGCATTCTGAAACTTCAACATATGTGTCTCCTGTAATGCAGCTTTGTGAATGTATAATACTGGGTGAAGGTGGATCTTAAATGAGTTTTATAGTTGCTCAACTGTAATTGTTTTTGTCGTTGGTGGTTGTTTCTTTCTGGGGAAGGGTAGGGTGTGTTGTGGTGGAGTTTCTTGTTTGCTTGGATTTGTTGGTTTAATTATTTCGTTTCTCTCCCTCTCAGAGACTTTCATTCCATAGGGAATTTTGTCTTGAAGGAAAACCAAATGCTGGCATTTTTCTGGCAGATCAGGAAATCGTGTATTCAGATAGCTCCTGGACATATAGAAATTGGACTCTCCAGAGCTTTGTGGCTCGTGTTTCCACTAATTTCTACTTATGTCCTCCTTGTTAATCCTCTGGGATGGAGAGCTTTATTTTTATCCCCAAGTAACCACAGGTGCAGTCCAGTTTTTAACACAGCTCCTGACTTCAAGGGAAATATGATAAAGCCACCTACAAGAAATAAATACCAGTCTTGAACAAGGTAATGAAGAACTCTGACTTCATTGCTGTCAATACTTGACAGCCTGACTCATAAGTGGGCAGGAGAATTTTCCTGAAACTTTTAGGGACCTTTACTCTTTGTTCTTTGGTAGTCATTACGTATCTTGGTATATGTGCACAAATAGAAATCCCAGTTCCTAGCAAAATTGTTTCCCCTGATGTCCTTTAAAGGGTTACAGCTTTACTGCCTTGTCTGTGAACAGAAGGAAATGTTGTTCCCTTTTCAAAAGGGATCTTTGTCTACTCTTGTGATCGTGAGGATGTTCCTGCTGAGGTAGCTCAAGAGCATAAGGGTCACCCTTTGAACCTTCATCTACTGCAGCTGAATCCTCAAAGCTCATTTCTTTCTAATACTGATTTCTGTGCTGTGTCATGGGTGTCATACTTTCTCTTTTCTTTCCTCTTCTAGCTACCTCCCTAGGGTACAGTTCCTGTCCCTCTCTGTGTATGCTCAAGTTCAGACTCCTATAAAGCAGAAAAAGAATCTGAAAGATAAAACGTAGCTGATACCTTGTGTTTCTGTTAATTCCTCTCTACTGTTCAGATTAAAGTACTGCACAGATCACAGTGAAAATCCTTGGAAGGTACCTGGTTTATATACTGAGCACTTCCTGGACAATTCTGCGGTCTTGTGCAATTTTAATGCAATGGTAGCATGCCTCTGTAACCCACCTTTGTATACTTTTCCCCACTACGTATTTACCTTAGGAACTGAATTATGCTGCCACTCAGACTGATATCAGAGTATAAACAGTACTTTTTTCAGTACTTTATTGAAGACCTTTTTAGCTCTTTAATATTCATTGTGTTTTATTAGCCTCCGTACTGAAAGTAACAGCATATTTTGCATTCTTGTGCATGCTCAACACCGAGAGATTTAAAACTTCTTCTTCCAGTAGAAGTTTTCTTGAAATAGTGTGTCTCTGTGAAGTTGTGCCACTTCAGAAGTTGTGGTGAAAGCCTTTGAAGAGGTGGTGGGTAAGGAGCATTCAAATCTGGCTTCTGCTCTCATAAACATCCACAGCAACTTCATGGACTACTTTGGATATCACCCTTGGGGCCTATGGGCAGGCAGAGACCTCCAAGAGCAGCATTGAGGTGCTCCTGTTGTCAGTGAATCCCACATGTGGGAAGAGATTGGGATGCATGGATGGGCTGTCCCATCCAGAGAAGGCCTTCACAGGGGCTCCTGCCTTCCAGCTGAGAGGTCAAACCTTAAGTTAAAGTCTTAGTAGACTTTAAATTTAGCCTTGCTTATTTGTCAAGCCAACCTCTTGCAAGGTCTGCTTTTCCCTTCTTTCTTTGTTAGGTTCGTTATGAACTTTATGGTACTGAGGTCCGTCTGGCTCAAAACTCTTTGATTTGTTTATGACGACCATCACAGGACTTTGAAAGTGCTCGTTGCTTGTGCTGCCTCTGAGTGGCTGAAGTCTCCAACAGGACTTCATATACTTGATGGAGGACCTTCTGGAAAGCTAATGGTGCTGCAGATACAGCTGTCGGGTTGTTGAACTGCTCTAAATATGGTGAAATATAAAGATAAAAAGAAAATGAAAATTAGTTTTTGGTTGCTTGGTTTTCAGAATTTTCCCTGATGTTGTGCCTTCATGGTTGATTTTGTGGTTCTTGGAATTCCTTTGACTGCAAATTATTTGATAGTTCTGTCACTCTTCTCTATTACCTTTATTTTTTTGAAAAGGCAAAGCTGTTTAATTGTTTGATTCAGGCCTTACCATTTAATTTAACTAATTGTTTAAAAAAATATGTGGATGGAGTGGGACCAGATGGGTCCAGAGGAAAAAATAACTGGCTATAAGAAGGGGATGGCTGTTCTCATGCAGTAAGTTTTTCATCCTAATGTCTGATACTATTTTGCCTGACACCTTGAGGACAGATATAAGTTTAAATACTTTGTGTAGTTTTGGGGTTTTTTCCATATTTAAAGTTGTTCCAGCCCTTAAGTGTCAGAAGTGGTCTGTACAAGGAAATTGCTGCAAAAATACATTGTGGAGGTTTTTTCTGCATGTTGATTGTGCTGTGAGGGTGAGCAAAGGAGACTATCCATAATTCCTTTGACACAATTAATCCCTTATGCAAGGTAAATTCTTACTGTTTCTTTCAGCCTTTCAACAATATACTAGTTGTAGAAGTAGTCAGTTGGTAGTTGCCATATAAAAGTGTCATGGTTTATATTATGCTGTGCAAGATTAGATTAACATACAAATGCCATAAAACAAGTAATAGTATTGTTCTAGTGCTTGGTTGCTGTAGGAAACGATTCTGGGGGCTGCATTTTATGGCTTAGGCATCTGAAGTGGGAGAGCAGGGGGAGATACAAGTTCCATTGTGGTTTCCAGACCACAGTATAGTCAGGGTGTGGATGAGAACAGAAACGGTCACAGTGCAAACTTTTATTGAAAAATTAGGGACATTTAAAGATTCGGTTGCAGTGCAACTGAAAGCACAACATTAACATGAGATTGATGGAAAAAAGCATAAAAGGGATTGACCTCCTCCCTCACCTGTATCCCAGTCTCCCTTGCCCTTACTCAACATAGCTAAACAAGGGCATAGCTCTTTTTTTTTTTTTTTTTAAACCTCTTTTTTTCCTACCTTCCAGATCATGAGTTAAAAAATTTCTTTGTCTGCTGGAAAGCAAATCAGAGGTTATACAAAATTATACTGAAGCAAATTTCCATAAACTTTGCCTAATGATTTTCTGAATTCTGTTCACTGAACTTTTGACCTCTGCAATGTTATATAACTGCTATTACCAATTTTTCACTTTGAGGAAAGTCTTTAAATTACACGCATGTTTTTGATGTGAAATCCTCATTTTCTGTGTGATGAGAAAGTAACTGAGGAACAACTATTTATTTTTTCTCAGCATTAGGCCTGAATTTATAGACATCTGTTTCTACCCTTTTTCCAATCATTCACCAGCCTGAGAGATCTCACGATTTTTCCTCATACAGATGTTTCACATGCTTGTAAGCATTCTCACCAGCTTCCTTTCACCCCTCTTTATAGTGAACTCTGTGCCTTTCCAAACCTGTTTCTCTGGGAGTTACCAGAGTTTCATTCGGTGTTAAAAGTACAGTGAGATTTTGATTTCATGTTTGAGTTTGAGTTTTCCCAGATCTGTTTTACTGATAATGATGAACACTGTCTCTCTTCTGGCACCTGTGGAGTACAGTCCTGATGTTTGTTGAAGGACTTACTGTAGTGACTGTTCTGTTCCCAACTGGAGGTAGATTCTGATTTCCTTTCACAGTGTGCCTGTTCATGTGCAGATGTGTTTTCCCAATGTGTGCTGACCTGCATTTTTCAGCATTAATTTCTTCTGCCTTTCATATTCCCTGGTCATTTACAAAGATTTAATTATGAATCATTGCTGATGATGAAATAGCTCATGGTGGTCAGTAGCTTTGTGCAGAAGATGAATGTACCAGATCTCTTCCAGATTTTCTATAAATAAAGGCTCTGTGCAAAGAAATTGTATGAAAAGAGGAAAATGATGTTGATTTTTAAACATTCATAAGCGTGTAGTTTGCTTTTTTTAATCTTTTTTCTTTTTTTTTCTTTCTTCATTCACACTTATGTACTGACCTAAGGCTGACTCTGATGGCTTGTTGAAATCTTGTGTGTTTTATCTTTTTATTGATACAGTTTTGGATGGTAAAACAAATAGCACATTCTACAGGTAGCAAGTATTTGGGCAAAGTAGCAGTTCTCAAGAGGAAGGAAAGCACAGTTTGTCTTCTGTCTCATTTCCCTTAACCCTGTTGCAAGTACTGAAGAATACTGTTTGCTTCCCAGGATTTAAAGAAGAGTCGATTTAGTCTTCCAAGAAATGGAGTTGAAGCACACCATCAAGGTTTACTTTAACTTGGATGTGCTGGAAGATAGTCCCTGAACAAGGAGAAAATGTTATAGCTGTTGGTTATTGAGCAATGGTCAGGGAAACTTAAAAGATAAATTTCTCTTAGAATGTGTTAGGATTTTCTGTATATTGTGTTTAGTACTCCAAAAAATGTGAAAACTGGTAGTGGGACAGATGCATATCACTACAGGCTGGATACCACAAGTGACTTTTCCTGTAAAACCAGTGTACCTGAGAACTGTGGGCGTGTAACATCAGACTATATAGCTTACAAAATCCTTCAAAGCTGAGGAACAAGTGGATTACTGATTTTGATCCAGGTTTCTGAACTAGATGTACTTGAAAATGCATGCTGAATTTATAGGAGTAATAAATTCTAGCAGAACTTGAAACAGTAGAACTTTTCTTTTTTGTAAATGGTGAAGTAGATAGATGGACCATCTGTGGGTACAAGCAGGGTAGTAGTTAATGTGATGTAAATCAACTAGCATGCAATATAATAAAAAAAGAAGCTGTTTTTTTTTGGTTTTTTGTTCTCTGCAAGTATGAATGCTGCATGAGCTTCCTCATTCACTTGTCTCTACGGATACCCTTTCTGAGACTGAGCAAGCAGTGAGCAGAGCTATTCTGTGGCACTGTTGCTCTCTTACGGAAAAACAGAAGGAAAAACCTGAAAGTGCTACAAATGACACATTTTTACCTCCACTGCTTCATCCAGACTTGTGAAATTGGTTTAAAATTCCTTAAACTCTCTTACTTGGTTAATAATGTGTTTTCCAGCACACTAACCTTTGTTGTGTTTAAACCTTTGCCAGGACGGGAGCAGTTCCATGGCCTTGGGTCCATGTACTGCAGAGGAGCGGCAGCTGTGATCCTCACGTACGACGTGAACAGCCTCCAAAGCCTGACAGAGCTGGAAGAGAGATTCTTGGCACTGACAGACAGTGCAAGTGCTGACTGCATTTTTGCTATTGTTGGAAATAAAGTTGACCTCAGTGATGACTGTACTTTACCACCGGATGAAAATAGACCTGAGAAGCCTGGTGCCAGCTGTGGCTCAAAGGTGCGAAAACAAGTCCGTGCAGAGGATGCAATTGCACTCTATAAAAAGATACTGAAATACAAAATGCTAGATGAGAAGGATGTTCCAGCAGCTGAGAAAATGTGTTTTGAGACCAGTGCAAAGACAGGATACAAGGTGGACTACCTCTTTGAAACTGTGTTTGACATGGTAGTCCCCATAATCGTACGGCAGAAGGCTGAGGGGCCACCGCAGACTGTAGACATCACAGACTACAAGCCAGCCAAAAGGACAAAATCAGGTTGTTGTGCCTGAACCATCTATGTGACATAGAAAAGGGGAGGCTTTTTCACTCCAGCAAAATGAGGAATAAGAACTGCTTGCAGTTGACCAGAAAGGAAAAGTCAAGCAATAAATAGACTAAAATGGTGTATGTGAAAAAAAACCAAAACCAACAACAAACAAAAAAGATCCCCAAATAAATCTTCTGACCGTTAAAGGCTTCTGGGAAGCTCTGCGCATAAAAAAATGGGAATATGAGTGAAATTATGGAGTAAGTCTTGCCAGTTTCCATGGGCTCTGAAGACAAATGGTGTGTTATTACAATGGGTAGTGACAATCATTTGGACAGATTTGAAAGATTCTGAATTTTAGTGACTTGCCATTTCATGTTGCATGTAAATGATCTGTTTGTGTACTCTTGAAAACTTTCATATTATGATCTTCTTTTTCCTTATGATTCTACCTTTGGAAGATTGAACACATGGTACTTTTTTATTCTTAAGGAAAAAAAGAAAATCCAGGTATATTTATATTTGTAGCTAATAAATCAATTGCAATCTTTTTATGTCAGACATGACAGTGTACAATTCAGAAGCTGAACTATTAAAATCACTGTGGATATGTACTGTTCATTTGGAGACTTTATTAATGAGAATTCTTCTTCCATAGTGGGCTTTCGTGTGTTAACAAGCAGTATCCCAGTTCTTGCTGTTCTAATTGCAAGATGCAGGAGGAAGTTTTTTTCTTTCCTTCCATTTTTCTCTTGTAATTCTTTTTGATATAGGTGGGTTTGGGGGAAGAAATCAATCTTATTTTGTCTGTATTTATGTAAAAAACTCTTTTTGGTGCCTTTAGGGGTATAATTGTGTTCAGTACCTGTGTGCTGTCTCCTTTCCCCCTCCTTAGTTGTTCTCAGGCAGAGCTGCAGCTTTGATTTTTATCAGCTATGCATGACATTACTACCTGGAGTAGTAATTACCTCTACCTGGAGGGAAGTGAAGACTGGTGTTTTCTGATGTGAAACAGGCTAATGCAGGAGGAAGGGAAGAAAGTGCCTTTTGTGGAGTAAAGGGCCCATGAAGGAGCAGTAATGAGGTACATGGTTTCTCTCCTGACTGCAGTAAAAAGGAGTGGCTAACACTTAATACAGCTCCTGGAGTTTCCCAACCTTCTCAACTACAAAGAATGTGTGTAGTGACCCAGGAGCTCACACTGAGCTGAGGCACAGTGAAGAACTCCCAGTTTTTAAAAACCCCCACCCCTGAAACCCCCCATTCCTCCCAAAACCAGCCACCCACTCAACCCCAAAGATGCAGCTTGCATATTTTCAGTTTTGTGAGCTTTTGTGTGGGGACTCCATCTTCCTTTGGATGCCTCTGGTACAATTTTCTAAAATGAAGGGTTGGTGGTTCTTACGCTTTGTTATTGCCTCTTTCTGTCCCAAATAACAGTTCTTTCGTACATAGGGAGAGAATTCCTAAATAAACAATAAATTAAATTATTACTAAAGATATTTAAGGCTTTTTTTTTGTTTGTTTGGAACTACATCCTCTTGAGCAAATTGCTGCAGAGCAGAAGCTTTATTTTCTTCTTTCAAGCTAATTCATAGTACAGATGTAGTGGGGAAGAATGGTGAGACAGAGAAACCACTGAGCATTAAATAATATAATCATGAGTTTGGGTTGGAAGGGACCTTTAAATGTCATCTAGTCCACTCCCCCATGCATTGAGCAGGTAGGTCTTCAACTTAATTGGGTTGCTCAAAGCTCTGTCCAATTGAAACTTGAATATTTCCAGGGATGGAGCATCTACCACATCTCTGGGCATCCTGTTGCAGTGTTTTACCACTCTCATTGTCAAAATGTCTTCCTTATATCTAGTCTGCACCTGCCCTTTCGTAGTTTAAAATCATTACCCCTTTTCCTATTGCTGCAGGCCCTACTAAGGGTTGTAATCTTTTGGGTTTGCTAATGGCTTGCAGACACCTACCAGTCTGTCAGAGACTAAACAGCACCTGAGCTGTGGTATTTTAAAATGTGCGTAATTAGAAACCTTCT
Organism: Rhabdornis inornatus; assembly: GCA_013397075.1. Taxonomy (NCBI): domain Eukaryota; kingdom Metazoa; phylum Chordata; class Aves; order Passeriformes; family Rhabdornithidae; genus Rhabdornis; species Rhabdornis inornatus. The sequence continues at coordinate 809,242 of VWZS01007181.1, forward strand.
AGCTATTAACAAAATTCCTGGGTCAGTGTGTAGCCTTCCTTCAGGACTAGGAAGAGACAAACAGGCTACACCCTCAGTTTTGTTTGTGACCAAAGGGTTCTGCTGACACATCTGTGAGAGGTCCAGCACTGGCTTTCCTGTGTCTGTTGATGACTGAACCTGCAACATTCACTGATTGCAAGGTCAGGCATTTTGGGAGATGCTTGGGAGATGTACATCTAGAAGGTACAGAATAGGAAAAATATTTGTAAATTTATCATCCCACTCTTCTTAAGGTATAAATATTTGCAATTCATTTGCACTAGCATTTGACTCATATGAGATCTTAAGTAATTCTTACAGTCTTTCTAAAAGCTCCAACTTGGATGTTTTCACCATGACACAGGAACCAGTCTTGAGTGCTGCACTTTTGCCCTTAAGGCTGCACTTGTCTGGTATGATGTTTGTGGCTTTTTAGTCTTGCTGGCTATTGTTCTTTGAGAAATTTCTGGTTTTGATGGGTTGACACTGTACCAGCCTTTGTGAGATCATGGGGTTACACGACAAAACTGGGAAGTTGTGTAACACATGGGAGCTATTGAGAGGTCAGTTGTCTGGAGCTGGGCATGTTGTGGTGATGCTGCTGAAGCCAAGGGAAATCCTCCTGCCAGGACTGGTGAAGGTGGGTGAAACCATGGACAAAGGACCCTGCCTGCCCTGCCAGGGTGGGGTAACTCATCTGACAAGCATTTATTCCCCCTGCCCCACTCCCTGTTATGTCTGGATTATGTGAAGTGATTACATAGTGAAATAAAAAAGGTGCTATTTTTGGCCATGCTGGGTGAATGTGGGCTACAGGCCAGCCAGTGCTTGAGGTGATGGCTGAGCCAGGCTGGCTCATGGAGGAGGATCCATCCTGCTTTCTGCCCCTCACAGGCACTCATGGTGCAAGACAGAGGTTGCCATAGGCCCTTGACAACCCCAGCAAAGGCTTCGAGTCTTGTGGGGGCCATAAGAGGAGCCAGAACCTCCTCTGCCAGTGCCCATAGGGCTGGCAAAGCTGCTGAGCCTCTTAGTTATATCCTTGCACACATCATGGTGGGAAGCACTCCTGCCTGTTTCTGCTGCTCTGTTTGTGAGTCACGGGGTGCAGTGATGTTGCTTCTTTCCCCTGTTCAGTAGGGTTTAGCTGCTGTGTGCTGAACAGCTGCAGGGCCATGTCCCTGTCCCCCACGGTGGGTGGGGATGTCTGGGAGTGCCACTGGTCCCCATGTGGTTACAGGGGCAGCTGCTGCCTGCACTTGGACGCTCTTGGCATATTGGCAGTGACCCTTCAGCCTCTCCTCTGGCAAAAATCTCACACCTCCTGTGCCAAGGCCATGTTTACTGCTTGCTGTTTGCTAATTTTCTATTTCAGGCAGCCATAGACAAGCACAGTCATGTAGGGTGTGAACAGACTGCTCATTTGGTCAGCACACTCTGAGGAATAATTGGGGTCAACTCACCTCGCTATGTTGACTTCACTATATCTATATTGATACACTGATGCACTATTACCTTTAGAAGGGGAATATAATCTCATTTCTTCTTCAGGCTCAGCAGCATGTTATACTTCAGCATGTTTTCAGACAGGAAAATGTAGGAAGCATATACCATGCTTTGAAACAAAAGATTTGGTCAAACCAAGGCAAAATATTTGTGATTTTTTTCACATCCCAGGCTGGAGCACTCTAGTTGAATAAAAGGATTGTTTTGTTTTGTTGTAACTGAGTTTTTCCTGTATAAAGATATTTTAGCTTCCTGAAAGTGTGTTCTACAACCATAACTTGTGGAATGGTTTGGATTGGAAGGGATCTTCAGGAATCATCTAGTTCCAACCCTCTGGCCATGGGCAGGGACATCTGACAGCTATTCAACTAAGGTTGCACAGTCCCATCCAGCCTGGGCTTGAACACTCTTGGGGCTGGGAAACAGCCACAGCTTCTCTGTACAACCTGCTCCAGTGTCTCACCACTCTCACAGTAAAAAATGTCCTCCTTCTGTCCAATCTAAACCAAACCCCTTTCAGTTTAAAATTGCTGCCCCTTGCCCTGTCACTACAGGTCTTGTTAAGTCTCCTTTAGGTACTTTCAGGCTGCTAGATCTCCCCAGAGTCTTCTTTTTCAGCTGAACAACTCCAACTGTCCGCCTGTCTTCACAGGAGAGGAGGTAAACTCCCAGCTAAGAGGCAGTTTGACAAGTCAGTCTCCTTCCATGCAGGACTCTGGATTAGCTCACCAGGTGAAATCCTGTGTCTGCTGTGAGTGTTCCACGTGTTTGTGTGCAGAGCTCCCTCCCCTTTGCAGAGAAGATGTGATTGTGCAGGCTTTGGAGAAACACAGCTGTGGGTACACAGACCTGAAGCACATGATGAGCACAAAGTGCAGGAGCTCAAGCCTGCTCAGCACCCCGTGGTTGGTTTTTCCCTGCACTATGCTGGTGTGTTCCATTTAATGCTGTGCTGGGACCACTCTGAACAAACTTGTTAAGATCAGCTTATTGAGTCAGAGAAAATGAAGAGGCAAAGCAACTGTTGGTGGAAGAAGTATGTACTCAAGTTTTATGTGCAAAAGCAATGAGCTTTGTAAGAAGATTAAGCAATATATTAGCCATAAAAATCCAAACAGTTTGCTACTGTTTTTCACATAATCAGTTTTTACAGATTTATTTGACCTTCACTTGAGTTCTCTTAAAACACTGAATGTGCTGCATTGCCATAGCTGCATGCTGTACAACCCACAAGTGATAGTTGCATGATCATCCCACAAGCACTGCTGTCTAGCAGTATGTGGAAGGGGCAAGTTGTCTATTCTTGGGTATTTGTTACTGCCACATTTAAGAGAATTGGCAAATATAGAATAGATTTAGCTCATGTTGACCACAGTGCTTTCAGAACTAAGAGTTTTATTTAGCTGAAATAAGTAAGTGTGATAAGTTTGTTCAGGGGCTGCCTTTCAGAGCTAACACAGGGTCAGAGAGCTCATTTAAAACTCAGGTAATTTCCCTGTTTATGACTATAATTCTATGAGCAACTAATCTAGGTCAGACAGTGTGCTAGGTAAGTACCTGAAAGCAGCCTGCTAGAGAGATGGCATTTTTACAAGGGCATGTGGCAGGACAAGGGGGAATGGCTTCAAATTGAGAGTAGATTTAGATTAGATATTAAGAAAAAATTCTTTACTGTGAAGGTGGTGATGCACTGGAACATGTTGCCCAGAGAAGTTGTGGGTGTCCCATCCCTCGAAGTGTTTAAGGCCAGGTTGGATGTCACTCTGGTCTAGTGCAACCCTGGTCTAGTGAAAGGCACCCCTGTCCATGGCAGGGGGCTTGGAACAGAATTACTTTTATGGCCCCTTCCAATTCAATCCATTCTATGATTCTAGACCTTTAACTTAATTTATATATATTGTGGAGGTAACACTTGTCAAGTCTGGTAAATGTTGGTTTCCTGAACATTGTAGAGCTCAAATAATGGTTGTTTTAATCTGCAATGCCACAGTTAATTTGCTTTAGTCATTCTAACAACAGATTAAATACTATTTTACTTGTTCAGATTAAGTAAGTGATTTTAGAGACAGCTTCCCTCTTACATCTTTTGAAGTGCCATGAAATAAACAAATGTGTTCTAGTCGAAGAATTTGAGTTTCAGTGGGAGGAGTTTGCTGGGAATGCTTTTCTAATTCCTTAGTGCAAAGTATTTCAACAGAGTAGTCCATATGCATTGTATGGAAAAACACAGGTTACAAAACAGAAACCACCAACAAATAGACATGTAGAAAAAACCAGGTTTTATTTATGATACAGTGAGGTTGGAATGTAATAATAAAAGCCAAGAAGCACCTGAAGCAGGAGTGAGGTGAGTTACTGAAAAATCAACTGTTGTTGCTGTAAATATTAATCAGATGATGTAAACATGAAATTTGTAGCTGATCCTTTTTTCCCCTCCTCTCTTGCAGTGTTGACAGACAACTTTGGGCTCAACTGCTTCTTTCTACAGAAGGAAAGGGCTACCCATTCTGGCAAGTATCAACCCTTTTCTACAGGAAAAGATGGTGCCAAATAAATGCCTTGCTTCCCTCCCCTCTGCTTTTGCAAGGATGACTGCGTGCAGGTTGGGATGGTGGCCATCCCATTGCCTCTTGTCCCCAGCTGCCAGGACAGGACACATTCAGAGAGCCAGCTGGCAGGGCTGCAAGTTTTGTGTTTGAGGGTCATGTGGCACTGAGCCCTCCTGCAAACCCTACCCTGTGTGCTGCTCCAACATGATGTGGCCAAAGCCTCTTTGTGATGAGTGGCTTAATTTCAGAGGGGAAAAGTTGCAATGTAAAAACCAATCGCTGTGCTGTGTGGGTGGTGTGACACAGATGAAATCTCCACAGCACAGTGGAGCGAGGGAACCTTTGGCTTGGGATATGTCTAGGAAAAACATCATCAAGCTTATAAAATAAAATGCTAATCTTCATCATGTAGACTTATAACCAAATTGAAAAAGTTACATTTTGTGGTTACTGTTTTTGGGAGCCTGTGGGCTTTGTTATTGGCAGTGGTTAAGTGCTAAAGAAGGGTGAGGCTTGGGGAAAAAAAAAAAAATACTATGTTGGGTGTGTTTGAAATGGTCAAGCACAAAATACTAAAATGTAAGTTAGGTTTCAGTGCTGGACATCAGCATTTTGGACCACAGTATATCTTCAGTATTTTGCAACAATTTAGGACTTAGATCATTCGGTATTAATTTATGGAACTGCAGCGGTTAGTGTTTGTGTTTACTGTTGTGACAAACTAAGTAAATAGAAAGATACATATATTCTCTTCAGGTAAATGTGGTGGGTATCTGACCAAGGAAGCCTTTTATTACTGAAGTTTTTTTTGTGTTTCAAAGCTGTGAGTATTTCTATCATTTGGCAAATGATGTAATATTAGACTAGCAAAAATGTGTATATATACTGCATAGTGGGAGAACACAGCACTAGATTTGTTAGACTTAATTTGTGTTATACTTAACTTGCTTTTACAGACGTTTAAAAATTAATTTCCATTCAGCTTTTGAGGTAATAAGTTAAAAAAAAGCACCAACATGATTTATTCAATTGTCTAACCACCACAGAAGCTCCTCTGTATAAGAACTACATGATAAGGTGGTTCCTTATGCTGTGAGAGACTTCTATAAGTTTTTCATACAGACTTGACATCTGCTGATATGGCTTCGGATGAGTCCTGCCTTGAGTGTGTCTCCCGAGGGCTTGCTCTGGAAGGGCTGGTCGATGGTGGTGAGCCAGAAGCTGTATTTGTTTGCAAAGTAGTGACAGGTGCCACGTGCACCATTGCATTCGATGAAAGGAGTGGCCCTGAAATCTTCCAGGCAGCTCCCAGGAGAAACCAGCGACTGTCCTCCACCTTCATCACCAGCAGCAGTGTGCTAAGAGAGACAAGGAGGGCAGCGTTCAGAGTGCAGCCTCAGGCAATGCTGTCATACACTTACATGTGTGAAAAGAGAAAAACCACTAGAATTGCTCCTAATTCTTATCTCCAGAGCAGAAAGTTGGCCAGTCCTGCAACTGTGTAAGGGTTTGGCTATGCTATAACTATATAAAGGAGCTAGCCCATATGCTGATACCTCTTTGAAACCCTCTAACAAATATCTTTTCTATAGTTAAGATTTCCACTGTTGGAAGTCTTAGAATTGGAGAATCATTTAGTTGGAAAGGGCCCACTGGAGGTCACTTCCCCCAGTTCCCTGCTCAAAGCAGGGCCAACACCAAAGTTGCCCTCAGTTGCTCCAAGGCACTGTGGAGTTGTTGATGCCTCCAAGGATGGACCTCCCATAACTTGTCTGGGCATCTTGCTCCTGTGTTTTATTACCCTCACTAAGAGCAACTTTCCAGCATATATTTAATTTGAATTTCCAAAATTATAAAGTTTGTCTTACTCTGCATTGCATGTGAGGAGCATTGTGGAAACAATTAGCTTCTCTACAATAACTAGTTCCCTGTATGACATGTTTTTTTGACAGCAAATTACACAAGAATCATGCATCTTTACACCTCTCAACTGCTGCCTTTGACAAGTTCTGTGATAATGAACTGAATGTTGCTTTTCTTCTGTCAAAGGCATTGCTAACAAAATGGGCATTTTCTCTGCCCCTTTAAGAGCTGTACAGCTGTATTTTTAAGTTATACTGTAGAATTTTTGTTAGGAACTGAAAGAATCTGTAATATAAAAGAAAGCAGCTGGAAAAATAAAGTTTTTAAACAGTTTTGTAAATGTAGGGAATGTAAGAGGCAGCACAAATTATTACAGCTTTGAGGCCTCTGCAGTTGGAGCTGGAAAGCAGATAGTAAAAACTGCTGATGCTATTTGAGCCCTGGCGTGGGAGCAGCCCTGCTTGGCAACCTCAGGATGACCACTGGTATTCCATGCTTGGTCTGTAAGCTCCAACTCTATGCCTATAACATCTCTTCTGGTATTGACTATGGCTTTTTATCCTCCTGCACTGTTTACTCATATAGGATGTATGATAGTGGAGTGCCCTCACTACATGAAATCTTACTGACTTCTCTGGCTGTTTGGGCAGTGTCTGTGCTGACTGAGGATTGTGCCTTACTCAGGGGAAGGAGGTGACAAATTTAAGCCAAGGAATTAAAATGGCATGTACTCTGAGAAAACCACAAGTGTGCTCTACTTCTTCCACAGCTGCCTGAGAAGCAAAAATGCGTACACCAAACACTTCATTTGCTCCACAAGCTAGCTGGGAAAATGGGAATTCTTCTCACAGTGTGTACCACAGTGCTGACAGACTGTCCTGGCAAAAAGTTCTTGCTAAGGTGACAACTTTGCTCTTAACAATGCTCAGTGTTTACATGGGGCTTTGCAAATATTTAGTTAATTCTTGGCATTCTTGTGAAGTAACTATGAGATTGGTATCAGAGCTTTTTCTAGAAGCAAAAGAAAGGTCAAACATAGGGATGGTAAAAATTTTGACCCGTTCTCTCAAAATGTGGGTTTTTTTTTCCTGTACCTAATTTTGGATTCGTCTGTATCTTATTTTCTGAAAAATTTAAGTTTTTGGCTTTTGACATACAAATGGTTTGTGGGTAAGATTGACTATTGTTCTTTTATGATGTCTTTTGCCACAGAAATCTTGTTTCTTTTCCAACACTGTTTACTTCAGGATTCAGCCCAGCCTTCAATAAGTTAACAACATGGGCATGCTGCTGTAGGTTTTGACTCTCATGTTCTTCAAGCAAGTCAGAAAAATAAGCATCTGTCAGACAACTCACTGACATTTTAGCTGCTCTTTACCATGCTAAGCCCTCTGGTACTCATATGATCCCTCTGTACAGTCTTGCAAAAAAAGGTCAGGCCCTTGAGTAGTCTTCTGCTGCACTCAGCACTAAGTTTTTCTGTAACATCCCATTTCCTAATTATGAGATCACAAGATTGAAGAGCTCCTGTAAACCATGGGACGTACAGCTCAGCGCTTATTGCCATCAGAAATACAGCACTGAAACTTATTTTTTAAAACAAGCAGAGACCATCTTTCTTTCCAGAGTAAGTGAAAGACTTTTGCTTCAAAATCTTCAACCAAGACACCAATGATTTTTAAATTGCAAAAAGAAAGGGAAATGTGTGTTGTTGCTTTTTGTTTTTTCTCCCCTAGATCAGCTTCTTAATAGTTATATATGTAAATAACTCCAAATCTTTAGCTGTGAAATGCTTTGTATACTCCTGTTGCACCTCAGTGTAACTATTTGTTAAGTCACATGTGTTAAGCTGCTCTTCTGTTCTGAAGTGCTATTTTGTACATAAAGTAAGGTCTACAGATGCTACTCTGACAAGAGAAAATTTTTTCTGAAATTCACAGAAACTTTTATCTTCCTCTTCTGCTTTCTAGAAATTACTTTTGTAGTTCCCTGGTTCCCCACTATGATGCATGGTTTTGGTCTTGCTGCCTCTGAAGCGGAGCAGCCTTACTAGTACCAAACACTCAAATTTAAAACCCACTGCTGCACAAAACATGACACTGGAGACCAAATACCATAAGGAAGGAATATCCGATCCACAGACTGCGCCAGCCTTCAGGGCAGTGAGGAATAGAAGCTTCTTGGCTGTGGACAGCAATTGCCACAGCTGGGGCCTCACAAACTGAGCAGCGACTGATGTATGGCTTAATGTCTTCTTCTGCCACGGGCATCATTGGAAGAGGTGCTGTAGTTGAGAGCCAATAGGATTTATCATTTCGACTTGCATAGTAACAAATATCCCCAGGGTTACAGTAGAGGAATGGCATGGTGCTAAAACGAGACAGGCATGAGCCAGCCAGCCCTGTTAAAAAAGAAGAAGAAAAAAGCCATCATTCTCACAGAGGACAATGCACACTTTCAGTTTCCTGCTCTTTCCCAAGTACCTGTCAGGAAAACTCTGTGGTCCAGAATATTTTGCTGGCTCTACAGGTTCCCTCAAACAACACCAATGACTTTCAGGAGCTCTCTCAGGGGCACTCCATGAAGACATGTAGTTTTCATATTCTCATTTTGGTGCTTCCTAAGCCTGTTTGCTGTAGTCCCAGCTTTTGGAATCGAGCCTGCTGCCAGCAATATTTGTACATACCTAGATCCTGGTTGTGTGCTTTCTCTTGTCCTTCAAAATACAGTAGGCTGTATCCACTCCAGAGTTTGTTCATGCCAACTGGGCACATTGGCTCTTGGTCGGACTGGCTGTGCTTCACCAGCAGGTAGCCCATGCTCACACTGCGACCTGGCATGCCTGGTGGCCCAGGGCTACCAGGGCGGCCTGGCTGACCTTAGAGGAGGGCAGAAAAGAAAGAATCCAACTGAGTTTGTGCTCCCACAAATGATCTGGTGCTAGCTGATAATCTAGCTAAGCTGGTGGTGAACAGTTTATTGGCATGATGCCTTTTCTTTATGGAAAGTTATTGTTAGAAGAGCCGCAGTTCTAGGATTACAACAGTTGCTTTTGACATAGATTGATGCTGGATCAGGCTCCCCAGTTTCTAAGATAATGCATTTTACACCAGAACTAGGGAAAGACACAAAGTTCTGATGAATTTGAGCATACTTTTTACAACACAGATTAACAGATTTTTCGTTTAAAATATTTTCTTAGTCCAAGATTAACCAATGGTTGTTGGACTTCTTGCATTTGATTCATACACTCGAAACTATGCTCTGCAAATACCTTTTTCTCTGTGTGCTTAGCTAACTAAGATAGTAATAGTTCTGCTCTTTGATTTGATAAGGACATTTGATAAGGTATTTCTTTTACAAATACATTCCCTTTAACTTCATCTATCCAAGTATCACCTACCCAGCCATTCATGTCCATGAATGTAACTGTTAGTTAAACACTAGGCTGAAAAATACTTAAAGAGAATAAATACACTCAGAGCAAAACAAACTCATGAGTGGACTGACATCTACAGTGATCAAAATTTATTCTGAAAATATTGCTCTAAGGTAACTGTTAATATTTAATTAGTTGTCCCTTGTGAAGTATCTATGAAGATAGAAATTCTCCTCCCCTCACCTCCCTTCCCCTCCCCTTCTTCACCTTCCTCTTGCTCCCTGCCCTCTCCTCTCATTTCCTTCCAGTGATGTAGTAACTACAGAGTGATTAAGTGCCGAGAAAAGGGAAGGAGGAAAAAACTGCTGTGTGATATCTCTTACCTTCAAATCCCACTGGACCCTGAAATCCCATTCCTCCTTGTTCCCCTCTGGAGCCAGGAGGAGCTGGAATGCCACCCCTGCCCTGGAGTCCTGGCTCTCCAGGTGAGCCCCTGAAACCTTACACAACAATGGTTGTAAGCACAGTGACTGCAGACAATATACCCATCCCACTTTGTTAACATGCGTTCTACTTGTGTATGTTTGGTGCTGCCTGCTTGGTTTACTGATTTGCACTGAAGGCAAGATCCTATGGTACTTGCTCAGGCAAAAAGCACCAAGTTCATTGGAAAAGGTTGCTAGGATCAAGACTACGAGTCCCACAACCCTAATCCTTCACTCTTGACACTACTTATCTCTGATGAGGGTCATGGCAAAAGGTGCAGTGCATCAGCTCTACACATCATTAATGCTACATTTTTCCCCAAGCTGACAGCATTCCCACAACAACGTACTCTTTTCCACCAAAGACATTCAGTCTTGATTTGCGTGAGATCCATATCTGATGTTGCTTTGACTATGTGAGTGTTGCCAAAGTTATTTCCTGTTTTGCCTATGTTCTGAATGCTAGGAGAAGGAAGAAAGCTGAAGCCTCAGCTTTGGAAGACTAAAAATTGAACTCTCCTTTCTGGATTACAGACTTTTAAGTACAAGAGCATCAAGTCAGTGCTCTGGTGGCCTCACTCTGCTAAAGGGAACAGCTTTCAGTCTGAATGTGTGATTCCTACCTGGATCTCCTGGTGGGCCCTGAGGTCCCAAATCTCCCAGGCTTCCCTGAGGTCCTATATTTCCACGGGGACCTGGTGAACCTTGCTCAGCAACCAGCCTTGGAGGAAGAGGGGGCAGCCCAGGAGAGCCTGGAGGTCCCTGGAAGCCTGTCATTAGAAGCAAGATGAGATAGTTTAATTTAAAAAAACCCCAACCACCCTATATTTTTCCTTAAGGTACTTTCATCCAGACACATGTTGCCCTGACTTGGCTGCATATGTATGAGAGGTGTATGGTATGCAACTCACCAGCTTGGGTATAGCAGCTATATTATATTGGGGAAATATGTGTGAGTATGGGATACCCAAGATGAGACAATCTCCAAGCATGAGATGATCTCCAAGAGATTGTCTTCACTTGGACTGTATATAGGTAAGCAGAAGGGAATTAGTGATGCTACTGCTCCCTCATTTATGACACAGGGAGCTAGGAAGTTCCCTCCAAATAGCTACAGCTCTCTGAGGTGCAGCACCATCTTTTGGTGGGCTTCAAGAGACACAAATACATGATGGTAGGTATAGATGGAGTGATGGATTTTAAAGCTCGCATTAAATATTTGGTATGTTTACTCTGGAGGATTAATTTAGACAAGAAGTCCTTCTTTTTATTAACCCCAAAAGTGGCTCTGATTTTGGAGTTGGTACCTCATACAAGTCAAATTCATAAAGGCAAAAATTGACTACTCATGTTAAATTCAGGCATCTGCCCTCTGGAATTTCTCTTGATTAAGAGTCATGCAGGATGGAGGACTCTGGAGGTCACCAAGCCCAACCTCCTCCTCAAAGCAGGACCAGTTAGATCAGGTCACTGGAGCTGCAGAATGAGTGGTTTCAAAAGGAGTCACACATCTGCACACACTTACCAGTTACTCCTCTGTCTCCCTTGGGTCCGATAGGTCCCAGATCACCTGGAAATCCTACTGTGCCCATGAAGCCAATGACACCTTGTTCACCCCTAGGACCTTTAATGCAAAATGACAAGTGGCATTATTGCATTTCAGTACAAATCAAGTGAGCGCAAAAGTCATGGTGTTAAAGCTGCTGTAGCATAGAAAGCTCCCCTGCTTCCTGCCAGGATCAGCATTTCCTTTCCTTACCTTTTGGTCCAGGGAATCCAGGCAGGCCAGGTCTTCCTGCTGATCCAGGATCACCTCTACTTCCTTTTGGGCCAATTTCTCCAGTCCTACCTGTTTGTCCACTTTCTCCTTTGCTTCCAGGTGGAGCAGGTATTCCAGGCTGCCCTTGTGGTCCTGGATAGCCTGTTTAGAGGACACATAGATTGTAATCTGTTTATACTTAACACCTGGGCACAGAGGAAAGTGACAGAACTATCTAACTGTATCCCACCAGGTTCTATTTCCTTAATTTAAGCAGGGGACAGACTTATTCAGCAGTGCTGCTCCTGCTCTCAGGCTGGCAGCAGTGGCAGAGGAATTAGAGTATGAAGCTCCCACAATACAGTGTTATCTCCAGCAAGATTTCGGCAGAAATAGGGTGCCTGCTGAGATACAGCCTTTAATGAACTCTTCTTTCTCCAGTAAACACCCCACTTCACTAGGTGCCTCCTTGCTTCATCCTAAATTATCCAAGTAGCTAGAGAGAAATCAGAGAGCAGCAAGTATCTGACTCAGAGCCAAGGACTCACTGTTCTGTGTATCTTAGTGCTTCAGTTGAACATCTGGAACCAAATAAGTACTTCATGCTGTCTTGGGAATTATGGGAGCAGCTTCTTTTTCTAGAATTGCATATTGCCTGAAGCTAAACCTGGCAGGTTTCTCTTCAGTTACCTCTGCTGCTTACAAGACATTTGGACCTTTTTTTTTCTGAGGAGAGAGTGACTCACTAAGTAGGGTTTTGAGTGGGGCATCTCTTGTGCTGCCTTTTGAAGCTGGATCACATGAGGATACAATTGCAAGATGTGGCAAAGTAAGAGTGAGCCACACTTGTCTCACCTTTTGGCTGGGATATGGTGTTCCTGTTTCAATTCTCCTGACTGCTTGGAGAATTGGAATCAGTATGCAGAGTCAGGCCAACTAACATTCATTTTCAACTTGGAAGCCTAGGTATTTTGTTGGTTTTCGGGTGGTTTGTCTGTTCTAAGTTTTTGCTGAGTTTACATAAAAATTTCCATCCATCATATAAAGAATGTTAGTGGAAGAACTTCTGCTACAAGCTTTTCACAGTGGCACCACAGTTTGAAATGATTGTGCAGTCCAATAAGCAACAGGAATTTTTAAGAAGGGAGAGCTGATACTTTCAAGTATAATTTAGCTTGCATGGTCATTTCACTTAGGAGAATTTTGTAAATGATTAAGACAGTATTTAATAGACTTGCAAATCTGCCACAGACCTCAGATTTTGGAGCAGTAGATTAGCATAATGCTTCTGAAAGTTGTCAAGAGAATTCTGCATTATTTAATCTGTTATTTGCATGAAGATCAAACCCTTCCATCAGGACAACCTGGAGGAATTGCCTTTTGTTTTCAAGAAGTCTGTATCTATTATCTGATGTATCATGAGTTCTGTCCAACAATTTTAGTGTTGTGTTTACTTTACTGAAACAAGACAGAAATAACAATGATTTCTGTTGCATGAATTACCTGGCACTCCATCTAGACCTGGGGAGCCTTTTTCACCAGGGTATCCTGATATATTTGAAATCCCAGGAGGCCCTGGAAAGCCTTCCTGCCCAGGAATACCAAAGGGTCCTGGGACACCTGAAAGGAAGAGAAGAAATAATTAATACTGCAAGGAAAATGCACAATTGCAATTAAAAGGACTCAGTCTAAGGAGTGGGATTTTCAAAATAGAAAACACCTGAAGTTCCCACTGATTTTTGGTTTTTTTTTTCAGGTAATATTGTGGAAGTTTTTTTGTTTTTTTTTTAAAGAATAAAATACTAGTTCTCTGCCAAAGCTCTCTGGGTAGCTAATTACATCCCACTGTGTGGAATACAAATAATCTTGCGTCTGCCAGGTAAAACATTATTTCAAGATAGGAAGTACTCAAAATACCCTAGGTATACTGAAGCAGGCAGGAAAGCAGCTTTGTTCTTCTGTGCCTGCAGGGTGAAAGCTGACACTTAGCATTATTTGGGGTCAGTTAAAACCAAAAGTTCAGGTCCAAAAAGTTCTAGAAAATTCTCTAGAGCTGAAAACCTCTAGAGATGAAAAATTGTTAAGTGGTCAGAAATCTGCCCTAACAATAAAAGATTATTAAGTATATTGAAGTTGTGAGGAAGTTGACCTTTTGTTTGTAATTGTGACAAATAAACGTGAAGGAGGTGAGCTGTTTTTTTGAATGCTTGATAATAAATCTCTGAATGGTGTTTGAGATGGCACAGCATGTAACAATAAAGTATAACACAAAAGAATATGAATGAGCCGTTGAAGCAGCAGGCAAAGGCAGTAAGGTTTTATATTTCTGTCAGTCCTCAATCCTTTCAGAGCCAAAACGCTGGAAAAAACTTAAAAAACTAACCCACAAAAACATATAATTAGCTTATTTGTTCATAAAATCAGTCTGGTGGCTTCTTGGTGGACCAAAACCAGGTGGTGACCCATTCTGAGATGAGCACGGCCTGTTACAGCACAGAGGGTTGGAGCTTACTCTGCACAAGGGATAGATGGCACCAGCAAAGCACTGTGTATGGGAACAGAGCCTCCGAGGTGCCAGCAAGACCATCACACATTGAGAGACACTGAAGCATTCAGGAGAAAGGTTTTCAACAAAAAGAGAGAGGGGTAACACGTTTGTGTAGCTGGAATGTCATTAAAAATATTTGGGGAGCTGATGGCTGAGAGCATCCTCTGGCATTTGCAGCTTGCTGAGCCCAGTGGGTGCTACAGGACGGGGAAGGACCCAGGCTGTCCAGCACTGGGGAATACACACTGCTGTTTCTGAGCAAGGTGAGCAAGTTTCTGGCTGAGCTGCAGCACAAACTCCAAACAGGGACCTTCCCAACTTCAGGAGCTCACCGATTCGACTGTCTACACCATAGTGTATTTTGTGACATCTCTAACACCCACAGATGAAACAAATAACAGGTGGATCCCATTCTCTGGAACACAGACCTGGAACACCTCTGTCTCCCTTCTGGCCCGGAGGTCCTCGGCTGCCTTCCACTCTGCTTGGCTCTCCTGCTTCTCCTTTGTCACCCACTGCACCTGGGAAACCAGCAGAGCCGTACCCATCCGGACCTGTTGAGGTGTTCAGAATAAAGAGGAGAGCTGAAATGTTTCTGCATATAACAATGCATGCTAAAGTACAGGTATGCAGCATGTGGATTTACAAAGTACATGAGTCTGTAATCGCTCATTGAAAAAAAGGCTCATGATGAGAAAGAAACAAGGCCTTGAGGTTTTAACTTTATCAGAGGAAAGAAGCTACGATTTGAAGCTGTGTTCTAATCCACCTGTGGGGTAGCACACAGTGCATGAAGTTGTTTGCCAGAGCCCACAATAATGAAGCACATTCCAAAGCTTTGGAGGACACAGTTAAAAAAGTTGCATTTCCAAGATCTCACAGACCAAACTTGAAGCCAATACAATGTTGTACCTGTGAACAGGCAGAGTAACAGCCTCACTTACCCGGTGATCCTGGTAAGCCCTTAGTGCCTGGTAAGCCATGCAGTCCACTGATTCCTCTTAAGCCAGGCTGGCCTGTTTTAAAATTAATAAAATGATAATTCATGATTATCATAATACTTTGTATTAGTCTGTTTATATTCCTGGGGAAAAAAAAATCAAATGCATGAATTTTAAATGCTATTCTATGTTAAAATATGTATTATATGCAAATGAATTAATTACCATAAGTTTATTATGAAATACACCACACTATGGTTTTGTGATTGGCAAATTTTGTTATTATCCAATAAACTCATTACTCCAGAGATAGTTTTAAAAATATCTCTGATCCATCTGGTATCATGCCATTAGTTCCAGTCTTGCTGCCATAGTTTCTTTAACACCCATTTAGTTTCCCAAAATCCTCAAGCCAAGACAATTATGACATAATTGTAGACTCTAAATGTGGTTATAATAAAGCTATCTTTGGGAGGAATTCACTCCTTGTCATTTGAAAAAAAGCAACAAAACCCTAAAAAAATGTCTAATAGCTACTGTTACTATTGTTACAGATAAAAGTTATTCCATCTATTTGTACCTGTCGAAGTTGTAAGTATGATGTTAAAGCCAGAAAATGGCTGGAGCTCTGGAAGACTATTCAGTCTCAGAAAAATGAGTGTCTGTCTGTCTCTCTTCACTGTCTAAAAAGGCAGTCTTCATAACTGTATTAGCTTAGCTTTGAGGCAGATTCAGATAGAAGAATCTTACTAAAAGCAGGATGATTTCCGGCTGAAAGGTAGAAAAAAGTCTGCTAACTTAATATATTAAGGAATTAAGTGGCAACCATTGAGATTCTGTATCCTGTGACACAAGCAGCTTCGTTTTAAACTATCACCTGCATTTTGATAGCACAATTCTGTCTAAGCCATAAATCATTTATTCTTGAAACCAGATATTGAATCAGTTAACAGTTTCTGGTGATGATGCAGGACAAATATGCTGCTTGCTATCTAATGCCACATTATAATACTCTCATATTGTATATTACTACCCTTGTTGCATGTTTAGTAATTTTTTATTGTTTTTTTCTTCCTAGCTGTTATGGAAAATGAAAATGTTTCTTGAAAACTGCTTTTCTAGTTGAAGAGGTCATCAACTGTTAAAATGAGCTGAAAAGACACCAGAAGCCACAAATCAGCAACCACATGTGTCTTTGTTAATGCATCTAGACTTCGCAAGGAACAAATATTTTACTACAGGAAACTGCCACTGTAAACTGCAAAAACCCCCTTTCTTCTTCTTCACCCCAAAAGTACATTTGCAAGTGCTCACATAGAAATGATTGAATAGCTGAAGCTGTATGAATACCTGCTTGTCCTGGTAAGCCAGGCCAGCCGGGAGTTCCCTTTTCTCCTGGAAATCCAGGTGTCCCAGGGCTTCCTTGCTGCCCTGGGGGGCCAACCAGTCCTGGCAAACCTGTGTGACAACAATGAATCATTGCTTATGAGCATCCTTAAAACCAACAGCCCAAACAGAGACTTGTGCTACTTTCATTCTCCCAGGCAGCAAAACGAAGACTTTCCCTTCCTAATGTCATTGTATGACTGCTCATCCAAGTGGAAGAAAACTAAAGAGAGCACAGGTAGAAGAGACAAAGTATAAAAGAACAACTCATTACAAACTTCAGGTTTGTGACAATCTCAGAAAGACAGTGGGCTCCTATTAAAATGATAACTTGACTTCTATTGCCAGTTACAGTAAGTGATTTCATTGCTATGCATGTCACTTTCCCTTTCTGCTGCACCTGTTTTGCCTTTCCCACTGAGAAGCTGATCAGACAAGAACTGTTTCCCAGTAAGGCACCTACTGAAACTCTTCCAGTCTTAGCTGGAGTTTCTAAGCCCTCTAATGAGAGAAGTGTGGAGCAACTGTGCTGAAAGAGCATTTCTATGATCCCCCTGCAATAAGACATTTTCTTAAGCCCTGAGTGTGTGACCCAGACACAGCTGAACCCGACTTGGCTTCTCTTGTACAGCTGGCCCATGAGCCTGGCTTAAAGGCTCTGTAACTGTGTCCTGGAGGATACTGACTTCACTTATGGTGGAAAAGGTCATTGAAAAGCCCACTCCTTGCAGTATGGAGACATTAGAATACCTGAGCATGCCAGCAATACAACACTTTGACTGGACACATGGTTGCTATAGAAAAGGAAAAACTGGTATGAAGTAGAGTTCAGTTTTTGCAATTTCCTCTTAACTTCTGCTGTGACTTCCACATCGTTGTCACTGCTCCTCACCAATTTACAGAATGATGAACATATTAAAAAACTTAATTACTTTCTTTTGATGGAGAGACTATTTTTCTTTTTCCTCTTAAACAATGTTATTCTTTGGAGTGTTAAAAAGAGTATTTTACCTTCCTGTCCCACAGAGCCAGGGACACCCTGTATGCCCTTGAGGCCTTCTATGCCAGGGAAACCAGGATCACCACCTTCTCCTTTTGGTCCCACACCTCCTCTTATGCCTAGAAAACCACAAAACCAGTATATTCTTTTAATAATATCTATACAACCCTAAGCAAATAAGCATAACATGAACTTGGCTACCGAATGGGTCCTGGTCTTGCCACGTAAAGACATACTTCTAGTCAGGGTGCTTATATAATCTGGGACCATGAACAGTCCTTTGGCCAAATGATCATTAAACTTATTTTTAAAAGTACTTCCCAAATTATGTGGAATATGTCACTGATGTTCAAGTGCACTGCATGTACAGGGAAATTTAATACATTACCTAATAACTCAATCCAAAAGCTACAGGATTTTGCTATCCCACCTTCTATAATCATGGCCTGATAATGCTCCTTTTGTCATCAACAGCAAAACAAATTATACAGAAATGTTTACTGGAGTTGCCTGTGATGATGTTTACTGCTATAATGATACTTTCAGTTGAAGAGGTAAATGTAGCACAAACTAATTTCAACAAAGAAAAGATGAACCTCTCCAGGAGCTATCAAGAGAGCACATGTTCAAGAGCCAATAAAATCTCATAAAAAGCTCCCACTCCCTTCCTCTGGGAACTTTAGTATATGAAAAGAAATACATTCAGAGAGAAACTGTGAAATTAATACCTGTTAAGCCTGGCACACCAACTTCCCCTTTAAGGCCTGGCATTCCTGGTAAGTTTATAGTATCTCCCCGATCACCTATTTCAAACAAAAATGGAACACATGAGTGGTAAGGTTTTAATTTAAACAGCACTTCCGGTTGTTTCGAAGGAATTGCAACTTCAGAGGCAAAATTCGGCAATTATTATCTTTGTAGAATAAAAGAGAGGTAAATTGAAGACAGCAAAAAAAGCGTCTAGAACAGCCTCCCTCCTTGCCACTGATGGATTTATCCATGGACAGCACATGTTGCATGACATTAACAGTTAACCTTTTCACAGCCTTCCACATTTACCATATCATTCTGTAAGAGTGTAGAAAAACTCTTTCAGATTGAAGACACACTGAGACCCCTCAGAACTTAATGTTAAGTATTTGGTGGGTGACAAATACAGAGTGCTCAGATAAGAGAACAAACTCACCTATTTCTCCATGTGAGCCAGGAGTACCAAAATGGCCTGAAATTCCTGGAATGCCCTTTTCTCCCTATCATATGATTGAAAACAGGCATCAGTTAGTGAAGATGAGGATTTATTCAACTTTCCAAGCAGCCAACTTTGGAAATACTAAAAAAATACTATTAAATGTACCATTTTTGAGCTTCTGTAGTACTTTAGAGAGTAACTTGTGAGCAGTCAGTTAATCTAAATCAGTACCAACCAATGGACAAATTATGTTTGCAAGGGTTTAGGTCTGAAATTGAGAACCTCCCATTATGCATATACAGCAGTGAGTCTTTGTGCTGGTTTTGGCTGGGGTAGAGTTACTTTATTTCACAGTAGCCAGTACAGGATTGTGTTTTGGATTTGTGCTGGAAACACCGTTGATGACACAGAGATGTTTTCATTCCTACTGAACTGCACTTACAGAGTCTCAGGTCATTTTTTGCTTGTCACCCCACCCTGCCAGTGAGCAGGCTGGGGGTGGGCAAGAATTTGGGAGGAGACACAGCTGGGAGAGCTGATCCCAACTGACCCAACGGGTATCCCACACTCTATGGCCACACTCTTATATGCTCAGCATATAAGGCAGGGGGAAGATGGACTGAGGGGTAACAGTGCTTGAGGACTAGCTGGGCATCAGTCAGTTGGTGGCGGGTAATTGTTTTCATTTGTATCACTAGTCTTTCTTGGGTTTTATATATCTATCATTGTTATATTATTATTATTACTATTATTACTATTACAATTATTACTATTACTACTACTTTTCTTATTATTTATTGCTATTGTCGTTTATTTAAATTATAAAACTGTTCTTATCCACAAGTTCTCTCATTTTTACCCTTCCAATTATATTCTCCCCATTCCGCTGGGGATGTGTGGAGGAGCAGGCACAGTGCGGCTTAGTTTCTGGCTGAGGTTAAACCATAACAGTCCTGCAGTTCTTGGTTAAAAAAAATCTTACTGAAACCTAAAGGCAAAGAGAACCTGAGAAAGGAACACAGGTCTTGTCCCTCTTAAATAAATGTTGTCTGTGAGTCTTCTGTCAGGCCTTTTCTAGTGTTTATTTCTTCCAGTGTAACTTCTTTTGTAGCCAGAGTGAATTATGGTGAATTACCCTCTAGAAGCTGAGATTCTTAGGCTCTTTTACTGTTAAATAAGTGACAGTGAGTAACTTTAAGCAGTGATACCATTAAGTCCTGGGACAAGAGAGAAGTCAGCCCAATACTGAAAATTATTTTTACCAGCAGCTGTGGCAACAGGATCAAAGAGCTAGAAGGAACCACCTGGGTCCCCACTGGCAAAATGCTGGCATATGAAATTTGGATGTCTCACAATGAGAAAATAAATTAATGAATGCTTCTTAATGAATGTTGGAGGGAGCAAGCAAAAGTATTTCATCTATTCATTCAATGTCTATGGCATTTTTATCTTTGCACTGCCATTGGTCAGCAAAATTTCAAGGGGTGAATGCCACTTCCTGAGAAGCTGAATGCCAGCACAAGGACACCCTTATTGCCTCATGTGCATGAACTCACTCTGACTCCTGTGGTGCCAGGGAAGCCTCTGATGCCAGGAGAACCAGTGGGACCAGGATACCCTTTCACACCTGTCAGCCCTTTTGCGCCAATGTCTCCTTTCACACCGGCCACGTAGCTGGGATACCCAGGGGACCCTGGGGTTCCTGTCTTTCCAGGAAGGCCTGGCATCCCCTTGCTACCTGCAGGCAGGGAAGAAGAAAAATAAATAAGTGAAGACTTATGTCAGTTGCCTGTGTGTAAGAAGTTTTCCTGCTACTGGCCTTCTCAAAACATGGCACCACAATGTGCTGTACAAGGCACCACACACACACACACACACACACACACACACACACACTTCATCCCTCAAAGCTTTCCTTGGGGATGGCTTTGTGAAATGCAGCCAAGAGCTCAGTTTCTGCTGTCAGAGACCTTGCTGGGGGGGGCTGCAGCGAAGTGGTACAATGAGCAGAGAATATTTAATATGGTAGCTGAGAAAAAGAATGATAGCTCTGAATGTGCCTGTCTTGTTTTACTATGACCACTGACCTTTTAAGCCAAATAATCCCTTCGTGCCCCTTTCTCCAACATCTCCTTTTTCACCTTTAACTTCCATCATCATGCTGGGCATGAGCTTTGGAGGTTCTCCTGGGGGGCCTTGATCCCCACGGTCACCTAAAAGGTAGAAAACCCAACCATGTTACAAAATGCTAGTCAGCAGCACTGTTGGAAAAAGTGAACAGAAGAGTGAATTAGGAAAAAGGAATGACCTTGAACAAGCTACAGAAAATCCACTAACCTGTGTCAATACAACATGGCAGTGGAAGAGTCACACTTAAGAAAACATGAAAATTGAGTTAAACTTTTGTAGATACAATCCTGGGAGTTGGACTCAGACTCCTGATAAATAATTTATCTCTCAGCAGATCAGTTAGGAATCATGTGTTTATAAAAAAAGCCCCAAAATCATGGTTTATAAAAAACCCTGAAAAGGACATTGGAGAAAGCAAAGAAAAGTAGTTTAGTTCTAGTGAAAAGGAAATTCTCAGTCAAAAAGCCTTGGGCAAAAGAAAGTGTTTGGATTTGTTACCAGTTGTAGTGTTCATTTTCTTAACTTTATGGTTACTGGTGATATCAGTAAATAATGTCCTGAAGAAGGGACCCATATAGACTCTATGAGTGTCTTTAGCTCTTCATGGGGTGCAGAGACAGGCCAGTAACCCAGACTTGTCTCCTGTGGTTATGCACTGTCTTCTATTTCTTTGCCAAGAAGCATATTTGCACTTCTTTTCACAGGAGCTGCTTTCACACTTGTCTTTTACTGAGACTGTTGCTGGGATCACTGTTCTGCAACCTCTGAACAGCAGACATTTTTTAAAAAAATACCAACCTCAGGGTCCCTAGAAAGACCATTTTAGTCTTGCGGCAAATAATTTATTTGAAGATAATTGTGTGCAATCAAAAGAGGACTGAGTTACAGTTTTCATTTCGTCAACAATAATACCAGCTAAATGTTTGTGACTTTTAACTATTTAATTTTAACTACTTAATTGCCTGGTTTTCTTAATATTTAACTGTCTTTACAGTGCAACTGGAGAAAAATCCAAGTATTCTCCCCCAAAATCTCATGCTTCCTGGATAAATGCTCCCTTGATTCTGCACATGTCCAGAGATGACACTATCTGAGTTCAGATGAGTAATAAGATTTTTGTCTCCAGCCTTAAGTGTGTAAAGAAGTAACCTTTCTCTGAGTCTAAAATCCAGACCTGTTAGCCAGAGGCCCATGTGTCAAATAGGTGGAGGAATGTCTGAGCTAAATTTACCATGTGAAAAATGTGTCTTCTTAGTCTTTGTGTCCTTGTAAAATAGTTCTGCAGATGTGAAGAGCAAACACAGTAGTACCACCCACAAGCAAATACCTTTGAAGCCACGTGCACCCTGTGAGCCTTTATCTCCCCGAGCCCCAAGTGGGCCAAATTCTCCTTTGATTCCCTTGATGCCTGGTCTTCCTTTTAGGCCTGTCATGCCTTTGAAACCATCAATGCCAGGTGAACCTTTCAAGCCTTTAAGAAAGAAGGGGAAGACAACTGTTACTTCACTCAGATTTCTGCAAACTAAGTACATATGAACCAGCAACACATGACTAAAATGGTATGAAAACTTCAGTGCAGCAGTACCTATTTTTTGGGTGCCTTGATGCCTACAGCAATCTGTGGGTCTGGAGCAGGCATCCAAGCTATCTGAGAGGTAGTAGAGCTCCTGAGGTAGTGTACTGTCAGGAGTACATGAACCTGCCTCAACTGGCCAAGAAGAGATGTTGTGGAGATGACCAGAACTTACTGTATCCTCCTGAGAGATCAGTACAACCCCTCTCCTAGAGATGAGCTTGAGATATTACCTAGCTCCACACAAGGTTTGTAGTCAGCCTGGTCAACATGTAGAGATACAAATCATGAGTCTAGGACTGGCTGGCCCTTTCTCACCAAAAATTCCCCTACTTCTCTTTTCTAAACAAGAGAATGCTGTTTTACATGGGTAATGCTAACAAACAGATCTTAATTTCTCTTAAAAGAGACCTGATCAGTACTCCAGAGCTAGTCTTGTCCTGTCTTTCCAACTGATGAAATTGCAACATGCATTTTTAAGCATGCTTTGTGCTCAGCTTGGCTTCATGTGGAGTTGAACCCTGCTGAAACTCCCTTTGTGGTGTAGGCAATGTGCATTACACATATGTGTCTTCTCATGGCTGGCAGGTGAGAATCTCACCATCTCAACATAAAGTCACCATCGAGGTCTTGTGTCTGGCATTGCTCAGTTCACAGCTCCCAGCTTTAAAAAACCTTAAAGCAAATGTTTGTGGAAACATCTCTTAAATTTCACTGAGGACCAATGGGACTAAGGTGAGAGCAAGACTTCTAGAGAGAAAACAGTAAATACTGTATATTTTTTAAAATGAGAAATAAAACAGCCATTGCTCTTCTAAATAAGGCTGCATATCACAAGCCAGCACTGTGCCAAGCCCAACACAGGGGAATACAGGCAGTGATTTTGGAATATATTAGGCACATGATCCTAATTCTGCTGTTTTAAATCGAGGGAGATCAGCAGAGAATATGTCTGGTTCCTGTCTGCACAGAACAGCTTTAATCAACTACTGTTTTCAAAGCAGCAGTCCAGAGCTCACCTTTATCTCCTGGAAAGCCATCCATTCCACTTATGCCAGGGGGACCAGTCACACCACGTATACCTGGTAATCCTGTGTGACCCATGTCACCTTTGTCACCAGACAGACCCTTCAGGCCCACGGGGCCAGGAAAACCTTGCTCACCATCTTCTCCCCTAGCACCAGGTGGACCTGTCATGTAAATGTGAGAACAGGGAGAGTAAAAGAGGTTTGGACATAGATGATGATTTCATACAAAGTAGCTCAAGAAGGAGAAAACTGTTGTCCTACCAACTTCATATTGAAGGGGGAAAATTAGGATTTTTTTCATCAAAGAATTGCAAAAATGATTGTAAACATAAAGTAGCTCATCAACATGAACCAGCCTCGCTATCAGTTTGGTTCCACACCCCTTACAACAGGACCTTCCCCTCTTCTTTAATTTAAGAATTAAGCCCCTTTTCCATAAACCTAGCCTCATTTGGTGGCTCCTTTTTCCCAATTGCCAGCTCTTGGTAGGTGGCTATAGAAAGAAAAGCAGCAGCTCTGCCTGTAAAGATCATCGCCAAACTTAGCTGTCTGCTGTGGAAACCATACACTTGCCCTGCCACAGAGGACTAGCAAGAGGGATGATACAGGATTACTTTCTCACCGAGAGGTCCTTGGGAGCCAGGCCCACCATCTGGCCCACGGTTTCCTGGTGGACCAGGGAATCCTTGTGTTCCTGGTATTCCTGGTAATCCCATCAAACCAGGGAGACCTTGTGGCCCTGGATCTCCTTTGGCTCCTGGCAAACCTGGGCTACCATCCGCTCCTAAAAGACCAAAATCATGCATTAGAGAGCGTCATATGGAGAGAACATGTCTTTATATATTTCTTCCGTGTACACCCCAAGCTCCCAAGGTGTGTTTTTCCTTTGAAAATTCAGTGAGAACAGAAAAAGCAAATTAAAGGACTTGTCTTTAGATTTAAAATAATTGACTTACCAGCAATGATTTCAATGGTGCCAAATCATTACCATTCATCTGAAAGAGTCAATCAACCTATCTGATGCAAATAGTAACATTTAAGTAACATTTAAGACAGATGGTGAGACCTGTGTCATTGTTTAAAAAATTTCACGTAGGTTGTTACAAGGCATTGCTGTAAGATTGATACAAATTCCTAAGCAAAAAAGGCCCTAATTTTACATGACTTCATGCACTGGGTGAAAAATTATGTCTCTACCATATACAAGCAAAATGGGTGTTAAGTTTTAAAACATAATGCCTGCTTTTCATTCAGCTTGGAGAAGCAGCAGCCTACAAATAGTACACGGCATTTAAAATCCAGGTCAAGTGAATCTCCTTCTCTTTATTTAGGTTTTACATCAGTGTAGGTCCATTGGCTTGACTGTAGTTAAATAAGCTTTATAACTGTGGTCACTTAAAGTGGGTTTTCTAAATGACAGCATACAGGCTTTAGTTTGGTATTCTGAGTGAAATGGCAAAGGTGATATAAAGGAATCCCTAGCCATTTCATGTAAAATTAAAAATATTCACACTTGTAGAAAAATTCACTTGCTATCTGGAGCCTTTCTGTCAGAACTGTAAATAAATCAAGAACAGACAAACTACTAATGCTTTTTATTTTCACTGTATTTATTACTACTGAAAACTTAGTTCTACAAAAACGCTTACAAAGAGGGTGCAAAGTCATACCATATTTTTTGTTTCCAAACAAAATTGGATTTCACCCCCTTTTTAAAGGTGTTAGTGATGTTTTCTGCCTTTTCTCAAACTTGTTAAGGGGCACAGAGCTGCTTTAATCCCTTTCCTTCACTCTGGGGCTCTACTGCAGGTGAAACCAGCTCTCCTCACTTCAGATAACTCTGAGAAGGTGATACTCTTCTTTATTTATTTTCATCAAAAATCATGAGAAGGATATCCAAAACTAGTTCCTGTGATAAACCTTGCTTTGAGCTAGCCATACAATCACTACTCCTTTCTCAGTTCCACACAGGGGAAGGGGTAATCAGTCCTAAATTTAATTATTTGTCCAAATGCAATTGAAATTGTGTAGCAGGATATGCTAAATTCCCACATGTACTTTTGAAAGTCCTTCACGGAGTTCAGAGAGTGAAAAAATCAGATTTCATAGAGAAACTCTGAGTTCTGCAGGGATTTTAGGGTGTATTTTATGGTCTGTGAAATAACAAACTAAAATTATCACCCTGAAGTTATGAACAAGTATATATTATTATCTTTTTCTAATTTGTGAGTGCCCAAAGACTGACAAGGTAAAATAGCTTGTTAGCAGTTAACCTATGTCCTCTTAGTTAATATTTACAAATTCAGCACTACTGCAATGTGATGATCAGAAAAGCCATGCAATACCCAGACATCTTTTGGTGTGGGAAAAAAATCTCAGTATTATTGGTGTATGTAAGTGAAAAGTCAGGATAATAGCAACACCACCATTCCCCTAACTACAGTGAAAAAAATTAGCAGTACATCTGAAAACGACAAAGATGAGCGAAGTCTGGTTCTCTAGTATCCTGCTGTAATTGATTTCATGTAAAGCAGTGTGAAGGACAGCTGAACATAAGAAATGGATCTCCAGAAAGTGTTTAGAGGAGCCAGGCAACAGCTGACACAGAAGTGGAAAGAATGGGACATCGTCAGGCACTGGGAATTGATAGTGAGGACATCAGTACCTCTGACACGTGGTCTCTTACACTCTCACATCCCTACAGTTTGGCTGCATTTGTCTCACGCTCACACAAACCTTTCCTTATTTGAAGAAGCTGTTACCTCTAGCTCCTGGTACTCCTTGATCTCCTGGTGCACCTTTCAACCCTGGGAAGCCGGGCAGGCCGACATCCCCTCGGGAACCTGCTGCTGCTCCAAAAACGTCACCAGGAAGGCCCTTCGGTCCTGGTGCTCCTGGAGCTCCCGATTTTCCTGTAAGGCCTGGGTGTCCCTGCAGTCCAGGTAGACCATTTGGGCCTCTGTCTCCCCTGGGTCCAGTAAAACCTATAAATAAAACAGGCATCACAGAGTTCTCTACAAATGCTGGAATTCATATCCTAGATATACCAACATGATGCCCCCATTACCACAAATGACAAAGTAAAGGCTTCTTGTGGACTGGAAAACTGGAGCTAGACTGAAGGTTAAGCCCAAGCATTGGTGAAAGGTAGCATGGAAAACTGCAGAGAATTTCTCCCTGTGGCCTGGGAGCCATATGGGAGCTCTAATTTAGCAATTAGAGCACTCTGTACAGCTTACTGGGGGAGACAGAGGTTCATGGTCCTGCCCTATGCTGCACAGAGCCAAGTTTTATCATCACCAGCAATGATGATAACATCAGAGCATGTTTTATGATGCATCCCTTGCCTGCTGACCAGGACATGCATCAGCTCTTCTTTTGCTTTCTCTTTTGCTACTACAGATGCTATAGATGAGTCAAGAGAACACTGTCAGGCCATGTGCTGCCTGAGGGCAAAGCACCACCTGGCACTGGATTTGGGAAAGTCTGCAGCACTTCAGAATCTTTGAAATCAGGTAACAAAAAATTTCCAGAGAGCTCATAAATTAGGTTAAACCAATGGCTTCTGTAATGGGCAAAAAACCCAGACAGAAAAAAAACCCAAACAACTCATTACCCATTTCTCTGACCAAATAAACTTGGTCAACCACAGGGACGTGGTATTTTCTGGAGATAATTCCTGTAATTCTTGCTGGACTGACTGATGATTTGTGAACATCCACACCCTCTGCAGCTAACACGTGCATGCCACTGCATGGATCACATGTGCAGTGCTACACACAGAGGCTTGTTTATACTAATGTTGAAAAGAATTAAATGGAAGTACTATTACTATTATTTTCTTCCTTTCTGTATCATCATTATGACTATAATGATGGAATACATGTGAGTAAACTTGGAATCTAAAATACCTTGCTATTGAATTTCTTTATGAGAATTTAATGAATTTTTACCATCACATTTATAATTTTGAACAATAAACATGATTTTAAAAGGTTGGCATCTATGAAATTTTTCATCGTTATGGAAGCTGCAAGAAATGCTTCTGGATTTGAAAAGTAGTATTTTTGTCTAATGGCTTATTGATTCAATGTAGAAGGGAAGATAAATGAAAATGTACCAGGAATCAGGTATTTGTGTTTAAGTGACTGCAGTAGAAAGGTCAAAAGTATATAAAGAATGACTAATTATTTCAAGATACCTGGAGGACCTGGAAATCCTTCCCGACCTGGATCACCTCGTGTACCATTTAGCCCTGGGAAACCCATTGGACCTGGATCACCTGGGAATCCTCTTGCACCTTTTGCACCTAAATTATATAAAATAAAGTATGAAAGTGTGATCTGAACAAACAAAACAGAAACGTGCATATAATGTAAAAAAAGGTAGTAGTAAATATCAGATGAAACCTTAAAAAAATTAATGGGGCTATACCCTAGCTCTTTAGAAGCATTCAAGATCCCAAAACATGGACCAAAAATCTAGGTTAAGTGCTTTTACAAACATGGATTAACCTGACTTAAAGACCAATGATAAGGGGACTACTAGGGTAAAGATAATTAGTTTCACAGACTTTTGGAGCTTTCCAATATTTTGTAAATTAAGGCTTTTAGATTAAGGTCAAAAGGCAATGTCAAAAAAGAATATTCACAGAAATGGGCACAGACGAGACGCTGTAGGAGGAAAAAAAATTTCCTTTCCCTGCTAAACTGATCACAGAACAAGAGCAGACTGGTTAGACAACTAAGAAGCAGAAATGTAAGGCTAAAGGTTAGATCCAATAATCCCTCAAAATGAATACAAATTAACTATCCTACTTACTATATTTGTAACATTACCGGTCTAGAGATTCCCTAGTAAAAGAAAGGATGTGCCCTGAAAACAAAGGATGTGCCAGTTCTTCTGGCACTGACCTCTTGTTCATACTGATTTTTCTCCTGACAGCTAAAATGATACTTCGCTTCCCTGTGATACAGTATTTGACATTTCAGTAAGGGCAAATACTACTTTTTTTTTAACATCTCAAAACCTGCAAGCATTTTGTAGGATTCCTTTGTTATGTTTCAAAAATTATATATTTTTTCCATGCAATAGTTTTATTATATGAATCTCATTAATTCACTGTATTGCAAGATCAAGATTTTTTTGGTAAAGTTCTTTGAAAATAATTCCTGTGGAATGCTTTGCTCCCCTACCCTCCCCAGGACTTTGAACTTCATAAGTTCCCAGCTCAGACTTGAAGGTCAACAACATGCTTTAACATTTAAAATGTTGTTGTTTAGCATCACCATGAATTACAGCTCATTTATTCATTACTGAAAGCAAGTTTCTCTTCACCCCTAACTATGACAAACCAAGGAAAATATCACTTGGATTTTGATGCTTTTTTCCACTTCAGTTTTCTGAAGTTTATATTATGACAGTGAGAAGGATCTGTCACAGTCCTCCATGGAAGCCTTTTATCACCCTGCTCTCAGAGGACAGGATTTGCGTTGTGAGGTGTACAGTCAGCTCTGAGAGACCTCAGTACACTCTCCAGCACTAAACCTGTAGACTCTAAATACTCTTACTTGCATGTGGAGAATAGCAAGGGGCTGTTCTTTCTGCCTTCTGCTTTGTGGCTGACACTCATTAGCAAAGGCAGGTTTAGCTCAGGATCGTGAAGTCACCTGGGCTGCACACTGCTTACATCTCTCTGGCAGGGTCAGGTTAAGGCTGTGTTCCAATGTAATTTCTAAAACTTGCTGTCTGCTAAGGCCCAGTTATAATCAATATGGCAAGATACTCTTCAAGTGTAGTGTATGTGGGAAACACAATATGGTAAAGGCAAAACATTACCTGTCGCTCCTGGCACTCCTGGCCTTCCTTGGGATCCCTTTGGTGGCCTTACACAGCCTGCACCTGCAAAAAAAAAAAAAACAAAAACCAAGTTAGTCGCACTATATATGCTCCTATGCTGCCTCTCCATGTCTTTGGTCCTGTAGTTGAGACAATTTCATTAAAACAGGTGAAGGAAATTAACAAGCAAACTCCTAATTTGAAAAGAAATTTTATTCTTCATTAAAAAACACTGGCTTATGGGTGGCATTTTCAGGGGAGCACTCAAACTGATCTCCACCCCATGAGCTGCTCTTCTGCCTGTTTACAGGGGCTATGGTGACAGGTCCAGTTGGACCAGCATGGGAAGGGTAGTCCAGCCTCATGGATGACTGTATTTTTCAGAATAAGAGAAACACTTTGTTTCTCTATGGGTGATTTATACCTGTGAAGCAATCAAATCAATTTTTGCAAAAATCTAAGGGTTTTTTCTTATATGTCACATTGCACTGAAAATATTCACTCAGAATTCTTCTTTAAAAAAAGCTGCTAAAATTTTCTTGGGCACCTAATTTCTGGTACTGTTTTTATAGATTGCACAGTAATCATACAATAAACACCCAGGAGTGATGAAATTAAGAATCTCTGAATTGTAGAGCTAAAAGTGCAATAATTTTAGAAAATGTTCAATTTGATTCATTTAGTTTAGAGCTACGTAGAATATATGCATAGTTATTTGTGACCTAAAGTTCAAATAGTTTATAACCAAGAGCATCCAAAGCAGTAATCAGGAAAAAAGTATTGACCCACAAAAGCAGCATAATACTAAAAAGATATTCAAGCCATTTGCACGTCCAGTACCTGACCATATTGGCTCGGTTGCATCTCCTCTAGGAAAGTCTTCAGTGACCTGCCCACAGTCTGTGGGCAAAGAATTAGAAAACACAGTTGTTTAAAAGAGGAAAAATTGCAAAAAGACAAAAATGTTCTCAATTCTAACCAAAATGCCTATAAGAGCAGCAGATAATGTATTCTCTTATATATTATGCACACATACCATACAAATTATTTGCTGCAACATACTGAACACTCTATCCACACATGGATTAGATCCAGGCTTAAAACCTGTCCTATCCAACTTAGGAGGCTGTCCCATGCACTAAGGTTGACATGTGCTTGCTTTAGATTGAATATTCTGCCAGGCTTCTCAAAGTGGAGGAATAAAACTCTGAGCCTGAGCTCTTCTGAACGTAGCCCTGGCATTGCTGTGCTTGGAAGGGACTCGAAAAGCTGCAGAAATACTATGAGGAGCTCTGGAGGATGGAAACATGATTTTCTCTGGTCAAGTAAAAGATTATGTTGGGTGGCAAAAATCAGAGAAAACCACCTGTGGGATTTCCAATAGC
Source organism: Rhabdornis inornatus (assembly GCA_013397075.1). Taxonomy (NCBI): domain Eukaryota; kingdom Metazoa; phylum Chordata; class Aves; order Passeriformes; family Rhabdornithidae; genus Rhabdornis; species Rhabdornis inornatus. The sequence goes on from VWZS01007181.1 coordinate 839,822, forward strand.
AGGACATTGCTCCATTACCTCCAACTGCTTGAAACCAGAAAAATGTTACTTGCTGGCACTAACACATTAATTCATGCTATTTCAATACCTGACATGAAATTACTCGGACTTCTGAAGTATGTCCTTCTTTAAGATTTCTGGACAACACCAGCATTTCCTTTTACCCCACATAACCCCCACCAAACTCCCTTTTCAACAGTGTGCTGGACAAATGCTGATCTCCCATGGCTCTGATGGAGGACAGAGTGGTGTCTCTTACCTAGCTGGCCAGGCTCCCCTGGCAGACCAGGCAGACCTGGAGTTCCTGGGTTTCCAGATTGTCCTTGGTCACCTGGAGGACCCCGGAACCCTTTTGGACCAGGAAATCCTTCACCTGGCAGGCCTGCTTCTCCTGGAAAGCCCTTTGGACCCAATTCACCTGGATAACCAGGATCACCAGGGAAACCTCTGATAGCATCACCCTGTGGGAAGTGAATGGAGGTGGTCACTCCTGACTTTGCTGAGACACAAATACAACTACAACAGTTGAACTACTCTTAATAACATCTTATAGGCAGTCATTTCTCAAGTGTTGCATCCCAGCTCTTTAAATCAACATTAAAAATAAAGCATTTTTGAAATAATTTGACTTCAACGTAGACCACACGGCAGTAAGGGCATGAGATGCTCCTTGAGGGAATATTCCCCTAAAAATGTTGGCCCATGAAGAAGCACTTGGGCAATATGAATCAGCGTTGTGGAGAGGCTCCTGGTCCTTCCTGAAAAGCTGTAAATGGTTTTGGGGACACCAAATGCACTGTTAGAGATGTTCTGTTGTGGCATTTACATCTGAGAAAAGCTGACATAAAAATGCACCCAAAACATTCTTTTCTCTGTCTGCACTCCTAGTGATATTTCTACACTACTGAATCAACATTTTACAAACATCATTAGAGAATGCCCTTCTATCTTCAGAAGCAATATAAAGTACCATCTGCACTGGTAGGAAAAGTACTGTGGTCTAGAGTGCCTAGTATAGCTCTTGCCCATATTCAAATATGATATATAAGCATCCCAGTGATTCAAAATATCATTTATGATGGGCCGCAGGAATTCTTCTTGCAAGGTATTTAATTTTGCCCATAGAAGGAAATCAGAAAAAGAACAAAGACTACATGTCCAATTTCTAGATAGCTACAATTAGGTGAGTTGCAATCAAGCAATATGATGACATAACGTACATTTTAAGGACATAAAATTGCAGTAAATTTTGCTTTTCTTCAACACAGTTGTACCAAAGCTATTGAAGTTCAGTCACAAAGAATCTCAGACTATGCTAGAAGGAGTCACTAATAAACCTACACTACCACTTGTTTAAGTAAAATGGAAATAAAAATGAAAAAATAATAAATAGAAAATAAAAATAATGAAAAAATAATAAATAAAAAATAAAAACCCTGAGAGTAAACCTGATGCTTAATTTATCAATAACCAGCAAACCCAGTCTAGTTTTGCATCATTATCTGTGCAAGAAGGACAGGCTGGTGATCATAACCCCTCAGAAATAAGTGCATTAGTAACTGGGTGTGGAGTATTTGCTGCTTACCGGAAGGCCAGGCTGTCCTGGTAAACCATCTAATCCATCTCTGCCTGGGAAACCATCTTCACCACTGATTCCAGGCAGCCCAGGATCTCCTCGGATTCCTTTGGTGCCTAAAGAAGACCTTCCATTGTGAGACCAATCTTTCATTAATACTATAAATAATAGGAAAATACAGGTGATAAGAATTTTCACTCTACCTTTTGTAGTTATGTGTAAAGAGTCTCCTTTTTCGCCTTTCCGTCCAGGAAATCCAGCTGGACCCGAAAATCCCTGGTGTTACACACATTAAAAAAAGCCCAAAACAAACCAGAATTTCTTAAGAAATCAGTATCAAGATCTGCATTTCTACTGTCCTGCTTAAAAAAAAAAGCCTCCTTAAATTTTACTGCTTTCCTGTTACTTTCTGTGAGTGATTTCCTCTTCAGTAATCACATTCTCGTGCAGAACCTTTATTAATATGTTCTAACTAGGACCAAAGTTTCTATGGCATGGTAGAGGAGATTCTGCATGAGGATGGATTGGGACATGTGGTTTTCCATGAGTCCTGCAGGTGACTGCTGCTGCAGAACTGCACTGGAGAAAACATGGTGAATTACTCAGTGTTAGCCACTAAAGAAAATGCCCTAAGCAACTCCTTGCTACCTTGGAAAAAACCTTAGGCTTCTACTGACATGCAATTCCTCCCATGCACTGCTCCCAAAGAGAACAGCCTTGCAGCTAGCAGTGATTGTGATTCACAACACTGTTCTGGGGCTGAAAAGTAGCACCACCTTCATTTATTTATCAGACAAGGACTTGGGCACAGAGGGATTAAGTGATCAAATCACTCAAGCAAATCACAGACCTGTGGGTAGGTTTTGGTTAGGAGGGAGGGCTGGAGGTCTCTGGCCCAGCCCAGCACTTGGCTGCTCAGGACCTTGCCTAGCCATGCATTGAAAATCCCCAAGGAGAGAAACCTTCTCTCATGCAAAAATAAACTGTGGTGAAGCTAAAGACCAGGCTCTGGCATTCTTGATTCCTTGGCATAATGCTGGAACCTTCTCCTGAACAGCCCATCTGAAAGAGAAATTTCTAGCAGCTGGCCAAGAGCCTTGCAATCACAGAACCAAATCTAAACCCATGGTAGGTGCCAAGGCCCAGAGGTTACAGAATCATTTACTAGTGACTGTTTCATGTTAGCTTCAGTTCTGAATAACTGCACTCATGCTCACTAAAATATAAACTGTGCATGTTAGGTTTTCCTCAGCCGCCTCTTACTGAATCCCAGGGCAGACACTGAATGAAAGGGATGTACTTGATAAATTTATTTTTTGTTTGAAATAATTATATATTTTGTTGAAATACTGCTGTGCCAAACATTATTTAAAAGTGTGTCTTTGGCACCACTGTATTTTATTGACACTCTGGGTGAAAAGCATGTGTAAAAACTGTATCTCAGCTGCAGGTCACCACAACAATACAGATTTGCAGTTCTGTTAGTCAAAAGAGTGAGATTAGTTTTGATTACAAGCATTCTTCTTTACCTGGGACATATTTGAAAACTGCATTTTAATGGTGAGTGAAGCCAATCTGTACTCCATGGTAAAGTTGCTTCTTTTGGACATGGATTTTTTTCAGGGCAAAATAAGTCTCAGGAACTTAAAATAATGCTGAATTACTGCATTAACACTGCACTAATAGCACGATCTTCACATTGCTATTTTTTTGTTCTCAAGATTTAGTTGTTATGTATAATACAATTTAGCACAGAGGTATTTTAAAAATATTTTACAGCTGATTCTAATTTCTCTTTCTCCACAGGAAAAAAAAAAACCTTTGGGATAAAACTTTATTTTCATTGAACTGACGTAGGTGTCAAAATTAATTGCATTTATCATCCACATATGTAGCTTGTTGAACATGCTTAAAGAATTGTGGAGTGATTTTTGCTCCAGAATATGGACCAAGAATATGTAAGTTAAATTATTTTATTTTTTGAATTTGCTGTGCTGTGTCTGTACATGTTTATACTTGTCCCTGTTCTACAGTAACTTAAATTGTGGGACGAAGAACCCCAAAAGCAAAAAGCCTTGTAGAACTTAAAAAGTTTTAACCAAAGTATCAAGATTACATTTTTGGAAATATTTCTATCAATTTTTTCATGACTTCTAGGAAGTATAGCTTTTCATAAAAGTATTTTGAATTTTCACAAAAAAAAAATCTACCTTTCCTGCCTTTTTTTTTATACACCCACAATAAAGTCAATTTTTAATTCTAAAAAATCCCAAACTTTAGATAGTTGTGAGTGAGCTTGGTTTTTTTTGATGCTCAGAAGAGCCTAAAGTACTAACTGAAAACATGTTTGCTCTGACATCTCTGCACTTTACAACAGTATACAGTGATAGGAAAAGAGGGATGATTTTAAACTGAAAGAGAGTAGGTTTAGTTTAGATATTAGGAAGAAATTCTTTACTGTAAGGGTGGTGAGGCACTGGAGCAGATACATAGACTCAGAAGAGTTGTGGATGCCCCATCCCTGGAAGTGTTCAAGGCCAGGTTGGATGGGTTCTGAACAGCCTGGTGTAGTGCAGGGTGCTCCATTCCATGGCAGGGGTTTGGAACTGGGTGATTTTTAAGGTCCCTTCCAATCCAAAGCATTCTGCATTTCTTTGATAAGCAGAATCAGCTTTTGGGTCAGCATTACAAATAACTTATCCTAAAATCTTGAGAGATGTGACTGACTAAAGCCAGTTCTGCCTGTGAGGAGCCATGATGCAGTTAGCACACCACATAGTACAGCACCTTTATGTATCATTAACAAACAAGCTGTTATAAGCAAAGCCCTTTCCTCAGTGTTATTGAATACTGTTTTTTAGAAAGACTATGTTGTAAACAAGAACCTTACATTTTATCAGTTTAACATATGCATTCTATGAGCAACAACCTTAGGTTACTACTGGAGCTGCTTCCCTTCTAGATGGTTGGATCATGCTCAGTACTACAGCAGCTTGAAAGGGTTCTGCTTTCTTCAGATAGAAGGTGGACTTTGGTTTAGTCTTTCACTCTCCCCAAAATTTTCTATTTTCACTTTCATCCTATCAAGTTTTGGCCTTTAGTATTTTATAGATAACCTCCTGAGAGCTAATGAAGTGGGAAAGAAAGAAGGAAAGGAAGAAGGAAAGAAAAGAAAGAAAAGAAAGAAAAGAAAG
>VWZS01007181.1:844684-1212124 GCA_013397075.1 Rhabdornis inornatus
AAGAAAGGAAGAAAGAAAGGAAGAAAGAAAGGAGGAAAGAAAGGAAGAAAGAAAGGAAGAAAGAAAGGAAGAAAGAAAGAAAGAAAGAAAGAAAGAAAGAAAGAAAGAAAGAAAGAAAGAAAGAAAGAAAGAAAGAAGAGAAAGAAAGAAAGGAAAAAGAGAAAGAAAGAAAGAAAGAAAGAAAGAAAGAAAGAAAGAAAGAAAGAAAGAAAGAAAGAAAGAAATCATACTATTCATCATTTTCCAATGGAGAATAGCTTGAAGTCTTGGATTTTTTCCATAGTAGGCACATAAAACTAAGCAATAAAGAAACAACTATCTCACTTTTGCTCCAGGGTAACCAGGAAGACCATGTGGTCCTTGATCACCAGGTTCTCCTTTCCTTCCAGGCTGGCCAGAGGTTCCTGGAAAGCCAGGAGGGCCACGGGGACCAGTAGGGCCCCTTCTGAGTTCCTCAGTCAAAAGGCATGTCGTGCAATCCCCTTCTTCACCTAAGGGAAAGATTGGAATGAGAAGAAAGAAAGCTCTATCAACAACAAAGAGATGTGCACCTGTATCCATCTTATATATAGACTCGAGAATATTTGAGTAGTTTCTCAAATACTTGAGAAAATGATTTTTTTTCCTGACAAGAATCCAACACAGCATTTCTTTGTCATGTTAGCCCCCGATCATATTCATCAATTCTCATGCACATTATAATTCAATAAACTCAGGCTGAACACACTTGGCCTTTATGGAATGCATAACAGCAGATCATCTATTGAGTTATCTGTTATAACCTACCTTTAGGTCCTTTTTGTCCTCTTGGCCCAGGGAAACCCTGTATACCAAATCTACCTGGTGTTCCCTCTCGTCCTTTTAATCCAAAGAGAGGACCTAGAAGTTTAATTAAATAAAAATACAAATTAATCTACTGTAGATATACTCTTTTTCTCTTTCATTTCTATTTCTTTGAGCTGCAATGCATTTCCCCCCGCTTCCCCTAATGTCACTTACTGTCTAACCCAGCCTGCTGTGATGTACTCCCTTCTCTCTTCCTCTCTCCATCTTCTGACAGCTTCCCACACTCATCCTCAGTAACTTCCATCCGCTGTGGCAAACAATCCTTGCCATTCTTTGCTCTCTCTAACACTGAATTCCTCCTCTCAGCCCAATCTACTCTGCATTAGCACTGCTCTGGATCACCTCCTGCACATCCTTTTCTTCATTCTTTCAAATGTTGCCAGGACTGTCTAAAAATCACGCAAACCTTTTCTTCACTGATGAGTGTACATTACTTCTCTGTGTGTCCTCCCCACCTCTCATTTAATTTCCATTTCATTTCATTTCATTTCATTTCATTTCATTTCATTTCATTTCATTTCATTTCATTTCATTTCGTCAATGTCTCACTTTGCCCTGCCAACAGCTGTCTTTAAAATAACCCAAGATGTTCCTGTGAGTTCTCATCATCTCTGTTTTTGCACTTACCAGGGGCTCCAGCAGGACCAGGTGGACCACGAATTCCTGGTGAGCCATCCTTACCAGGAAGCCCAGGTGGTCCCGCAAAATAAGCAGGAGATCCTATTTCACCCTTTTCACCTTTCGGTCCCATTTCTCCAGGTAAGCCTGGCTTATCCCCATCCCCTGAAACAGAACCAGGGAAGAAGTTCAAAACAATATCTTAACATTGCTGCCCAAAAAGCTGTGATGTAACAGAAGAGAAAGTTCATACGATTACATCTAACATGCAAGGAAAAATGGACATATTTAGCATGGAACGAAAATGGTAACTGCACCTTTCACTTGAGCAAATCAATAGCAGTTACAGAAACAAAGCTCTGTCATCATCTCTATTTCACTAGTTTTGCAAGAGCCCCATTTGTCCAAAGGAAAATGCTTCTCTTGTTCTTTGCCCCCCCCCAGTTATTATATACTACTCTGCATTGTGTATCACATGATCAGCATAAAAATTTTCCCCACTGTGACCCTGTATCAGTCAAAACTCCCTATGAAGTTAAGCTGTTAAACATGTTTTGCTGGGGTATTACCATCAGAAAATCCAGGAGGACCAGGCAATCCACGATCACCCTCGTCTCCTCGGTCTCCTGGGAGTCCAGAAACACCTGGGAAGCCTGGATCACCTCTTGCACCTGAAAGACATCCCCGATTCCACAAAACATGCTAGTGTAATGCTGCTCTTTGTAAAAAAGCAAATATTAGAATCTTCAAGCGCTTTGGAGTAATAGACTTTACAATAGTTTCTGAAACATGGCTTTAGAAGTGGACTGACAGGAATGGTGTGGAGCCACCAAGCCCAGGAAGAAGGATAGTATCTTTCAGCTTTCACTAATATGCAGCTAAAGCTACATAGCTCCTGGGAAGCACAGAAGAGCAGCTCTCTGAGTAGAGCCCCTCTTTTTCCTACAGGAAGTTTCTCCTGGAACAGATGTGTGATATGTGAGCTTTCCTTTCCTTCCCACTACCAAAAGCATCTGCCTGGGCCCAGATATTGCCTGCAGAAAGTATTGTGCTCTTCTCAAAGATCAGTGAGAGGACATGTGGTGTGTTCAGTTCCCGGCCTGCTTCTTTCTCTCTACACAGTCCTTCCTGCTTCTAAAAGGTTGGCAGGGTATTTGGGGTGATTTGACCAATGTTTTGGGCCTCTTGCCCCCTTTCTCTGGGAGGAAGGGAACCATTCACTGCTAGTCTCTCTGGCTTTCAACAAGACTAGTAAACTCTGTGGTATGAGGACAAAGGCCAAGGCAATGGCATGTGATCACTCTTGCTGTTTGCTGGCACCTTCCCTTGAATAGTTTTGGCCTTGGCAAACTGCTATCACCTTTTATGTGTTTCTAGTCTAGCCATGAAGAGCCACCACAGCTCTGCAGAACAGCTGACACTGGGTGCTACAAGCTTAGTAAAAAGATCGCAACGGAAATTTGTCAATTTAAAAAAAGGAAAAAATATTCTTATATTCCTCAAGGTTTTTTTAATGTGTGGGTTTCTTTCTTTCTCTTTCTTTCTTTCTTTCTTTCTTTCTTTCTTTCTTTCTTTCTTTCTTTCTTTTTCTTTCTTTCTCTCTGTCTGTCTGTCTTTCTATTAGATTATAAGAATGCTCTCTGCTGTGCTGCCACTACTGCACTTTATCCAAAGTCTGAAACAGGACAAAGAAGACAGACTCCCATTCTTCCTTTCACTGGATAACAAAGCCACACGATTTTTTGCTTGCTTCTCCTCTGTGGATACAGGCATGCATGGAAGCCTTTTGTACAGCAATCCAGCTCCAGCGGGAGAGACAAAGAAACCACCTGCCTGCAAAAAGGTGATTAGGGCACTTTCTTGGAAGGCAATTACAGCTTCTGGAACACTTTAGCAAACTTTTTTTAAGGAGTTGAATTCTCAGAATGTCATGCTTTTGATATATGCAGAAGGTAGTAAAACAGCTAAGATAAACAATCTAAGCAAAGAAGATGTACCTTTCCTTGGGATGTGGGAAGGAAAATAGGAATCTGGCCCTGGAGGACCCATCTCGCCTGGCTCCCCCTGTCAACAGAGGTTGAAGTATCACACCCAAGCACATTATTACAGAGAATTTCTTTTAAAATGGAAAAGTATGCCCATGAAACACAAAACCCCAAACTACCAAAGGCACTGACATGACATTGAAGAAACCTCTAAGATATCAAATTAACAAACCACATAGCCAGTTCTACAATGACATGATGACATAATGACAGAAAAGGAAAGAAGGCAAAATGACATCTGGCTTATTGCTTCTAGCAGATGAAAGTAAAGCATTACCTTGCTTCCTGTGGGACCATGGCCACCAGGTGGACCATCAAATCCTGGAGAACCCTGTAATATACATAAAAATGATTGACTTTTCCTTTATCAAAGAGAGACTAAAATTACTTGGTCTGTAGCAGTTCCTGTAATACCAATAAGATTCCTTGTCATTTGATGTCCCACCTCTTGGACCAAGCCTAACTCTTGCCAAAAGCCAGAAGGACCTGCTGTGCTGCAGACTCTGTCACCCCTGGCAGTGGTGCAGATGGAAGGAGCACCTCCACTCACAGCATTCCATGGATGCTGCAGGGTGCAGGAGGAGAAAAGGGGATCCCCTCCATGCCAGTTGAACCTGAGACACATGGGCCAGGCAGCAAGACCACACCAGCCTGCTGCAAGAAAACTAAATGAGTCAGAATCATTAAAAGTAGACACTGGACTGGAAACAGTGAGCAGTGAAATAGCACTGAAGTACACAGGTCCTTTTTGTTCTTTTCCAGGTGGCTGGAGACTGTTTGTCTGAAGAAGGGCTGAATGAGAAGAACTCAGAAGCAACCAGATTTCAGAGATGCTGATGAGATGAGATCATCACTTCTGTGTGTTTTCCTCAGCACTTTGACAATTTTTGTTCTCTACAGCAAATGTTTACGTGTACTCTGGAAAGAGGCTAGCATTAAAAAGGTGTGCTTTTAGCAGAAAACAGTGTCCAGATCAACAACTGATGTCAAGTAACACAGTTTTGCTGAAACCAGTAGTTTTGCATAATTCACACTTATAATTAGATTATTCATTTTTTAAATCTCAGCATCTCTCAAGTTTCATAGTGGGTAAAACTCTTACCCAGAACTTGAATGTTAATAACCAGCTCTGTAAGTCACTCTTGAAGTAGTTTTGAAGCACTAAGAATACCACAGCTCTCAACAAGATGCCACAAACCCGATCACATTTCAGAGACTTTTCCATAATGGCAAGTGTACATCACACCATTGGAGAAAGAGCCTCGCGATTATCAGGTGTAAAATCTCTTTACACTAGGGGGAGCTGGTGGTCTAAAAGCAAAGCCGGCAGCTTCCTACTTGACTGCAACTTCATCTGTGTGCTAGCAGGACTTAAACATCCTTCTTTCTTTCTTAAAAATAAAATCACTCAAAAATCAACAAAGATGAGGATGTAAATAGCACATAGAGTAGGATGTCCCCTCTCACACACACATGATACAATGATAGTCCATCCAAACCAATGTACCTTCTGTTAAAATTATTGCCAAGATTCATCCTCAAAAAGGAACAGCTACTGCTCTCATCTGACTGGAGCATGAACCCACGTTAAGGTCAACCAGTGGGCTTCAATGGGTTTTGCACGACCCTCTCCATGCATGTATTACTAATAGCAATTCCCTTCCACACCACCAGGACTGAGTAGCTGTGCAAATGTTATTTTTCAGATTTCGTGTACTTTCATGTCCCATGTGTTTCATGTTATCATTGTTATGCCTTGGTGGCAGGACAAATCTTTAAACAACTAAAGATGGCAAAGCTTGGAAAAATCGTGCATCCCACAGCTATTTACCTCATGGAAGTGATTTCTAATGCTGACTGAAGAAGCCTTTTTCTGAGACCAAACAGAAAGCCTCTGTCTGACAGAATGCTATTTTAAATATTTGGGTGTGTTTCCATGGGGACAGAGATTTAAGTAGTATATTTATCAGTTTCCATCTCTTCTCCCTTTGTGATATCCAAGATAACCATACATCTCAACCACATCTGCAGAAAGCTATTCAAAAAAGTTTCTGCTTGTAGCAAGAAAATTACAGAAATCATAATCACAGTAATTAGAACAATGAAAGTGACACCTCCCTGTAGTGCTCTCAAAAGACACTTACAGTTTAAGCAAAACTGGACTTTAATCATAGGGTAATTTTTTTTCCTCACTGATGAGAAAAATAACTGACCCAAAATTAGAATGATGGCTGAACTCAGATGATATTTGTTAGACTACAGCTAGTGTAATTGCAGGCTGTGTTTGTCCTCTACAGTTTACTTCTCAGACAGATTGTCTACATATGTGTTAGAAACAACAGTCTTGTATGAAATACTCACTCTTTCTCCACTGAGTCCTGGAAAACCACTGATGCCAGGCAGTCCCTATAGAAGTACAATAAAATTAACAAAATAAAATGACATTCTAACACCTCATGGCAAAGAACCATTATTATTTATTAGATAAAATAAATCTAACAGCTTGAAACTCTAACAGTCATACTTCAGATATGTTTTCAATTAGCTTTTTGTATGGTGCAAACAGTACAAGTCTGAAATCTAATATGGTATTTTATTTTTTCTCTTAATCAATACATTGTAAATTGACCATAACAATTTTAAAGATGACCGTGATCTTTATAAAAAATGTATTCTCAGTACTGTTCTTACTCTGTTTAAGCACTTCAGAAACACTGCCCCAAAACAAACAGTCATAGATGCTACAAGGAAGATTTAGATTGACTTTTGTTTGAGTCCACCAGTAAGTGGAGTCAGACTCATGTTTGTTAACCATGGTCTGCTGACAGCTCAGATGGGAACAGGGAAGAACAGTCTGTGCTGAGGAGCAGGACAGCAGCTGTAGTTAGTGAGCACAGCTTCAGGTGAGAGATGCACAAGGCTTCCCAGTGATGCCACAGGCATACCTTGCCATTCTTTGGCACACCTGAGAGTCCCATGGGGGTCTCCTCCCACCACCATTTCAAAATGGCCTTTTTGCTTTCTGCTTCAGGCAGTCCTGAGCTGGCCAAACCCACTGATCTGAAGAACTATAATTTCTACGATTTGTTCATCTGTTCATCACAGATGAGGCAAACTCACAGTTCAGATCCACACATTCAGCAGAGGGAATTCTACCCTTAATAAGTGACTCACCCTTTGTCCCGGGTAGCCCATTACCCCTTCTTCACCTTTTTCGAGAGGAAAGAGAAGTACACCCTAGGAAAGATTGCATGTCAGTTCAAGGTATTTCTTCATCATGTGCAAAAAAATTGCAACACTGTTTTATGGAAGCTAAACAGGAAGAAAGCATCATTGTAACATAAGGGAAATCTAATAATAGCTGCATGTGAAAGAACTGTTGTCCTTAAAATTAAGTGTAACATGCTTGCTTCATTACAATAGCAGTAGGCCATTAGAGAGAGGACAGCGTCTCCCTCCTATCATCTCCTTTATTTCTTCTGTGTCTGCAGCTCTGAAGAAGAGCCAAAGTAGTTATTCAGCTATACAACCAACTAAGCAACTCAGCTTTTGCCCAAACTGTAGCTTCAGAGAGCTATTTGGCAAACACAGGCATGCTGCTATCCATCCTGCTATACAAAACAAAAGAAGGGGAGAAACACATATCCCCTTTTGCTACATCAGCATATAAGCTACAGTTTTCCTAACGGCTAAAAAAAATCCTACATGTGTAAAATATGACCAGCAGCTGAAGAACTGGCTAGCAACCACACATGGAGGGCATCAAGGCTCACAATGTGACCTTCTCCCATAACCTTGTGGAGCTGCTGACCAGACCATCTGAGAAAATAAAGCCCTACAAAATGCTCAGTGAGGCATCTCTGCTTGGTAAAGACTGTGTTTTAAACCCCTCTGGGAAGTCAAAAGGAACCACTCAATGGCAAAGCTATTTAGTCAGTCTAGAAGTTGTCTGTGAGTTGTAACTAAACCATGTTCAGTCAAGCTGGGTTGACAGCTTTACAAACTACAGCAACATATGGGATTACTGCCCACTTACTCAACAGATCTAAAAAACCATGAGACAAAAAGTCTGCATGTGTTGGACAGTAGGCCAAAAAAAATTAAAATATTTTTCCATATACTCTTATTTAATGAAATATAGTGAAATTTTAAAACATAGTTCAGAAGAGTAAGTAAAGAGATTTATTAATAATTAAAACTAAAATTAAAAATATTTGAGGGAAAATCTTATCTCAGTAAACCAGTGAGAGAACAACTGATTGTGCTGTGGAGTTATTACACATCAAGTTGTTAATTTTTTCTGAAGCATTAGAACTGGTGTCTCTGCTTATAACACATTTATATTGCTCCATATCTATATTGCCTCACATTAGCGAAGAGCGCACAAGTATTAACTCCAATATTATTATTTGACTTTGTTCTTCTCCACATGACTTACTGGAATTCCAGCTTCCCCTCTTGGTCCAGGGTCTCCTCTTTCACCCTAACAATAAAGAAATAGTATTCAGATAGGTTTGGCATTCCCATTTGCATTTCAATAACTTTCGTACAACACAAAATGACTGATAAAGAGAAAAAACACTACTCTTGTGCTATTCTTTATTCAAACCCTTCTCATATGAAATGAATGCTTTCATAAGAAGTTCCTGGCTTTTCAAGAAATATTTGACAATTTTTCTGAAAAGGTCTCTAGGAATGTGAATGCTGAGCTCTTTCCAGGCTTGTTCAAGAGATATCCGGGTGGTGAGTGCCTAAGTATGAATAAATGCACACACTCCCGTTTTTACCTACTGATTATCTATGAATTATGTGATCAAGAGCTCCTGTTAGGGTAAGACAAATCAGAGCCTAAATTCCACTCTCTATATTGATGATATCTCCGTCGGATATAACAACTCTCCAGGCAAGTAGTTCACTTGTGGGTATCTCTGCTTAGTCATGAAAATCTCAGCACGTATGCTCTTTAGGGCAGACTGCAGAGTATTAAAGGTGTTTTTAGATCTTTCAGTAACACAGCAATTTACTCATCTTACTGCAGAAGTCGTATGAGCCACGTAAACTTTCTAACTTCAAATATTGGATGAAAAGTAACTGGCCTGGAGGCTGTTGTCTGATACAGAATATACACATATAGGGTGTGACTGCCTCTGCTCCCAGCAAGAAGCAACAGATGAGAACAAACTGCATCTTGCATGTGGGGATTTCTCCAACATGTATGAATAAGCCTTAACTCTAAGTATATAAATATCTGCATCACATAGATAAGTTATCAAAACAAACACAGTAATGGTTCCTCAGCAGGCATTTCTGCTGAGATGTGAGTGATGGCCAATAGTTGCATGCTTAAACAAAAAGAACAAGTTTGCCAAAGGCACCTCTAAACTTGAGAAATACCTTCTGAATTACTTAAGCCACCATAGTTTCAATAAATACTGTATGATCCAAGTTTGTGAAAGTAGAAGATTTCTCTCTTGATATATTGAAGTCTTTTAAGTTTTATATGTTAAAGCATGTTTGTACAATATTTTAGTTCTGGTAGTGCAGAGCTCTTAGTCCCTTGTTTATTTCAGAAAAATATCCTCTTAGTTACCTTGTGCTTGTCAGAGGGGACACCCATCAGTTCTCTTGTAGGAAGCCCAGGTGGACCTGGAGGACCTGGGGGGCCCTGCAGGAAAAACACAAAGGAATATTTACTAACAGCTCTAATACCTGGTCAAGCTGTTGGTCAGCAGAGGCTCGAGGACACTGCAATCAAAGGAGCACCACAGATTTGCTCCTGGTGGGAGTATGGTTCTTAACCATATACAACCATACCAAATAAATTTATGGCAAGATATATTAATTTTGTGCTGGGTTAACATATAACAATACTTGCTCTTGCCCTGTGTGTTGCCAGAACAACAGCAAAGATTATTGCATTACATAAAATGGCCTGGCTTTATGAATTTCAGAAGTGTTACCTCTGTGTCAGTGTAAATGAGAGCACAGAGAGACCTAGACATGGAGGGGTTTGTTCAGCTATGATGTCCCTTATAGAGATTATAATTACTTTCATACCTATACTTCATTTTTCTCTTATAATTATATAATGCAATTGCAAATGAAGAGAGTATTTAAAATATGTTCATTTATAAATAGCAGATAACATCCACCTGCCCTTCAGTAGTGATACTAATTCCTTATTTCTTCTTTACCTGTTCACCTTTTTCTCCATAGAAGCCAAGGCCCCTGTTGCCCTGCAAAAACAATAGGTCAATGTTTACCAAGTGTACAACTCTAATCTAGTCTAAAATTCAAATTTAAACATGCTTAAAGGCATTTTCAGGCTTACAAGTCTGTATGACACCACTGAAAAACTGCAATCAAATAATAGTCTAGGTTTACCTTGAAGTATTTTTATAGCTTTAGAAGTAATTTTACAGACCTAAACTTTTAGAAAGACAACTTTATTTAAAATCTCATGCTACCAGTTCTTCTTTGAGTCATCCACTGAGTAATGCAATTAAAAGATCAAGCATTTCTTCTGCAAGATTTTTAATAGCCTTGAATGCTAAATAAAGACATCTAAATGGGCTGGAACAATGAACTCATGTATTTTTTCCATGGAAATAAAATGGAATATTGTGAAGACTGCAAGGATTCTCTGTTCATGGGAAGCTACTGTGACTACAGTAGCAAATTAAATCTGACTCTAGAACTGGTTTAATCTTTTCAGGGTAGGTGATCCCAGTGTAAGATTAACTTCCCATGGTATGCAGCCAACACAGAAAGTCTTGTGCTACACAGTCTTTGGTGCAGCCCGTGGCTCTTTCTTTTACTACCTTCAAGTAGGTCTTGGATAAACCTCAGCAACACAAAATCAACATTAATGACTCTGACAAAAAGACTTACTTGTGGTCCTGGGGGCCCTGGGGGTCCTGGTGGTCCCTGAAAAAGCACAATAGGGGAGAGCAAGTTACTAGTTGCTTTCTAATCAATGCACGCAGGAGGTTAGTTACTCTCTGACTGAAACCTAAGTATATATGTTTAGTAGGGAGTGTATTCCTCAGCATCCCAAGTGCTATTGCTACTATATTAGCTGTGTTTGCTGTTCTGAAAAATACCTTCCTAGGTCACATTGTAATCTTTCTGAACTGAATGACAGTTACCCAGCCTAGCTCTAATGAAAACCCATTTTTCAAGTAATAAGAACTTGTGCTTTTGGATCCTGACTAAGCAACATTTTAAGCTCATACCTAAAGTTAAGCACATCTTTAAGTGCTCCACTGGGCTGCTGTTCTGGTACTGTATTGGTCTGTAAGGGGGCTGAACTACCATAAGCATCTCAGATTACCTATTTGGGATTATACAGAATGAAATCAAAGGAAGATGGTGGAAAATGGAACTAAAACAGGAAATGTATCTGCCAGAGGTTTACAAGAGGTAGGAAAGCCATTACTTGAAGAGACAACCTCCCTTCTTACTTCGGTCAGCTATGGTAGTTAAGAGGCTCCAAAGGGCTCTACACATTAAAACTCTGCCAAATGAGGGAAAGATGGGGTGAATAAGAAGCATGAGCTGTTCAGCTCATGGTGAAAGGGTGGCATAGAAAGGAGAGAAGGTTGCAGATGGAACTGTCCACCTAATGAGCCCTGAAGGGGATGTTAGCTGCATAATGCAAAATCAAACCTAACCTGCAAGGAAAAGATAGTAACATGCAGGTGAGACCTGAACTTTTTAGGCATACATAGCCTTGCTATGTATCTTTGTGTGCACAAACACTAGACTTGTTCTGAAAAAAACCTGCTTTTGAATCACTTTTGGTTCCTTGAGTAATTTGTGAGCTACTGCCTGATCTAGTAGGCAGATGCAGTGCACAGGGAATTCCTCAGCCTGGGGAGCCTGCAGGGACCTGGGGGAGCCGTGCCTGCCCTCCTGCACTACTCAGCACTTAGAGAAAAGCAGTGATGCAACTCAGACCTGTGAAGTGCTCCTGGATCTCTCTCACAGGTGAGTCATAGCTTCAGAGGCAGTAAATAAAGTCTTTTATTTATTTTATTACATGTATTTGGCTCAAAAAGAGATGTTGCCAATATGGTAACCAGAGGGATGCAGTTGTGGGGCCTCCCCAAGACAGAGGCTCCAAAAATGCACAGTTCACAGCATACCTAACATCCAAGAAAGAGCACTGGGAATATGTGTCACTGCAGGCTGGGCTCCTGTGTGAAGCTCATGAACTTCTGTGGGTTTGCTCCAAAGAAATAGTAAGTAAAGGGCTGATTTCCCTTCAGGAGGACCAGTGAGAAAGAAAAGGTTTACTCCAGGTGATAAAACAGGCCAGTGCAGAAAATTAACTTTGAAAGGCTTAGCATGCTATGGATTTAGGTTTTGTTTTTCTGGGAATTTTTTGTTTGTTTTGTGGTGTGGTTTTTTTTTGTTTGTTTGTTTGTTTGTTTTGTTTTTTTTTTTGTTTTTTTTTGTTTGTTTGTTTTTTGTTTGTTTGTTTGTTTTTTGTTTGTTTTTTTGGTTTTGTTTGGATTTTTTGGGGGTGGGAGGAGGGGGGTTGTCCCTGCAAACAGATATGGAGGCTGTGAGTGAGAAGCTCTGACTTAATTTTTTTCCCTCAGATCAGGAATGTAAAGCAGATCCAAAGTAAATTTTGACAAAACAATGAAAAAAGCAAATGCTACAAAGCTGTGTTACAGGAGAATAAAAGAAGCTTAAAGAAAATTAAATCTATTGAACTTGAATAACTGCTTCTCACCCATAAAGCTATTAACCATGAAAATAAGAAACGTGGAAATTGTATCTGGAGAGAACACAGTCTTCTCAAAGAACTACACTGAAACAATTGTCAACATCAATACTGTAAGTTATGATTTTGGAAAGAAATCACTGAAAATAGTTTAAAAATAAATTGTATTTTAAATACCATTCAATTTCCTGTGGGAAGTATAGAAAGCTAATATACATATCTATTATGAACAGAAAATATAACATATTCAAGTCATTATATTTCTGATAACTCTGTGTAGGGAGATGTTCCAAGGAGGTTAAAAAAATACAATATGAATCAAAAGCCTCTGACAGCAAAAACCCATATACCTCTTTCTGCAATATTCATCCCTCAGTGTCTCACAGTGCTTTTTATAAGGTTTTATATCCATTGACATCTTCTTTGCTATTTGTAACCGAGGTTACAATCCAACATCATGGAACTTACTAAGGTAATTCTTCTGTTTGGTTAATATTCTAGAGAACATAATTTAAATATACTTACTGGTCTTCCTCGCTGTCCTCTTGGACCAATAGGTCCTTGAATACCCAGTGTACCTGGAGGTCCCTTTAAAAAAAAAAATCCACCAACTATCAATAAATGTTTTTCTGATATTAGTTACTGTTGACACTTTATCACATCCACTGTAACACTACTTACTGGAAAACCAATGAGCCCTGAATCCCCAGGATCTCCCTAAAAAAAAAAAAAAAACAAAACCAAAATAAAACCAAAGAAGTAAAAAAAATGCACTAAATTCTATATACAAAATTGAATAAAATCTTTTCATCGCTCATTTTTTTTTCTCATTCAAACAACTAATTACAGCATGCAATGCTACTCAAACCCTTCCATATACATGCATTCCATAGAGATGTTGAGATAACTGAATGTGGGCCACACAGATTTCATACTTTATAGATACAGTTTAGTTGCATGCAGTAGAGTAGCAGGGTACAAAGCTGGCTAGTGAAGTTAGGGATTCAAACTACAAGGCTGAACTATACAGCAGACCACCCTGAATTTTTTTGTTGAAAAATCCTATCTAACCAGTGGCTTAGTTAGGGCTATAACCTTAGCTGAAATGTCCAAGCTAATTTTTGTGAGTTGCATGGGAATTACTGAATCATTTCGATTCTCTTCTGAGTCACTAAAAGCATTTGGAACATACTGTTTTCAGTGACCACATATTTTAACTTCAGTACATGCTGAAATGTTTTTGGAAATTAGATCCAAAAATGTTCTAGCCCAAAGACCTTTCAACACACATAAATAATGTGTTATTCAGTCCAAACACCTTCAATCATTTTGAGTAGCATCTTAACTACCTAGTTAATTTGGGTTTAGTTAAAAGAATAATTTGTGGAACCAAGTACTTTCTGAAATGAATACAGGTGTCAGTATCCATCCTTGGCCACAATATAGTTGAGCATTTCTTAAACATTACTTAATCACTCCTGATTACTAACAGTGCAGATCTGAAGATTTTCTAAAAGGAAAAGAAGTTTCCATTGAAAATACAGACAACTTACAAATATGTCAAGACAAATACCTATTCTGGCACTTACTGCTGGCACAAAATACACACAAACAAGGTCAGCAGATCCCTTCTATGCTGAGTATAGCTCAGTTGTAGCTTTGAAATCAGCCATGATTTATACTTTACATATGTAATCCCTTTTTATACCTTCAAATTATGTAAAATTATATATATATGAGAAAAAGATGCAAGTGACTACAAAAAATGTTTAAGGATTAGACACAGTAAAAGCAGCCATTGGAATACTTGAGGTTTACTAAATAAGTCAATAAAATATTGAAGGATATTTTACCCTAAGTCAATCAAACACTTGCATGAAAATTTTACAGGAAAGGTGCTAATAGTAACCAGAATCATTCAATGGACAAACCTTAGCAAAGAAAGGATCTTGCAATGCATGATACGAAGGTAGTCATTGAATAAAGAGGGAAATACTTGACCTACATCATCTACAGTGCCTTTGCAATCCACCTACTGATTGACATTCCTTGGAAATAACTGAGTTCAGATTTTTTCCCTTGGACACCATATAAACTTTGCTGTGACCAGAGAAAGCAGAAACTGCCTTTCAAAACCTACACAGAATCAAAGTGGGCCTCGTGGGATGTGCCCATTGGAGTATAAGAAAAATTTACTCTCCATCATGTGTCAGAAAAACCGTACTGGGCAAGAATAACTGGGAGTTCCAGACGTACCCTGTGTCGGCTGATGATCTCTGGTGCTACGATGTACGGCTCTCCCTTCTGGCCCTTGGGCCCCTGGACTCCCTGGAGGTGACCAGAAAAACCAAGACACAGTATCAGCTCTCACACCATCTATGTTAACATGTAAACAGTTAAGAGTGAAATGAAAGGTATTTGTTGGTGTTGTAAGTGTACATAAACATACTGCAGTTTAGAGGTGGAGGCTATGCCTAGCTTTGGAAATTTATGGTTTAGAAAAAAGTGTAAACCCTCACAGTACCTAAAAGCATGAATTCCTAAATTTTGGGAACAAACCCCCCACTACCAGGCAGTGGTATTATGGGGTAGCACCTGCTAGCTAGAACTGATGCTGCACTTCCCAGGGCTGACATGTGCCCATGTAAATCCAGGAGCCCCACTGCTCACCTCAGCATGATCCTGTGTATCTCACCATGAAAACCCAATACTCTGGCCATGGGGCAGGGAAGAAAAGGATACTTTCATCAGTAGTTTTGAGTTTAATATTATTTTATTGCTGTTGATTAAAGCTGTACAGGTTTTTTTTCCTACAGCAATCTCTCTGCAAGACCTGTGTGACAGGCATAGGTTTGAGCAGACCTTCTGGCCCTGGCTGCAATGCAATGACTAAACACAGTGCAGTGTGTCCATGATGAGTCTGCACAAATGCTCTGCTGGGCCAAAAAGCCCCACATTCCCCTCATTAAGAGATGTCCCATTAACCCAACCCACGTGTGAATGAAACTCACTCCAGCAACGTTCTTAGTTTCAGATTCTCACTTACTGCCAGCTACTTACAATGCTACCAGGGAAACCAGAGACTCCAGGAATTCCGAAGTCACCAGGGTCACCTGCTGTCCCATTACAGCCGTCATGACCTGGTTTCCCCCTTGGTCCTGGCTGGCCTGGATGACCCTGTTGAGGAAAAAAAAAGTGTTTATCTATCCATCTGTTTCTAGTTTTCCTTTTCCTGTAGTCACAAAGTATTTAGACATTCTCACATTAAGCCCAAGGCTTGGATCCATGGGAAACTAGGATTTTCAAAGACAGAAACAGACAGTGCCTTTTTTTAATATAGCTGCAGCTTGAACCAGATGCCCCAGACAGCATGAAAAAACGAGTAGTGAAGGACCTCTCAGAAAGGGTAAGAAAGCTATGTTCAATGCAGGCTCTGTTATGCAAAGAACTAAGCCAGATGAGGCTGCTGTGCAGGGATCCACCAAGAACTGGGACTGTTAAGCATTTCAGTACTTCACGCTGGAAGAGTAGGAAGAAATGTTCCTCACTGAGTTTGAACAGCTTCCAAGCCAGAGAAAAAAGTCAAAGATGCTGTTGGAGCTAGATTGAGTGTCATGATGAGGCTATGAATATGGAAGAAAACAGCACGGCTCAAAGGTGGTGAGCTGGGGGCACTCCAAGATCTTGACACAGACCCTCTGAAAAGCTACTCCTGTCTCAAACTGTATTTTCATTGCTGTTCCTACATTCAGCTTAACTGCTGTTGCTTCTGGTTTGCAGTGAGGCTGATGAGAAGCCTGTTCCAATATTCACTTGAGCAGCTCTTTTTGTTCTAGCAGGCTCAGTCACAAAAAACCAGAAACTAACATAAAACATTTCTCCTTTCTCCTTTATCTACAGCAAGAGTTTTCTCTTTGCTTCTGCTCCATTGCTTAGAAAAGGCAGAAGAATATCCATGTCCTTACTCAGCTCCACCAAATACTGGCATTCCTCATACCAGAAGAGAGTCAGTCTTACCACCACTCTCTCTTGGCTCCCAGCCCCACATCCTAGCACTGTGCCATTGTGGTTTGTTCAGGTGTCTATCTACCTGCCTTCCCATGGTCAGTGAAAAAAATGGTTGGAAAATGTAAGGGTGCTTGAAGGGCAGGGGAGCTCAAAGAAAGTATACAATGAAAATGCAGGTTCAAGTTCTGTCTGAAGGTATTCATCTCTCACAATGCAATGTGCAGAGGTCAGGGAGCCTGGGCTGAAAAAGAAAACATGCCCAGGTAAGAGAAGCAGTCCAGCTATAGCAACACTGGGCTTCACAGGAGAGCAATTTACTCTGCTTCCCAGGATGTTACAGTACTTAGAAAGAAACTCAGCATGATGCAGTGAGACGAACAAGATCCTTGGCTCAGGAGTGTTAATAGAAATGGCAAATATGGTCTTCTCTTTTTCCTTAAAGAGTGAGAAAGAGGGAGACAAGGAAGATTGTGAGAGAGAAATCCCTGAAACTTGATAGGAAATTCTTCTGGAAACAAAAGAGGGTGAAAGCAGAGTGGATGTGGATGCGTGGGCTGCAAAGCAGGGCCCCGGTGTCAGGGAGCACTACAAAGGAAACCCAAGCCTGGGAACTCTGTCCAGGGATTCCAGTGACTCAGATTTCTTTGTTATTTTATGACACAAGATGTAAAGAAGTGTAGGCTGGGAAAATACTGTGCTGTGAACTTTACCCGGCTTTCCTCTTTGAGTGTTTCAGTTTCATAGACCTGGTCTATTTGTTCAAAGTTTTACACTGTCTAGTGCTCAGTAAGATTTTTAAGACAATCTCAAGCATGCCACATGAGCTATAAAGCAAATTAACCATAATTAGTATTCTTAAAATCACTGATTGTTATACGAGCTTTGCAAATCAGAAATAATTAGGAATGTCCAACTCGTGTCCTTTGTTCACCAGCTTAAGAGTTGTGAAGCACTTATGTCACAGGTCTTTCCTAAAAAAGAACATACTTAGCTGGGTAACCTCCAGAGACACAGGAAGTTTCTATCCTTTTCTGCCCCTTTTACAAGGGGATTTCTCCATAGGACAAAGTAAATGGACCTTAATTATCTGAGGGAATGAGAGGGAGCACAGATTCTGCTCTTTTGTTGTGTATTTGCAGTTCCACTCGCTTCAGCAAATGTCCTTAGCTGAAAAGTGTGTATGTGGCTGAGGCAGAATTTAACCCAGACATTTTAATTAAAGTACAAAGGCTTTAAGCTAGCCTGCAATATTTGCATTTGGTGACTTCTTAAAGATGAAGTAATGTACTACTTACAGGAATGCCATCTGCCCCAGGGAATCCAGTGACTCCTCTTTGTCCCTAGAGTGAAACAGCACAATTAAAATTATGTTTTGTCAGCATTTTGCTTATTAGCTAAAATATCTGATATTCAAAAGTTACCACTTCTCCTTTGGGTCCAGTTATTCCTGGGTATCCTCTTTCACCTTTGTGACCTTTGGGACCTTGCACTCCTGGGATCCCCATCAATCCTGGTGGTCCAGTGAATCCCTGCGATCCAAGGAGTCCTGGCTGGCCCTGATAAAAACAATAAAACAGCATTTACATAGGAACAGTTGTGATGCATGAAGCTGGATAAGTTATCACTGCTGCAGTGGAGTCAATCTCTCAAAGTAAAAATAAACACAGAATTTCTTTCCATCCCAGTAGGCCAGGCTCTTTGATAAAAGTCATCTGAAACACCACACACAGAAACTCCAGCAGCTGTGACTATATTGCACATGTGGTCATAAAATTTAACACATGGATATTAGCATTCAAATCAACATTTACTACTTCAGTATTCATGGCCACTCTATGAAAAAACTGTTTTCTTTGGAATGAGGTCCCTCAAGAGCGATTCTCCTACAACATATGATGCCCAAACAAGTAAAATATGCTTAACTGTGAAATTTGCTTATTGGCTATATTTATTACAAGTGGCATCTGATATATAATGCAGGAATTTCTGCTTCTTTAGTGACAATATTTCTATTCAGCAGTGGAGCCTGAAAATGATGGGACATGTGTGGATCCACCCAGGCTGAAGAACTGCACACAGGGCTCCCTGGTCATTCTCCCTTCCAGCGCTGGTTTGGCTCTTCACGCCACTTCAACCATTGTTTAAAAATAATCCCTGCTGGCTGCCAACATCACAAGCTCAAAAGGGGAAAAAACAATTTTGAAATGACACAGTGGTGGTTTCAGTAATGGATTGTGACAGTATGTCTGAGATCTGTGAACTGAAGTATTTGAATATCTTTCCAGACGTAGCATCACTGAAGGCACACATGTTTTGCATGTACTCACTGCACTGATGACATTAATAGTACATTGCTGCAATCTTTTCTGAAGAAATATGTTTTAAATGGGGCAAAGAGCCATTTACAAAGACATTCAAATTAAGTCAAATCTAATGAAAGTTGTTTTTAAAATGCAATTAGATTTTTTACACAGACCAGGCTGGAACAGTACCTCCCAAAGGAGAAGAACTAGAGCAAACCATGAACAAACACATATATACTTATAACAAAAAGCTGATTAAAAATATTACCTTCTTTCAGTATAAAATACTTACAGTCTTGCCCATGACTTCAAAGAAAGAGCTAGAAGCCGAATGCAATTCCTGTTTAAGAGTTCAACTTCATTTAATGCCATTGAGGTGGAAAGAAGGCAGTGTGGGGACTTGAAAAAAAGAAACCTGAAGATAGCCTAATTTCTTTGGACCAGGAAGTTGTACCAAAGATACTGAACAATTCCTTACTGATATTAGGCAAAATTTATTTTAGTCTCATAGGCCCATTTGTGATAAATTTTAAAACCTTCATAGTCAACTACTATCTAAAATAAACATTTATCTGTGCTACAGTTGTCTTCATACCACATATCCCAAACCAACGCTATGACTGAAACACAGCTTACTTGTAGCTTCAAAAATAAATCAATTTTCCACACTGCTTCCATGTAAAATGGTTGTCACAACACTTGGGGTAGGTTTTATATTTTAAATCTTATTTTAGCACATCATATGAGTCCATATTGAGAAACTGACACAGCCAAACAAAGTACAGAACTGAGTGCAAGTCCTTAAGACTAGGAATGAGCCAATATGAAGGCTGAATTACAGGGAGTTCCTTGGGACCAGAATGGATCTTGTACATACAGTATGGATCTTTTGCTCTGCTGCTATGACTGATTTGATAAGACTGATGGTTTAGGAGCAGTGCCAAAGGACAACACGAATTTAAGTGTTTGAGCTATCAGTGTGAAAGAGAATTCCCTCTGCTTACAACCAAACCTGACTTTATACAGCATCCCCCCTTTTAAACCAAGTCTGCTCATGTGGATTATTAAGTGCTAAGAGGCCAATGTCTTTTCAGATTAACAAACTGAGAAGGAACAAAAATTACAGGAATACATCTAAAACATAAAGTAACTCATGTTGGCAGGAGGCACATGCATCTGAACAAGCAGCTGCTCATTTCCCTATGCCAGGGACTGCTGGCTACTACAAATGCATCTACCTCCACCAGCAGTAGTTTTCAGTTTTTTCAAAATGCAATGAATCTCTAAAATTTGTTTTGTGGAGGTGCAGATTATAGTAGACACATTTTCTGAGTTGCCTGACTCACATGGAAAGATGGTGTTTAAAAGCAGTAGAATAATGACTTAAATCTGAACCAAAATTTTTCAGTGTGAGTTCCAAGATCAGGAAAAAGAAAATCTTTCTTATACCACATTTTCTCCAGTTTTCTTACCTAATATGGATCAAAAATTAAGTATATAGGAATTCACAAAATACAGATGAGCATGCCCCATGAAACTGCCTTTTTAGGGAAACAGACAATTCATTCATTTAAAAAATTGAGCCAGTGATCTTTTTGTTTTTGTTTTTGTTTGGGTTCTTTTGGTAGAGCAATAAAAATTCTCAGGCAAATATCAATCAAAAATATTAAAATATTTCAATTTCATTATAAAGCCTTTAAATATTATTCAATACTTAAGGTAGTTTGTTCTTCCTTATGCACTCAAACCTACAAAGGAACCTTTAAAAAGGTTGAAAAAGGATGGAAACATATCCATTAAAGAACACAGAAAAATGATTCAAATTAATTTGTAGAGATTTGAGTTGGCTCAGTTGCATTTAATTCCTGAAAAGAAATGTTTCCGTTGCTTCTGCAAAGAAAGGAATGCATGGGTTCTGTGCGCTGAAAATGCCACTTCATTTCTGGAGTACCTGAAAGCCAGAATAAATCACCTAAATTCCAAAAGCCACTCATCCTCCTGAGATAAGCAAGACATCTCTTTAATGCTCCTCTACACTCCTTTAGAGGGCAGCTGTCTGGAGGTAGAACACATATAAAGCTTTTCATTGCAGCTTCTGACAAAAGGCTGGTTATGCTGAATATTTTCAAATCTGTGCCTGGCTTTCTATAGGGACAATGCTGAACTGTACTGTTCAAAGGTGGTATTCCATGGAACATGGTTACCTCTCTAAATCCTACATCAGATACCACTCTCCCACTTCCACTCCCATTTTTCTGTCTGGTGTGGAGGAAGAAATAAACAAGGAAGGGAAAACAAGGAAGAGGACTGGGCATCAGCACCCCTTCTCCACACTTTCCTGGTAGTTACCTGGTCATTTGTTTGATGAGGAATATGGGTTATTTAATATAAAGACAAGAGAATAGATCCTCATGGGACTAGTTTAACACAAGGCTAGAGTCAGAGCTAGGGAAATACTTAATATCATGACAATGTTTGTGCAATTCTTCAGCCAATTAGTGCCTTGGCTTGTTAACTGAATTAACTTTGTTATCCTTAGTTAACTCAGACATGTCAGCTTCAACTCTGCTTTCTTTATCTTAGATCTTTTGTTGGACAAGTATGTCCCCTTTTCATTAGCAAGTGACCTAAGAACATTCTCTCTTTGGCAAAGGTCACTGAGGAGATTTAAGCAAAGACAATCAGTTTGAAAGGTTCAGTCAAACAAAGCATGACTCAATTCTTAGTCCCAAATACCCCTGTGTGACACATGCCATGCATGGTACTACTCTGACTATGCTCCTAGAGGGTCAGAAATCATAGGAAATTCCCCAAAGCTATAAAATTGTGCTTGACTTAAAATTTCCAGGTCTTAAAAATAAAAAAAAGCAAAAAAAGCAAAAAAGCGGAAAAAAGGGAAAAAAAAAAGAAAAAAAAAGGAAAAAAAAAAAGCAAGCCTAGGAGAAGATATCATCCATGTTATATTTTAGAAAACTCATAAAGTACTTTCTCTTGTACATGCTCTGGCCCATAGTGCCCTTCCCATTTCACTACGGTGAACTGGACCTCTTCCCTAATCCAGAGCATGGCACCATTACCCCATGTCACCAACCAGAGGCCAGTGCTAAGAGGCTCACTGGAGTGTGTGTGGAATGCCACGGCCAGCATCCCTAAGAGAGTGCATAAAAATAAAAGGAAAAAGAGGGCTGATGGAATATCTTGAAGATTAACAAGAAGTTCTTTCATTGTTTTTATACAAAACTTCCACAACTGATTAGTTGAATTACAAAGCTCTCAATGTCAGGATACACACCTAAACAGGCAGCCCCTGCTTTGCTCTTCCTGCAACTTCAGCTGACTGGAAGAGGTCTCACAAAATTATTGTGGCCAGCTCAGATATTGTGCAAAAACTATTTCGAGAGAGGAGCAAAGGTTGGAAATTAGAAAGCCTGGACGAAATCTCCCCAGAAAATATTTGCCATGTTCTATATACATTGTCCAGTGTCCAGTGACATGCATGAAAGGAAATGCTGCCAAGGTTGTGACTGAATTCAGTAACTACATTTTGCAATTAAGTACCAGTGGATGTAAGAAGATCCTGATGAGACTTTTAAATTTGTACTCAATGTTCATGTTTTGCAGCTTGAACTTTAATTTCCAGTTCTTTCATGATCAGTCAGATGAAAGAAATGTCATACTGCAATACTTTCTTCCTTCTAATTTACTGTTAAATTTACAGTGTGGAAACAAAATTGACAGAGGAGGGTGTGCGAATTTTGAGAGCAACCAAATGTTGCTCTCTTTGCTATACAAAGAGAGATGCAATAAATGACAGTACCTGCTCCAAAGGTTTTAAAACACAGGAATTATGGATTGCTGAGAAATCCACCTACCAGGATGGAGATACAACGATAGGAGAAAACTGTTGATTTGCAATTAAGAGGAGACAGAACGAGATTTTCTACAGAGCTTCCCAGCCACTGAGCCCATTTCTCCATGTTTCATTACAGATAGCCATTTTGCAATTGCTTCTGGTACATGGAATGTGATGATTCAGTATTCCCCACATGGAAATGAGCCTTGTAGACCATAATTTCTTTTAACAGTGGACAAAAAGAAAGGAGGTTAATTCCCTGACATTTTAAAAAGGTCACTGGTGAAAGGACAAGTTCATTTCCTGCGGGAAGGGTGATCTGACCCTAACAGACAAGCTGGAGCTGGGATTTTTTTAAGAGCTCTCAGTCTGGAACGGTCCCTGTAAGAACAGATGGGGAAAGGACGTGACAGCAAGGACCTCAGTGCACTTCTACTCAGTGAGGCCAGCAAGCGGAACAGACAGCAACTCAATAGGGAATAAAATAATTTATAAGGAAAATGAGCAACTTTTGAGCTGATTAAAAGTGCTAACCCAGGAAAAGGCATACCCTCAGGCACACAAGAAAGAAACAGAAAAGTTTTTAAATGTATTGCTGGCAAAATGTGGAAAACTGGGTATAAATGGAGTGAATTTGTGATTCTTTCAGGTGGTTTCAGTGGATGTAGTGCACTAAAGCAATCACTGACTGCAAATAAAACATGTAGATATTAGTGCTCCCACCACCCCCAAAAATATAAACTACAAGGAAGAACCTCAAGAACCCTGCTTTGGCACACAGAGTCAGACTAGGATGGGCATATCAGCTGGCACTTCTGTTGGAGCATAAATCCAGGAGGTTGTCTAGGAGTTTATGATTAAATGTATTAGAGGGGAATATGTAGGGGAAGGGCTTGGGGTTCAGCTCCGTGAAGTGCACACTCTGTCAGAAATACTTCACCTATGGGGTTGCACCACTTTGGGCTGAGAGGCAGAAAAAAGCAGACCACATGGAGCACCTGCTGCCATGGCATGCTTTGACTCAGCAGTTGCTTCTGGTGGCACAGGGCTGCCCAGTATAGACAGACCTCCAGAGATCTTTGGACACTGATGAGTACAGCACCTACCACGACACAGAAGAAAATGGAATATTTCTGTACCTTCCATCATTGTGTTGTACATTGATGATGCAGTTTGAGTGGTACCATCCACCTCAGCAACTCAAGAGTTTTGTTTAAGCAAGACTTGAACACTTTTGTAATTCCACCTAAACGATCCATGGAAGGGTAGGACATACAAACACACAGGGCAAAACACAACCAATGCTAGCCACTGGAGAAAAAGATCATCTGAGAGAAAAAAAATCCTGAAGTTCATGCAGGCTTGGTTGTTAAACATATTATCATGTTACTTTATTTCTGTGTCTTCAGGACTGTAGCGATGACTACTTCCTACAAGACAGATGCCTTGCAACAGCTTGCAGTGAGCATTCAGAAGCTCCTCACTAGATGGCACCAGCCATTGCTCCTGCACACAGCCGCCACCACTGCAGGTGCAGGATTCCAGACCACGGCACAACCTTCAGGAAATCTGATAAGGAGTTCAGATAGGGTCAAACTGTCCTTGAGCGAGGTCTGAGGCAACAAAAGCAGAAGGTTTCTGCCAAAATGTCTGTAAGTGAGATAGCTGGGGAAGTGCAAATGAAATGGGATTAAATGCATCATGCAACTGAGCAGTATGGCTACCTGAAGTGAAGGTGTTCTGTCATTCAACCTATATTTTATGTAGTGGCAAGCTTGGTCTTCTATGAGAAATGAGAAAAACTATTATCTTACTTTTTCATTGGATTGCTAAATTTACATTTACTGTCACAGCCTTGAAAATTCTCAAATTTATCTTCTGTATTATTAGTTTAGGGCTGGCATTAATTTCTGCCACCACACTGATACCAAAAGGGGAGTTTAATTCTGATATTTAGGACATTTGGTAACATGGTTACCAGTGTACCATGGTACCAGGAGGAGATGGGACTTCTGTTGTCTAACTAGAATATTGATAAGCAAATCAAACAAACCCTTCTCCTAAGCTCTGTGATATTCAGTTCTTAAACATGGAGTAGCACTGAAAGAGTCAGCAGGCTTTAACAAAAAACTACATAACTAACAGTTATTTCTACTTTTTTTTTTGTTTTGCTACTTTAAAGGAGGTTATTTAGCTAAGTTTCACATTCCAGCCCTTATTCTTAGAAAATACTTTCCTTCTTATTTGTTAACAAGTTTTTCTTTTTTTTATTTATAACAAAAGTAATAAAAAATTATAAAATTTGTTAAAAATAACTAAAAAATGAGGCTATTTCACCCTAGTGGCATGGTAACAATCTGCTGTTCTTTTAACTTCATTGTCTGGACATACGACATTTTCTCTCAGTAACAGTGGTGACCAAATGACATTAGCATTAATTCCAGAGCAGTGATTCAGCTTGCAGAAGGGTGGATTTCTTTTTTTTTTTTTTTTCATTAAGGAAGGAATACACATTAAATATTAATTAAAAAAAAAAAGAACTATGAGAGCATTCCCTTTACCAGAATCCACATCCCTCTTCTGTACTCAGTAATGAAATAATTTTGTACTGTTTTCTGTTCCCACGGTTTGATCTAATTTGTGATCTTCCAGAAAGCTGCTATGTCACCCAAGAAGATAAAACATGTGCAAAAGTAAATATATGCTGGAATGTAGGTCAAGAACTCAAAAGAACCAGTTAATAGTTTCTTCATGTCACAAAATACACAGGAGTAAATGTCAGAAATGCTTTCTGTGCTTTGCAGTGCTGCTGCAATAAGAACAATACTGGGACCACAGCAATGGTCTCTCAAAGAAAAGCATCAGAAAGGGCAAGTCTAGACAAAACCACAGGAGGATTTCCATACTAAACCTTCAAAAGGTTATTGCATAGAGGAAAGGAGAAGAGGAAGGTGGACAAGTTGTGGGAAAGAAGCGTTGGGCAGAGACAAAGGGTGGTTTTGTTTGCAGATTCAGTAAGGGGATATGTCTGAAAGTATAAAGCAGAATCTCTGCTGAAGTATGGCTAAACAGACAAACTAGGAAATTTAGAATCAGAATTAAGACATATATTAGCAAATATATCTTTCTAGCAAGCATGCTCTACTGAATTAATTACATGAGAAGACTTGGAATGACTTGAAAGGCACTGAATTTTTTGAAGTATTGTATTTATAGAACAGATGTAGACATTTATCTACATGCAGTGTAGTCATAAAAAGCTCTCATCAGGTGCAGATGATACCTCATGGCACCTGAATGTGCCCATTTTTCTTAAGTGTCTATAAAAGGAGCCCAGGTCTCCAGCTCAAAAGTTGACCTTACATCATTGCTTTCTAAACTGTGCAAGAAGGCAATACCCCAAAAGATCAAGCCCTGAAATTGTGGATTTAGCAGTTTCAATTAAGACTGAAATAAAAATCATGCTGCATGAAAGGGGAGCTGATATAAATGCAATATATTAACCTGGCAGGCAATATATGGCAGAAATGTTGCTATGGGTAGTACAAAACAGTACGATTTTCTTGGAAGTTAGAAATTTTTCAGCATTCAAGAGTAATCAGATGATAATGGTGTTCAAAAGCATACCCATTTATTCCATGTTACCCTGAGAGCAGAAGTGCAGTTAACACATGTTGGTTAAACTGAGACTACCAAGCTAAGACAACTATAAAACCAGAAAAAACCCTACTTCAGGGACATGTAAATACTGTCCCTTTGACTACCAGCTAAATTGTCTTTTTGAGAAAGAGGTAACTAAAGTTTAATTTGGAGATGTCAACTTTGACCGAACTTGAATGAACTTGAATGAGCTAATGATGTTTTACAGAACACTAAAATGACACTGATTCACACTTGTCAAATGTTCATTACTATGTAATTAATTGGACAAGGTTAGTTTGATAGCCAACCAAAAATTCACCAGAGAGGAAAATCGCCTTGCCAAATATGCTCTTATAACCAGACAATTATCACATTGATGGGTGTGGACAAGGAGCAGGAGGAAGCAGGGAACTCCCAGTTACTCTGTGACATCTGCTGCATCATGCTCATGTAAAGGACCAGACTTTGGTCATGATGCCTAGTAAATATGTAATTAAGCACTTGGAGGACAGCAAATGCCTTATATGTTTTTAGCATAATGAGTACATTATAGAACAAAATTCTGTTCATTCAACATGGGCTTTTACAGGATCAAAAAGCCAAAAAATTTCTAGGGCATTATAGAACGCAATGCAATCTTCCTACTCTGCTAGTATCTGCATCAAAAATATTTTTTTAAAGTGCTTTTCATTCATTCCATTCATTTTATTACCATCATAATATTAATATCAACAGCTTTCTGGGACTTTTTAAAAGCATACTTCACACATATTGCCAAAAACTTGGATAACACAGTCAGTTGGATAGCTGTAAGGTCACTGCTTGGCTAACTGGGCTTCTCAAGGCAAGACAACAACCAGCACCTGCTTGAGTTAGAACATTCAGTCATAGCCACAAGAGCCAATCTGCCAGCGCAATTGCTTTCAAATGGCATTCAGTGGTGTGTGGGAGTGTTCTCAAGATCCTAAAATTCAGGAAGTTCAACACAGATGTTTTCTGTCAGTAGGCGTTGGAAGCACCAATAGTAACATCTGTTCACTTTTCATATTTGTGAGAACATTTTTTTTTTCGGTCCAAAAACCATTCACTGTTGAAATTTCCAAATTGTGCAACTGGCCAAAATGTTAAGCTCATTAGGCTCCATGAGTTTAAGAGTATGTGAAAATTAAAACCCCTGCAGGAGTTCAGCCTATCGTATGCCAATTTTTCCATTCTGTGTTCTTCTGTTTAAACAAAAATGTAACTATTTTTGTGGTGGGAACAGCTATCAAAACTGACTTGATCATGCAAATAGAAGTTACTACTGGCTAGTTTAACTACAGAAAGAATTTAATTCTCTTACAGAGGCTGTGAGTTTTTAGTAATTTGTGTACTGGGATACCCTCTCCACATGGGAGCCCAGAACACATGTTCTAGCAGCATGTACAAGGGACTCGGTACAGACCTTCGCACTCCGGTCATGGGAATTTGCAGTTTGGGACAGTCTCCGAGTTCCCAACAAGGCCAGATGATTGGATCTGAACCACCAGGAAGGATGGTGGACTTTAAGGCAGATGTGTGCAGCAATATGAAGAGTCATTGTTGGTACAGAATCAGAGACATCTTTTTTTTTCTCCTAACCCTTCTAGACAGTCTCAAGAGCAGTGGGGTGCTGTGATATCATCTGAACGGAGTTTGTACAGTTGTTTCCTCTACATGATTTCCCAACCTTGATGCATCAATGCAAATGCTCTAGAAATTTCAGTAACTGGGATTCTGTTGAAACCTGCTGTT
This sequence comes from Rhabdornis inornatus, assembly GCA_013397075.1. NCBI lineage: Eukaryota > Metazoa > Chordata > Aves > Passeriformes > Rhabdornithidae > Rhabdornis > Rhabdornis inornatus. Next base: position 872,507 of record VWZS01007181.1, read on the forward strand.
GAGTCAGCTTACACTGAATCTAAATCAACCCTTATGCCTTCCAGTGTATGTGGCTTGTTAATGTCACAAATATTCTAATGCAATCACTTTGATGGTCGATAAGCTGGGCCTGCCTTCATGTTGGGTTTATCTCCACAATCAACAAATAGTCTAAATAATCTGTAATCTACGAGAAGTCTTCAGTTAATAAAGAGAAATACTGAAAATTATCAGTAGTTGTCTTTATACCTTATAATTATGTTCCCTGAACAGATTCACAGTAAGTTTTTACAAGTTGGCAGTACTAGATCAAGCTGAATGATCATCTAGGGAAGCTAAATTATTTGGAGAAAGTATTATGGCAACCAATTACTCAGACAAGTCTCTGTGATTCTATGAAGTCTTTCTTTCTTTTTTCTTTTTTCCTTTGAAATCAGGCAGAAGGAGAGTAAAAATATTTTCCTTTGAATCATGAAGGAAATAGCTCTGTATCATCAACCCCAAAAAAATGAATGTAACTTGCTATGACAGTCTTGGAGAGGGGCAAAGGTGGAATATAAACTTGAGCAGGAAGGCTCTCCAGATCAGTTACAAAATATCTAGTTTTTCTGGTAGACTGAGTTTGAGGTAGCACTAATGGGGACCAAGGGTGCCCAAACATCTTCTGCAGATTCCAAAATCTCATCACTCATGGGAAAGGATGTTCTGGAGAACATCAGCAGCACACAGTTCCACAGCTGTTCAAGGAGAAAGTGTATTTATAATTTCAAATGTTGATTTCAAAAGCTACTGGAATTTTTTTAACCATTTATTGTAGGCAGTATGGGCTATGGAGCTTCTTCAGCAGAGGACTGGGATAATAATCAGAGCAAACCATTTTGTTTGATCATAGAATCATAGAATGGGTTGGACTGGAAGAGACCTTTAAATTCATCTTGTTCCAACCCTGTTACCAAGGGCAGGAATACCTTCTACTACACCAGACTGCACAAAGCCCCATCCAACCTAACCTTGAACAATTCCAGGGACGGGACATCTACCATCTCTCTGGGCAAGCTGTTCCACTGCCTCATCACCCTCACGGTAAAGAATTTCTTCTTAATATCTAATTTACACTTGCCCTCTTTCAGTTTAAATACCACACACCCTTGTGAAAAGTCCCTCTCCAGCATTTTTGTAAGCATCCTTTAGATTCTGGAAGACTGCTAAAAGGTCTCCCTGGAGCCTCTTCTCCAGGCTTAAGAGCCCCAGGTCTCATCTTGTTCTCATTAGAGAGGTGTTCTGGCCCTCTGATCATCTTTGTGGTCCTCCTCTGGACTTGCTCCAACAAATCCATGTCCTTCTTATCTTGGGGGCCCCAGAGCTGGACATAGCACTCCAGTCTGGATCTCACCAGAGTGGAATGCAGGGGGAGAATTACCTTCCTCAGCCTGCTGGTCACATCACCTGATTTTGGTCCAGCACAGGATCTGTTGGTTTTCTGGGCTGCAAGGATGCAGTATTGAGTCATGCTGAGCTTCTTGCCCACCAACATCCCCAAGTCATTCTCAGGGCTGCTCTCAATCTGGTCATCCCCCAGCCAGTATTGATTGGGCTACTCTGACCCAGATGCAGCACCTTGTACTTGGCTTTGTTGAACTTCATGGGCTTTTAACACTGGATGGCATCCCTCCCCTCCAACATGGTGACCACACCACACAGTGCTGATCCCAAGAGCAGCCCCTGAGGAACATCGCTCACCACTGCTTTCCACTCAGACATTGAGCCATTGACTGCAACTCTATGGATGTGTCCATCCAGGCAATTCCTTAGGCACCAAGTGGTCCACCTGTCAAATCCCTGTCTCTCCAGTTTAGAGACAAGGATTCTTTACTCCTTTTTATTCTACAGATACTGAGGGAGTGAAGGCACTGCTAAATTGTAATGGCAAGTTGCCTTTACTTGAAGGACATGCCATCAGTTTGACAGGTTTTGGAAAAAATTTAGGTCGCTCTCTAATTGGTAGCAAATGCAGGTAATGGGGAGGAAAAGAGAAGCATTCCAGGCAAGAAGAAACAATAGAGGCAGCCTATCTGTTCTATGAGAACACCAGAGAGACTGCTAAACAATTTGTCATAACTACTCATCTGGGTCCTATCACTGGGGACTGGTTTCAGGCTTCAGCTTGAGGAAAGTATCCTCAGTATTTTGGATTCTGATTCTAGAGTGTCTCTAAGCTTTGTTAAATTAGTGCCTTCTTGGCTAAAACACAGTCTGCTTACTGGATTAGCTGTGTCAAAGGAATCAGTGATGTCCAAAGATGCGCTGTTTTTGTGAACTTATAATGTACTTGCAGAGATGCTTCCATTAGTCTCATGGGAGAGGCTCCATTTATTGACAGGGAAATGGAATTCCTGGTGCTGAAAGGTCAGAATGGCACAGTTCACAGGTCATAGTTGACCCCAAACTTCTGCTCAGATGCCTCTATTGCTTTACCGTATCTCTTACAGGCAAGGATGAAAGGAAGCAAGAGATAAATGTGAAGCTTCTCCTCCTTTCCAAAACACTAATTAATCCTGGAACATCTGTACCTGAGATTTATAGGCCCCGGATCTTCCAGGTCCCTGAGAAGATCTCAACTACCACATGGAATGTCAGTCTTCTGTATTTTTGGCAGAGAGAGTAAAAAAACGCACTTCTCTTTATGTGGTTCCTTTGAATTTTTGGCCCTTGCTCCTCCCTTTTTTAATGAAAAAATACTTTCAACTTTTCTGACTGTTTCTGCATCTGGGAAAACCTAAGGCTTTTATCTAGCTACTGAAAAGAGCCAGTGCTAACTCTCCTGTCCAAGTTAATGCCTATAACTTTTAATGCTTTTTTTTTTTGTCGAGAGATAAAGAACATTTGCTATATGAAAGCAAACAAACTGAGCAATAGTGTTTCGGCACTACAGTGCTCGGTACAGACTTATGATGTGGATGGCTGAATGAGTTATGATGGCCTGGAGATTGGTAATCCCCAAATTGCCTGGGCAATAAAAAAGACTAAATATTACCTGCTCTAGCTGACCCTGCTTGAGCACAGGTGGTTGGACTGGATGATCTTACAGCCCCTTTCCAACCTCAACCACTCTGTGATTCAGTGAAATACAGTGATACTAATGTTCAAAATCCTCTTTAAGACCCTGCAATTTAGCTGTTTACCTATTCTATTGCTTAGATTTTTTCCTCTCTGTGATGTCTGTAGATTTTTTCTGCCTGTGAACATATTTATTCCCTCTTTTGTTTGCTGTCTTCAGATCTCTGTGTATCTAACACAAGCCATAAAGCACTTCAGTTTCTTTAGAACAGATAAGGGCTGGGAGTCACTGACATGAGGCGGAATACTTTCTGTTAAAAACACCGGTAATTACTATGAAGTGTTTGGTAAAGTTAGCATCATTGATAAAAGCCAAGATGCAAGTTTGTAGCTATCTGGTTGTGGATAACTATAGCTGTATGTTTGTTGCAGACATACTTATGCATGTGTGAGGTCTCCCATATCTTTACAGTTTACAGGGTATTTACAAGAAAAAACAGCCTTCTGGTCCTGCAATGCTTTAATAACCTTACTAAAACCCTGCCAGACCTATCACTCCACCAACTCTACTGATTTATACAGTTCTGAACTAGACTGAAGAAGTTTCTGCTGTTATTTGTTTCCACCACAGGAAGATACCAACAAGCACTCCTAAGGATAAAAACCAACCTACATTTTTATGAACACAGCCTGATATTTCCAATACATTTTGACACAAAAAAGAGGGCGCACTTAAAAGGAGAGATTTGAAGAAAGAGTCGGTGTAAAAAAAGATGACAGAGCTATTCAGCTTCCTCTGAACATTTTTGACTCAGAGCCATATTTCTCTTCCTACTCCCCCTGTCACCTCCAAACAAACAAGAAACCCACCTCAGATTTTCAACAGACACAGGAAAAAAAGAACCAACCCAAAAAATTTAATTTCTCTTAATAATGCTGGAAGAATTTTCAGATTGTAAGTTTCCAGTAACAAGGACCAAAACAAGAATCAATGAAAACTCATTTTTAATCATGCTGGCTGGGGTAATGCAACATTACCTCCATAAATATTAACCCAACTGCAATGAAGAAAATCAGCAATTTGCCTATTTGCATATTCTTTTTGGTCTTGATGATTTTATCAATCTAATTCCTATACATATCAGATACCTTTGGAAGATGAAACTAATTATATGAAAATATGGTTTAGTAACCCCATGGAATTGATGCAATTCAGGAAGAATTTTAATGAAGCACCATAGAGAAAGAATTTCAATTATTAACTATGACTGTGGACAAAAAAATCTATTTCCTCTCAGCATTCAATAAAACTGTTTTATTCTGAAGAGAAATATGATTTAATATGATTTTCCAGTTAATTATGATTATTTATAAAGGCCTGACTAGACGCTGAGCTATGAATGTCTTAGATTTCAAGTTACCAAAGAAACTTAAATAATTTTAATTATTTTATGTGAAGTAGTTATGAGATTTCTGCAGAAGTTCCTCCTTGACTGAACTTTTCCCAATAAATTCAATTATTAGTATTCAGGAAATCTGACCAAAAAAAAGGTGAAATGAATGTACTTTGAATGTACAGCAGAAACATTAAGGAAAATAGTTGGAAATATATTTCCAGGCATAGCAAAATATAGGCTTAGATTGCTTTTCAGCTGTTTGCCTAAGCAACATACTACTTCATTCAATTAGTATCTTAGAGAACTGATGACCTTGTTACCCAATTGAATGCTTAATCCTTGACAGCAGGAATCAGCAATGACTTGAGAAAACAGCTAAACAGCAGGACACAACATTCTCCATCACACTGAGAACACTGCTGCCCTAAACTTTCCTTCAGATATAAGAAACAGCTATTAATTGGTGTGTTTTTAAGGAATACAGGTTTCAGCTTCGAAAGATTAATGACACTACCCTGACCACATGCAGGGTTCACTTGCTTCACTATAGATGAACAAATTAGTAGCATTAAGAAACCAGAAGTTTTAGGAAAAAAACCAACAAACTGCAGCAAGAGATTTACCTTCATGTTTGCCTGATACTTGTTTGCCTGAGAGGTTGTGGGATAAGCATGCAAAACTACAGCCTTCTCACTCCTCAGTAAATATGTGCAGATACTGATGAGGGCTTGAGGAAGGTCTGTACTGAACTAGAGGGGTGTCACTCCTGTGTGCCCAACTGAAGATGGGAAGCAGCCATGGATGAGAACACTCCAGTCAATGCCTAGCACCTCCTCACACTCACCTCTCTGAAGCCCACAGTGAGTTCCCTTCCACCTTCCTGCAGAAACACGTGGGTATCACAATCCAAATCACACCTCAAGGGTGCCACAGGTCTCAGACAAGCCCTTCTGAATTGAGGTGAATTTTGGCCAGTCTAATATTTGCTAACTATTAGTCTGCTTCAGCAGCAGCAACCCTTCATCGTAGAGACTTGGAAAAACATTTCAGAAGACAGTTTTTGTGCAGCTGTTAACAACTTCAGAGAAGAAACGCAGAAGGTATGTGTTGGGATAAAACATGCAGTGACAAAAATGTAAACACAAAAAGCCAGGCTGTGACCTAATTTAAGCCTTGTTCAGTAAAAGGCTAGCTAAAGCATACTTCCATGCTCATAATTAAAAAAAGTCCTGAAATTTAAAACAACTGAAACCACACAACAGTGGGACTTCTTGCACTGTTCCAAAGATGTGTAGTGAAAAAAACAAAACAGTTAAATGTCTGAGATTAAATAGAAAGTATCCAATAATCCATTTAAAATGCTTTTACATGATTAATCACTTCTTTTCCTAAAGCTAACGGAGCACGTATGTTTCAGTAAAAATGCAGCACCAATACGCATTCCAGATTTAAAAAAAACCTGATGACATAACTGATGTCAAATTTTGGGAAATGAATTAAAAACACTGTTGAAAAATCTACATTCTAGATGTAATCAATGTGCCTTGTTGCACTGCACACTAGGCACATAAAATGGGAGAGATCGAAGCGTAATGCTCTAGGCAAGCACAACTATCAGAGGGCACCTTGCAGGCCATTTTGAACGAGCACAAGAAAAAGAAATCTGAGAAATACTCCAGCATGTCCTCACAGCAGAGGTGACTATCAGCAGCTGATGGTTTGTGGGTACTCAAGAAGCTAGTGACTGGAGTAAGTGAGACTTGATAAATTGGAATTTCATGACCTCCAAGATATGGCCCAAAACATGCTTGTCTTTTCAGGAAACTTTGGTACTGCATTAGATGAGATTACACTATGTGATGGTCAAAGCCTCACTCAAGGTCAGCTGCCTGCAACCACACCTACTTAGGTTTTTGCATGCAGTGGTTGAGTGGTGTGAGAGGGTCATGGGAAAATCTGTGAAGCAATTTCAAGTACCTCTTTTTAAATGCTCTTATGAATCCTTCAGGAGACTTAAATGGTATAACACTGAATAATTATTTGTAATAAAGTTGCTGCCCTAGGAGTCAGGAGGGCAGTTACACTCCACTGCCCTGCTGTTTCCGCCTAAAAAATGCAAAGTATGAGTTACTTCTGGTAAAACTAAGCCCATGCTAATTCCTTGGCTGAAGCATCAGTTCCTTTTTGGGAGAGATGGGTGTTATGCAGAGTGACTGCTCTCCTCACTGTCCATCCTAAGGACCACAGGAATCCAATGGGGCAGCTGAACTGTAAAAATGAAATCAGTGATTTTTGGGATGCCTATTTTATGGGTCTGCTCAAATTAACTTTTCCCAAACTGTCAGGTGCTTCTCACAGCATCTGCCAGAAAAGTTTTGCAGCTTTCTTTGGGAAGCAGAATCAAGGCATACGACACAGTCATCTCTGTACCACCTTCTTCTGAGTGCATGTCCATCTGCAGGATGGAGGCAAGGGATGAACATAGGAGATCTTCCTTGTTGGGGAAGCTGCTGATCTGCCTTGCCTAAGAGAGTCTTTGGTGAAACTCTGGACTAGCAGCTCTTCCTTCCATTGATCATCACATGGACTAAGAGGAATGGGGCAGCACCTGGCACTCATGCCCCTTCAGTTCTGGTCAGTGCTGTCCATCTTCCCCAAGTGAAGAACCTTTTATCTCCATGCTATTGATCTCCAATAGGCTCTACAAATGTAAAAAAATGAACAGCTCATGCACAGCACTTGTGTTTTTTTACAAAGTTATGTAAAATTCACACAACAGTTGGAGAGATTCGTTTTAATCCTCTACATGAAGACTACAAAACTAAAAATGAGCATAAATACTATGAAAAATGAATGTCCCAAGGATACTTGCTATTACAAACATGAAATACACAGCTCCTTGTTCAAGTTCTCCTACACCATTCCAGTCTATTCCCTCCTCATTATATGCCCAGAAAGACTATTCATTCATGATAAGCTAGTTTGATTAGTTCAGATAATTTTCCATTGCTGTTCCATGCAAGCTGCAGTCATGGCAAAGGGTAGAGTCATTCTCATGATCTTGTTCCAAAATCTGTCTGTGTTGCCCAGTGCCTAAACCCATCAAAATAATTATGATAATGTTTGCATGTGGTGCTATTAGTTAAATATTGAAGCTATAGCTGGAGAAACAAGGATTAGAAGCTTTGCTAGTAATCATAATCAGATGCCTGTAACAATCCTTGCGGTTTTGCCTGCTTGTTCAGTTGTTGCTCACATAGACTATCCACAACATGAGTGGGAAATTCCCGTGAGAAAAGATTCTGGAAATGAGGTCCAAATGGTGCACTGTATTGGTTTGAATGAAGAAAACATTTTTTTTGGGTCAGTTTACTTTGATTAAGGCATCACATAATAAATTGAATACAGCCCAATAAATGACATATCTTTATCACTGATATGTATTCACTTTTGAATTATTATATAATTTTATAATTAAAAAAAACTGTGGATAGAAAAAACTTACTGGAAACGAATACACACATACTTGATATTTTTATCTACATTTTATTGGTAAACAAACTTCTGACACATCAGTAAGTAAATATAGTGTAAAACATATCTCTTCACAAATAACAATGTAGATAGATAAACAGTCTTGAGAGAGGAGGTTTAAAAAAAGAAAAATCTTAAGCTTCATGTAATATTAACAGGAATACAGTGTGCTTTCCAGAGCACTACTTGGAATGAAATGTTATGCCCATGGATGGTAAAGCAATGAATAAGCTGCAATGAATAAGTCCTGGTCATGAAGCACTGTTTGAAGGCTGTTGAATGCCAAAAAATCTGTACATTTAAGTGCGACCAAGTAGGCCGTATAAGAGCTTATCACTCTGCTTGCTGTGGAAAATCCAAGTGAAACACAAGCTCGACCACTGCATACTTGCAGCTTTTCTAGCTCTTAAGGGCTAAACAAAGCTGGGAACATGAAGCCACAGAAGCCACCCATCCTAAGGGCAGTCTGAAGAGAGTTCAGCATTGGACTCAAAAGAGCTTTAAAACCAGAGCTGAGAAGGATTATTTTGCTGAATGAAAACAGCAATATGTCAGAAAATGTTCTTCGGATGGATTGATTTAAATGATAGGGGGAAGGAAAAATGGGACAAAATTCCTAATCACAAAATAAGGGTTTTAGTCAAAATGAGATAAGGTGCCAACTCTTGAGCTAGTGAGTGAGTACAGCCCTCACAGGACAGATGGCAAGCTCAGGTTTGAGCCTAGAGCACAGCTGTATTGGCATGTCTGTATTTCTTTTTGAAAACTGTTTGTTCATCTCAGTCTTAAAAAAAAAAAAAAAAAAAATTGCCTTATTTAGGAATAAAATATCACAAGTCTTGAAAATATTTCAGGTCAGCAAAACTGGCTCTGTTAACATTTGTTCTGCCATACACTACCCAAGAGCAGTCTCCTTGTTTTTATGCTGGAGGACAGCATGTTTGGATCTTGCCGTCTCCTGCTTTTTACATCTGCTATGCTGTGAATGGAGTCAATGTCACCATGCTGGCTCTGCTGGCCTTATTCCAGCCTGAGATTTCCTCATGCTGAAGGGAATTGCTTCAGCTGCTTTTACACCAACTTTAATTCCCCTTTCCTCTGCCACAGTTTACCAAAAGGGCATTGTGCAGAAATTTAATCTTCCATTTTCTCCATCTTCTTCCCAAGAGTGTAAATTCTTACTAATATGGCTTTGACAACCAAAGTAAAGGAGGCAACACTTTGTGCACTCATCTTAAACCAGGCTTTTATTGTAATTTATTTCCCCTAATCTTCATATGAACTGAAACGCACTGAAATGCAACTGTACATACCGGACATCAAAACTCAGATCTAGATATATCTCTTTCTGAAAGATTTAGTGAAAATGGAAAGGCTATTCAAAAGACAGAATAGCCTGAATATAGTGCTGGAATAGGACATTCACTGGCTTTCAGCAGTAGTCACAGAAATGGTTCCCACTCCAAAGAGAAACTGATGCTGAAAGTCTGCTAAAATAAGGTTCCCTCTGGGTCAGCTTCTGGCCCTTTACAGTTTCTTTATGTTTAAAACTGTAATTCTTAGATTTCTCTGCTTCTCACCACACAGTTTTCCTAATTTGCGATTATTTTAGCTTTCAATATACTGCCATCACTGCTATTTAAACAGTAGGTGTGTTGCAATAAATGCTATTCACTTGTCATCTCTGATTAACTCCACTGAGTTCAGTTACACCACCCCAGTACTAGACCAGAACAGCTGAACTGGGAACATATTCGGGTCTAACATCTAACAGATGTTTGATGGGAAAATTTCCAACATCTCTTTTTCTTAGAAAGCAGTTTAGAGAAAAATCTAGTTTAACTCCAGTTTCTCAAGGCTCAGAATCTCTCACAATAACATGACTTAGGAATAACATGGGAATGAAAGAAAGCACAGTAATATAACAAGAGGGAATAACTGCTGTGCTTAAAATACAAACTATTTCACATGCTTATTCCTATCTATATTATATAGAATCTTTCCACTGAAAGCATTCCAAGAATGTGCCATTTACTGCTAAATCAATGAAGTCAAAGAGCATGGGAATGTAGTCTGAGATCCCAGAAGAATCCATCCAGATTGTGCTATCAACAACCTGCAATGCAGTGGAAGGTTGAGACCAAGTCTGGTACTTTATTTATTTATTCTTTTTAAGACTACAAGTGCAGGTATTTTCAGAGTACCATCTGTGGCTGTTTGCCTTGGGAAAGTTAAGTAAAGTTGGAAAACAATGCTTTCTTAATGAATATATTTTATTTTCTCTCAATCTATCTGCAAGTGTTTATGGCAAACAAACTGCATGTAAGCTGTGCTAAAATAACCCCCTAAAAAAAGTAATTGAAACTTACTACTCTAATACATGGCAGAAGTAGGAATTTTGCTGAGTTACTACATGCTCAGCTTTTTTACCCCATGCCTTGTCTAATGTTAAGACCACAGCTTCTGCGATAAATATGATTCTTAAATAAACACATTCTTTCCAACAATATTCATCTGGCTCTTTGCGTCTAAAGGAGTATGAAACGTTACAGAGCTCTCAGCACTTCATTCTCTTTCTCATTCAGCGAGCAAAAATAAATCTTTGTTTCTTCTGTTGGTATATAATATGCAGTGCCAGGAGCTGCAAAATCCTTCCCTTTTCTAGTAGTGTCTAGTGCACTGGAGAACTCGGCGTTAGCCACAGACCTGAAGAAATGTCAAACAAAGTTGCTACTGCATAACCAGCTCCTCCTACATGAGCTCTTGGGACAGGTTTAATCCTCAGCTGCACTTCAAGAATACACTTGTTGAGCTTAATGCAGCATCACAGCCGGACTGCATGCTTAGTTTTCTTTAGAGTAGCGTCAGCATCCCTGCAGAGCCAGCCAGCCAGCCTGTTTGAAACACATCTCACCAGGGCAAGAAATCAGAGCTTTTCACATTGAATGCAGTGAAATTTCCACAGGGGACTGGGGAGATCTCTGCTGCTGTTGGTCCTTGAAAGAAGTCCTTATACACGTAGGATGAAATTTAGCTCCTCCTTTTCAGTCAGGGCTACATTTAGAGAGAAAGACCCAACACAATACCTAGCTCCTGGATCCAGATGCTTACCCAACCCTTTCCTTGCTGTGTATCAGGATGAGATTTTTTGTCTCCTTTTTCCCTTTCCTCTGCCCCATACTCTAGTGGAAGAGCACAAAGCTCTTGAGAATGCAGGAATACAGATTGTAAGAGTACTGGCACTGCAGGGCTGGCTGGAGGAAGACCTAGAGTACATTTCATTTTAGACACCACTCTAATGAAACAGCGGGAACCAAACAGGTACATGGAAACCAAAAGCAGAATTTCAGAACACTACCATTATTTCATAGCTAAAATACTGGATTAATACTCTGCAGACATGAGCAATTTAATTCTCAGCTCCACCATCTTTTGTTTAACACTTGCAAAGCTCTTGCAGCTGCATCAGTGGGTAACATCTCCTTTCTTCAAGTATCATGTTTCTTCATGTTCTTCACTGGCAAAACTATATTTTCTCATTATTTGCATCACTTCAGTGTGTAAAGTCCTCTTTTCAGATTAGAACCAAATTTCTGTGTGAATAATGACAACAGTAGAATAGCTGCAATTCAGTCCATTGTACTAATTTGTAACTGTTCATTAAAGAATTCCATGTTTATCTTTTTGATTTTTTGAAATCAGAAAGAAAACCTCACTAGGACTACTTGCATGAAATTTCTTCACAATAACTAACTGTGAGAGTGATTTCTTCAGTAAAAGCTTGAGTCTTGCATACACACACATGAACAGGCACACACATACAAGGAAAGCTCTTCATGCCTAGCATGTAGATACCCATTTCTGTAGAGGAGGGGAATCACAGTTCTTCCACATTTGCTCATCATCACCATCCTTATTGTGTGCCTTCGGAGCTTCGCTCCCTGGGGTCCACCTCCAGGGAGAGAAATGTGATATGGGCAGTTTTCTGTATTTAGACCTGAGAACAACTGAGAAACCAATGTTGGCTACACTGAGCAGCTTTTCCCTCTACTGCCAAGCCTACAGCAGCCTGGAGAATTCACGCTCTGCATAGCAAAGGGATATGTTTCTTTATCATCTGAGTCGGTTTATTCACCGTTGGCATTTGCTGAGACAAGGCAGTGTACAGATGAAAGCCAGAACCTGATCCCCCAAAGCATCCTTTCCAAAGCTATGTTATTCCAACTGTAATACAGCACTCCACACAAGGCTATGTCTTTCTTCCTTTAGTTAGAATAATGTATTTTTATGGCTGAGTTCTCCATCAGTGTCTGTTTCTGACACAGGGAACTAAAAAAAAAAAACCCTTTCCTGTTTCTTTGTCTGTGTATATCGACATGGGCCAAAAGGAAGCATGTTTGGACACTACTATGCAGCTTGCTGAGAAGCTATCTTAAACATGAGGTTTCTTCTTTCCTACTAGCCATTATGGTTTCTTATCTCAGGCATTCAAACTATTTGCTAATTGCTCTCTTTTCTGTTTTGGATTTTTTTTCCGTGGAATTTTTTTCTTTTTGGGGAGGGACTTTTTTGTTTTACGAAGTAGTTGCTATAAAAATAATAACTTGTGGACAGGAACATTTCTGTTCATATTTTTAATACTGAAAGACCCTGTATTTATTTTGTAGGAATTTTAGCATTTCTCTGGGGATAGCTTTGTAGAAAGCAGGTTGAATTTGCTGTGAGATTGAAACACTGGTGAAATAAAGAGAGTAAGTCTTTGTGACTAACTGCTACCAGGAGTTATACTGAAGCCTGATCCATAAACATTAAAACAAGCAGAAAATAGACTCCCATCTACATTATATAAGGTAAATTAAGCATAAAGGCTTCAACTATTTTTCATTGCAAGATCTAGTTCCCCTTGATCTCTTATTTTGCTCTAGCTTTAAGGAAAATCCAAATATATTCAAATATGCTTGTTATATGTTAACACATTTAGGGTGCTTTTCAGATATATCATGCCCACAGAGTTGCTAATGTGGCTATAAGAGGAGAGAAGAAGAGGTGTGACCTGTATATGGGAACAAGATTGACAAGAATCGTGCAACACTATGCTCTAGCTGGCACTAGCATTGCTCCCCTAATGCACAGCTGGAATTCACAACAAAAACACGGAGATTGAGAGGTTGTTTCTTTTAAAAAGAGGTAGATGGTATAAAAATCAGCCTCTAAAATCTCCCAACAGAAACATCTTTCCATCTGCTGCTATAGTTTCTTTATCCTGAAATTGTTCTGTGGAATTTCCTGTTTACTCTCAATCTCCTAATTTATAGATCATGTCCTTCACCACCAATGGTAGAGTTTATGTAATTCCCATTCACTGAATTCCTTCATTAGGTTCTTTTAGAACAAACTGGGTTTTTATCTTAATGTGTGCAAGTTCAGGAGGTTTCACATTTTTCTACCAGCTACAACTTAATTGCAAGTTTGAGCCTTATACTGACAATTGCCTAACTGAAAAAAGAATACTAAATTCAAACCACTGGAATAAAATCTACAGTCTACCTTACAGAGTGACTCTAGCATTACTTCTGAATTTCCTCATTTTATTGGTCCTTCCAATATGTATTAGTTCTATCTGAAACACCAACAAAATACAACATCTCTTATTCAGTTAGAAGAATCCTGAAGAATCCTTCTCCACATCACTTTTATGGCTGATCTCGAAGTACAGGACCAGCCTGGAGCATCATCAGTGTGACAGCTGAGGCAGCTATAGGTGACCCACGCAGAAGGGAGAAGTTTGTGAGTACTTCTGCAACGAACTTCCCTTCCATGGAGTTGGTAGGATAGGCAGCCTTTCCATAGGGCAAATGGTGGGGCTCAGCACTGGCTGTACAGATGCTACTTAAGCAGCAGAGACCAGACTCATCTCTTCTAACAACCTCCCTTTTCTTCCAGCCACACTTCTCTTACAGAAAGGTCTTTACAGAAAAGGACAGGCACAAAAACCCTGCCTGTGCTGTCCTTCCTAGGTAGTGCTTAAGGAAGAGGATGGATGAATCACTTTTTCCATCTCACAAAAGCATGCACTTCCATGCTCAGCCCAGCCAGTGCTGGCAGCCTTCCTGTGGCCTGGGAAAACCAAGGAAGAGAGCACTGAATTGTGGTGCACACCACTGTTTCTGTCACTCAGGAAGTCTGACAAAATCAATTCGTAGAGTGGGGCTTTGGAAATTTGTGATTCAGTTTATTCACTAAAATAAGATTAATTTTGCTTAGTCCTCCCCACATTTTAAGTGGTTTATTGAAAATCTTCCAAAGGTTGGCTCGAGAACCAAATTCATTTCAACTTAGCAGAAACCTTCTTTTCACCAAGTACACAAGAAGCAAAGGCCATTTGCTGCTGACTGGCCAAACTCAAGATGTGATTAAATAATCCTCATGATCCTTTGAATCCTCAATTCCTCCACCTTCTCCTCAGAAGTAATGAGGCAGAAAAGGCTCCTTCATTCCCCTGCTGACACCACTGGGACAGGGATGGATGCTCAGTGCCCACAGCGAGAGCAGCTGAGATGGCACTGAGCCACCTATTTAAATAGCATTTTGGCTGCACACTGAGTGAGCTGGGCATTGTTATAGCTCACAGGCTAACCTGGCCCTCAGACAAACAAAACATTACACTGATAATACTCCAATCCCCCCTATTTCCAGCAACTTTATTCAAGTGGGAAACACCAACATGACAACCTGCTCCATGACAACTTACTGAGGATCATGTCCACTACATTAACACTGACACAGAACAGCTTTAAGTTACCTTCCCCTTGTGCAGCCCTGCTGCATTTAGAATGGTTTCTTATACTGCCCAACTCACTGTTCCCTCCTGCTCCTACTGTCCATCTCCTCCTCTTCTGGCCTTAGTCCCAGCCATCTGCTGCCAGTTCCTAGACAAATCACATCCACAAACCTCCTCCTTCTGTCTCCTTCACTGTCCACTCCCACACTCTCCTGAAACATCTTCACCAATTAGCCACCTGGCAAGAAGAGCATCTTCAAGTTCATTAGGTGAACATTCCTGGATAGAAAAGCACCAGTTAAAAAAGAAGGGTGGGGTTGGCATGGAATAGCCAGGGAGAAAAAGAAAAACAAACAGGCTGTGAAAATAGGGTAGAAAGGCAATGTACAGACTTGGGAAATTCCATACTTGGTAGTATGAATGGCCAGCTGGGTTTCAGCAAACCTTAGAGTGAATAAAACATCCTGCCTTACTTCTACTCTATAACCTGGTCTTCAACAAGAGTACAAAAGAAAAGAGGAAGAAAGTGGCTGGAGTACTTTGATAAAATTTTTATGGGCTGTGAGGTACTCTAAAATCCATCACTAAAAGGATCCAGAAACACAAAGAGCTAATCTGAGGGCTTGCATTTTTTGTTTCAGCAGAAGAAATATAAACCAGACCAAAATCAAACACAGCTAATTTTCAGAAGACACAGGGTGGTAACAAGCAGTTGTGTTTTGTAAGAATAAACCATCAAGAAGAGGAATGTATCCTACTTTTGACTTTTTTCTAAACATGGATTTGAGGTTGATAAAGGCAAATGAGCTCACCTCCCAGTAGAGATAAAATTCCACTCATACAACTGATTAGCTATAAGACAGTCCTCATCATACTAAAACTATTCCAATCAACCCCTCCTCCCAAAGCCTTCCCACAACCCCCCCAATGCCACCCACAGTTCTCAGTACATTGGAAAAGTAGCTGCTGACAAATGGGAGTGCTGTCCATCTACTGAGTTTTCCAAGTGTTATGTTTTGGCTATTTGTTGGCACAGTTACATTGCAAATGAACTTCTCACTTGCTGATACATTCCAGCAAAATTTGACCTAAGCAAAGCATACCCAGTCATTTTGGCCAATTGGCAAGGGTTGATTAAGATTCCTGTTATTTTTACTTTGTTTTGACTGGCTTTGAGAAAGCAGTCTTAAACAGGCTTTTCTCACTTTGTGGAGCCTTAGGGAGCCAAGGAGGTATCATCCAGTACATATAGAAGCTATTCTGTGTCCACACAGTTCTGTGCCATTACAGGCTGCCACTTTTACCTCCTCACTCTGATTTACCACCCATATATGAAAACAAAACATACTGTTGTGCAAGCATTCCTTCCAAACTTTGATAAGGGAAATGATATTAAAACCCAAAGGGGCATACAGAGATTTCCACAACTCCTGGTGAATGCCACGTTGTTGTCATGCTCCCCACTGTTTACCAACTAGAGACTGAAGTTCCTACCACTTTTCTAGAAATATTCAGAGCCTCCAAGGTGGTGATTTTCTGGAAACAGAAATGGAAACAGACTGGAAACAGATGAAACCTTCTAGTGATGGGAGAAAAGAATTGTCATGCAGACTGACAATCCCTTCAGTATTTTTTGCAGACATAGTCCTTGGAATAATTCTCCACCTCCTTAGACTTACATCTTGTAGGTGTAGCTTCCACCAATAAGAATTATTTGGCAGTAAATGTTGCATTAAATATTGAACTGCAATATTTAGCTATATACGCATTCATCCAACACCAGATTCAAATGTGAAGAGATGCTACAGCAACAACATAATTTAAGAAGAGAATGACAACGGTCTCACAGAATAGTAAAAAAGTTTGAGTTGGAAGGAATCTTTTAAAGGTCATCTAGTCCAAACCCCAGTGACCCCTCCAATGACCTTTCTTGTCTCTGAGATTTTGAACACTCTAAACAAGCATAAGACACATGAAATAATCCATATCCTCTTCTCAGCATTGCTAGGCTTCTGGTCAGATGGTCTAAGTTCAGTTCTGGACACTGCATCTCAACAGTCAAGAGGAAAACAACGAAGAATTGTCAGCAATACGAGAAACTTTATCTACAAGTAATAAATGAATGACTCAGCTTTCCCTAGACTGCAGCAGCAGAGACCAAGTAGAGTATAAAAGCACAGATACCAGCACAGGAACTTCAGATATGCTACCAACTTGCTGGTGGATTGTGGAATCTCCATCATTGGAGGTCTTTAGGGGAAAATGAGACATATCTGTGTTGGCAACAGAAGCAGAAATGGCATATCTTACAGTTTACTGGGACATAATGAAAAAAAGCCCTGCCAAATCTCATAAGTACTTATCAGTTGTACTATGTACAGAGTCTCCACGAGATCAAGGCCTCTGTGTCAGAGACACTTCTATGCACACTGAGTAACAGTTTACAGAGCATGCACTGCAAAGAAACAAGGGCTGAAAGAGGGAATTGGTGATATTTTCTTTACTAGGGCTGAGAACATCAACCACAGTGGTATTATCCAAAAGACAAGAACCTAGTTTGCAAAAACAGTCAGTACCAAACCCTATCTCCAAGTTCCCTTGGGTGTCTTCAATTCCCACTTAGTTATGTACTAAGTAAGTACAATGACCAAAAATCAGCACACAACAGATGCAACTCCCTGTCAAACACTTCAAAAATCTGTCTTACTAAGGAGAACTGAACTCTTGGGAGATTCACCTTACGTGGCTTCCCTTCCAACATATCATGACTAAGCCAAGAGAGGAAGCACTGTCTCCTGAGAGCGTAAGGCTACAAGCAGGAGAGCTTTCCTGGAGGTTACAGCACCTCCTACCCCTCATTTCTGCTCTGTCACTGGCTGTGGGCACAGGTGGGACACCCATGCAATAATGACTGAGCTATCAGAAGAGCATACAGCTGGGCTGGCTGAGCTCAGTGTTGATTCTCTGCAGCTGGGCGAACTGGGAGCTGTGGGATCAGCTGCTGCCTCCTGAGTCGGCAGCCAATTCACCTCAGCAGCATCGACACGTTGATGCATTGGACATAAGAGGGAAACACTTTTTGCCTTTGTTTCTTTTGGTAGTAGCTCCTCACATACTCCTACATTTTGCAAAGCTGAGGTTTTCTCCCACAAACAATGTATGTATTGAAGTACTTCGTGCCTGAACATGCCTGAGAGCTTCAGAATGTAACAAGTGCACTTCTAGCACTAAAAGGTAGTACTTAAATGTCGTCTAAAGATGATACAGAAATCTAATCTCTTTGGGGAAAAAAACCCAAATCTATTTTGAAATCAACATTTCTGATTTTTTGTTGGGCACAGTTCACTCTAAAGGTGAACTGGTACACTGTACTAATGACTGCTTTTCACCCTCTGTGTTCTTGATTTACACACTTTATTGAAAAAAAAATTGCTTGCTGCTGATAAACTTTGGCTGTTGGGATTTTTGTTTGTTGTTTTTTTGTTGTTAATTTGTTTTGTTTGTTCTTAATTATGATAAAAACAATCTAAATTACAGGAATGGAAAATGGTGTCTAGATGAAATCCAGTGGAAACCATGGGTGAGATGTCCAGCTGATACTAACTGGGGTAGTTTCATTTTCTTCTTGAAGCTGATGCTGACAGTTAGCAATTTTCCTGTAAGGAAATCTGACTACTGTCTACTGTCATCAGAGAAGCTTCAGAAGAAACGTGTGGGCAAAGAAAAGGGAAGGGCAGAGAAATTACCTACAGGACATCTGACTACCACTGGTCCCAGAAAGAGGAATACAGTGCAATGACAGATCAGAATGTATTCCACTTCTTTCCCCACCATGGGCCTTCATCACTTTTTCTCCATAGGGAAACCACCAACAGCCACCTGTACACCTCCCAAGTCTCATTTCAAGATCCTGAGTGGATGTCAGAAGCCTTACGTTTTGTGGGTTTTGTGGCTACTTCTCAGTTCAGGAGTGAATTCAGCAGAGGTGAAGGTGGACTGTATAGGAAAGGTCACATGCACAAGTTATACCAAACTCACCTGAGTTTTGGGGCTTTCCACTTAAAAAATCAAAGCAGTCAGTTTTAGCCTAAAGGAGGAGTATGAGCTTAAGTCCACAGTATCGTGGAACATCTTTCTTTTCACACTTTTTCTCAGTATAAGTTCCTGTTCAGTCGCACTGCACTGTGCACCCTAAAACCTGGAGAAAATCTGCCCTATTTTGACCTAGGAGACTAAATAAATGTAGATAACAGCAGACAATTGCATATTTTTACATACATTACATGAAATTATAGCAATATTCTTCCTCGCCGAAGTGACTTTTTCCCTTAAGCTCTTGAGACCTTTGTACTTACTGAAAATGGCTGTGTGTGTGTGGCACTTTAATGCAATGACACAATCTGTAAGTACAATAGTCAAAGTTAAATAATGCTTCCTTACAAAGTTTCAGGCACACAACTAAGGAGTTAAGTAGTTTCCATGTTTGTTTTTCCTGGATCCTGTTCTGAGACTATCTTCCATAGCTGGAAAAGGTCAACATCCTACCATTAATACAACATTATTCCCACAAGTTTCTACAACAAAAAAACTTTTCATAAACAAAAGCCATTTTTTAATGTGGTGCATCAAGAGCTATGTTTACTTGCACTGTTATTTTGCCAGTACCTTATGGCTTAGAAAAGATAAGGCTATTAACAGAATTTGAAATACGTATTTTTTGATCTTATTCCACATTGGGAATGAAAGAAAATGTTACTAAACTGTCCTCCCAACTTCCTCTCTCGAGAGGTCAGATAATTTGGCAATCTATCACTTCTGAAAAAGAAAGTATACATATGTGTATTTGAAGGAGCCAGGACATGTAAAAAAATTATATACAATCATTCAAGATTTTCTGAACTTTGCTCTGAAAATAAATAATGCTGACATTAAGAAACCAGATTGAAGTATTTTATAGCTATTAAAGTAAAGCCCCACAAATCTTCTCATAATCAAAATGCTCAGAGGAACTTCTCTGCTTTGACTTAACTCTTTGTTCCTATGCACTGGTTGGCAAACATGGTTCATCTGCGAAATGAACATACGTTTATAGTCTTTCCATTTGTCAGCTTTCTGTAAAACTTCAAGAGTGTTCACAAAAGCAGTACCAAAATACTTGCATGACATCTGGCTAAAATGTAAAAGGAATCTCTTCAGTTCACACTGAAGAGATGTGAGTTTTGTTTGTTTGGGTTTTTTTCTTTCACACACAGTTTGTAACTGCAGCACCTGTTTGAATTGCTCATTTATTCCCAATGCATGTGATTCACATCCCTTCTTTCCACAGAAACAAATGTACAAAACTGCAATGTATAATCCAGAACATGGATCCCGCTATTTGTTCTCTGAACTCCAAATTTAAAGTGGAAAGAATGTATTGGAATGGTGGTATCTGAATAAGAAGTTGCAGTGCATGGAATTAAATATGTGATAATCTTGAACTCTTAAATATATAAATTGTTATTATCTGTTAATCTGCTTGATGTGCTCTTCCCTATACATGGCTTCCCAGGGCAATCATTGAGCTGGTGCATGCTATCAGTTACCAGTTTTAGATGAGAAATGCTCCTGTTGAGTTTTGTGACACAAGGTACA
Source organism: Rhabdornis inornatus (assembly GCA_013397075.1). NCBI lineage: Eukaryota > Metazoa > Chordata > Aves > Passeriformes > Rhabdornithidae > Rhabdornis > Rhabdornis inornatus. Next base: position 892,889 of record VWZS01007181.1, read on the forward strand.
CATAGAAACCTGAAGAGCTGAGGCACTGTCAGCCTCCTGCCCACTCTGTCTGTCAGTGCTGGATCACAGTATAGGTCTGCCTTGATCTCTGGGTGCATCTCCTGGGGACCTCTTTCTTTGAAGGATTCAGTTTCCTCCCCTACTCCAATAAGGAAAAGGATTTTGTGTCAGGGAAGCAACTTTTGACCTTTGTCTGACACTTGAGCAAGATAAAAACCTTTGTAAAGTTTCATACACTCAGCAAAGCTTTTCATTTTCAGCTCCTGAAATGTGGGAAGATCCCACATTTCCTTCGAAGTGCGCCCAAACTTTCAGAGCTCCTTTTCAGGACCAGGCTCTGGGAGCACAGAGCATCCCATGTATGTGTGTGTGTGTGTGTGTGTGTGTGTGTTTCTGTGGTGCACCTCTGACAATCATTTGCATGGAGCAGCATCAGCCTCACAGACACCTGGCTGGGAGCCCACTCCCCAAAGCTGAGGAACTTCCAGGGATCATTCCTGCAGCCCTCCTTCTAAACCAGCCTGGCACAGATATGGAAACTGAGAGCAGGTTCCCTGTCCCTCCTCAAGAAGCATTCAGGCATCATGGAGCACACACAGGGACACACCATGCTGGATGAAGAGTTGGCAGAGGCTGCCAGCTGGAGGTATCTAAGAAACCAGAAGCAAGGTTTATTTTCATTACTAAAAAATGATTGGGAATGAGAGTCAGAGAAGAAAGATGGGCCCTGGTGGCCCAGGATGATGTAGCAGCACAAGAAGGGGCTGTGTTTTTGAAAATAAATGAACGAAGATGTGCAATGGGTAGAAGAGGGACTTAAGGTCAGATGGATGTAGATAGTTACAGTTCCAGTACAGAATAATGCATAAAGGGAGAAACAGTTGCAATAGTTGTAATTTTAAACATCTTTTTATACCTGATTCTGGATTACACAAGAGATGAATTACAGAGGATTAATGACTGGACAAGAAGGTCAGGATTTTATGAGTGAATTCCTGCTTCTATCCATGAGCAAGTCAGTAGTACCAGGTGCTGACTGCTGCTTCTTCTGAGAAAAATGCAGAGACCAGGTGAAGAATAGATGGTGACTGCAACTTTAGTTGAAAGATAGTCAAATCATAGGAGTAAGATGGGGTAAATTTCCTTTGAGAAGCTTTCACAAATGCTCTGTTCAAATTTCCAATTTCTGTATTTGTTTAGCCTACACGCAAGGAAGGAGTTTTGTTTAGAGTTCTCAATTAAAAGAGCCCTATCAAAAACTCAGGTAACCCAAAGCTCAACCATTTTGAATATCAAGAGACACTGCTTTCACATCCTAAAGATTTGGATTAAAACCTTGGAAGAAAAAGTGCCAGGGGGCTATCCCTAGTAATCTCATCTAGCTGAGACACTGAGACTATAATACCTCAACTAAAGGGAGAGGGGCAGAAAACAGAAAATAGTCTTATAATATAGGGATAAAAGTAACAGCATTCTGAAGTGGTTACAGGAACACACTCAGTTGCACATAACAGAAAGCAAATGTGCATATTACCCAAGCTCCATATTCACCAGCCACAAAGCAGTAAAAATACATCTCACACTGACAACAACAGAGGAGATTACATCACTTCAGGGACATGTCTGACTGGCTGTAAGAGAATCTGGAGGAGCACAAGTGTCAGGCTAAAAGCTGGTAAGGGCCAACAGAGCATTACAAGCACCATGGCATCACACAAAGGCACATGCTCTGGACATGGACTAAACTGGCCCTAGTTTCAGCGTGATAAACAAAGCAGGGGATTGTTTCACAGTCCCTTATCAGAATTATCTTAGCAATTTCATCTGCCTGAATATTCAGAAGTCAGATAGGAAGTAAATGAAATTCATCAGTCATCAGCTGGCTGATGCTCCTGCATCCTGGAGTGTTCATGGGTTGTGCAACATTTCCTCTCCCAGGAAAAGAAATACTTGTTCCAAGCATTAAATTCCTTTTCTTCAGTCACTAGTTCTTAACAGCGGTTTCTTGCTGAGGTTTTCTTTGCTTTGTCTCTGCTTACCTCATGACACTTTTGTATCTAAATATTAGTGTTTTGTTTGAAAGACTTGTCTTTTGTTTGGTTTACATATCTCTATGTACACTCCTACAATTTTTCTTTTTGACTACCATCCTCTCCTCCTTCCAGCCCATCCTAACCAGCTCAAGGAAACTTCTGCTTGTTCTGTGATTACATCAAAAGCTTTGTGCCCAGGGAAGGAGGCACTTCTAGGAAGGAAATCTCAATCATATTTTGCTTTGGAGAGTAGTAGATTAGTATCTCCAGACAATTTTATCTCAATTCTCCCCTGACAGTCAAATTTAAGCAAAGATGGCTATTTCCTATTTCCATTACAAGAAACTGAAAGGCTCTCACAGAAGACTAAACTGGAAGCTTAAGCATTTCCCTCCTGAACCCTGTAGAATGTCTTCCTTACTGCTGCAGTTTTGATTTAAAACACCTTGGTCTTCCCTGGTCAAACACAAGGTAATTTGCCTGTGATGCTTCTGCTTTCTTACAAAATACACTTCAGCCTCTCAGGAGTTCTTAGACACTTAGTTAAATCTTAAAAAGCCAAAGCTTACTTCTCGACAAATTTCAGTTCTGAAAGCTAATCAGACCTATTATTCTAGCTAATCAGCTAGAATATGTGATCAAACCAGAATAGTCCTTTTTGCAGGACTTCAACCAAATTGTGTCTGGTGGCAACAGCTGCAGTCTATTTGGCAAGCATAAGGCTGGGGTGGGATACATCCCACAGCTTATAGAGACCTGCAGCTAAAGGGATTAATTTGTAGCACATGCATAAAAGGGATCATGTACTTGCTTAAAGACACTGGTTAACTGACAGAGGTTACAAGACCCTAGGAATTACTAGATTTTATAAAGAGGGATTTTTTAGGATGTTTTTCCTTGAACTAAATAGCTAGTTAAGGAATAAGTTAAGGTTTGACCTGTATTTCACTTCATGACAAGAATAGATTATAATACTTGAGACAACATGAGTGAACAATCTTTTTTCTGAGAACTGTGGTATATATTTGAATACACAAACTACAGAAATAGATGAACAATTATAAACTGATACTAGGCATTGTATTTCATTATGGGAATGCTCTGAACCGAACTGAAAATTAAGTAGTACTTGACTGGGTACAGGTAGCAGCTATGCAGCCTCTAACTGCAGACACTTCCTGAGATGTTCAACAGAATTTGGTTTAGAGAATTGGGAATGTATTAAAAAAAATTACAGTATGAAAGATCTCTTCTTGAAGCAAAGGATTCACAAGTGGATGCAAGAGTGCTCCAGTGACTGTAAATACATGACAGAGAAGTATGTTTATCCCACAAAAATGAAAAGGACTCCTGTTGATTTAGTATACAGAGGCAAGAACACATTCAGCTTTACAATTATGCCTCATTGCAAGGAGGGTTTATTTAGCCAGTTGGCGCTCTGATTTACACCATACAAAACATCTTTGAAGTCACTTAAGTTACACAACATACATAAATCAGGACAGTTCTCTGTCTAGGACTAAGAATAGGTAGAGAAGGAAAATCCTTATAGGGAAAAAGCAGAACACAATGTCTGAAAGAGAAAGAGTAAACAACAGCCCAAACTGCAGCTGTGAAAATGCACCAAGCCACAGACTCAGCTGACAATATAATGTGTATATTTATTTATGCCAAAGTGTTGGGGCTTTTTTTAAAAAAGTATGCTTACTGACAATGGTATGTAGTGTGTATTTAGCTTTGGTAAACACGAGAGGCCAAACTGCCATGCTTAGGCAGAAGATGCTGAAATTATATAGAGGATTTTTGCTGAGTAAATGTATACATGACTTATAAAATTAGCATTATATAGCAGAAATTATTACTTAGTAAAACTATTACTGTGGCAGCAATGTATAGCCATCCTGGATGGGTGTAAATGTACTTTACCAGAGAGGGCAACACTCCTGAGGTAAGAGAGTCCTGTGTCCCTCCAGCAAGGACTGAACATGCTGAGGAGGGAGAGGCAGGGGTCAGGAGGGTCTCCATTCCCTGAGGGGGAGCACCCCCATCCCTCTGCATGTTTCTTGTTCTGCACACCACATACCACACTGGGGCATGGGTTGAAGTGTCCTGCTGAGTTGTCAGTGTTGGCAGTATCAGGGTCACTTGCAGAGTTGCCCAAGGACACTGTTTCTTCCCATGGGTGCTTCCTCATGAAGCAACCTGATCTTCCTTGGCCTTGGTGGTAGTCATGGATCCAGACTAGCCCCAACAGACCTGTTGTCCACTTCCCATATATCTGGAATAGCTTAGACATCATTAGAGTATGACACAGAAGGATGTTGGCAGAAGCAAGCCTGTTCTCTAGTTCACTTGATTAAGTTACCACTGCAGATCAGGCCCCAGACATGCTTGATCCCATGGAGTTGCCCTGGACCTTTATTATCATTGCAGCACATACCATTCCCTTCTCCAGAGATGCTTGAGCCATTGTGCCAGATTGAAAATATGCCTCTACATGCCTGACTGGCCCTGAGAAAATAGCTTTAAAGATGCAGGGGTGAGCAGCTCCCTGCTGAGACACTGACTGTGGCTCTGTGCATAGACCCATCCATGACCTCAGGTCTACAGATCTACATGGTCTACTTACCCTCCTCTGAATTTTTGTCTGAGGGCACGGGAACAGCTCATTTTAAAGCAGGATTTTATATGGTGGCCAAAGCTGTATCAGCAGATATATTTTGTGATGGCTTTACAAATGGTTTTACAGTTCACTAAGTGGCTGTCTTTGACATGGTTTCTCTCCTCAGGCGGCTCTGCTGTTTTCCTGGGGGGTGTGGGGGTGTGTGTCTGTGTGTAATATTTTTCTCCATCTCCTTTGACGATAAAACTGTTCTGCCTCAAGAAACGGTTCTGGTCTTTCCCCTCCTCCACTGTGCTGAATTCTGGATCTCTCCATCAACTTCTCTAATTTTAATGCTGTTGTTTAAAAGGGTAATCTGACTTCTTCCATTTTACGTTTATATTTCATAGCACATCTGCAGCATTTGAGAGATCCCTGCATGGATGTTTCAAACCACACCATAGGAATCTTGGCAGTTACACATGACTTCAGAGATTTTATACACATATATCTGATGTACAGAGGAAGTAATTAAACCATATGGACCTCTCCTATACAGTAGGAAGCACAACACAAATCTTCTCACTTGATTTATTATAACCTTATGTCATTTAGCAAAACCAACATTGCAACTGTGAGAAGGAGGGAAGCCAGCTGAGGAGAGAGAGGACCTGTATGGGGAGCTGTGGCTCAGACAATCCTGAGCAGTTCTATGTGCCTGCAGCTGTACAGGGCAGCCGAGACCTTGCTGGCAGCACCAGGTATGAGAAAGCTCAGCACAAACTCTGCAGTTTTGTTTGTGAGCTCTTGTGACAACAAGAAAAACAAATGGATCTGTCCTTAGCCTGTGCATTCACCTCTGCCTCTGCTCCAATGGCAGGAGCTAAGGCTGAGGAGCTGCAGGGAACAGCAACAGCAACATCCTTCTCACACAGGGAGCCCACCCTTCCTCTGTCCTGCAGCCTCGCTCTGTGAGGAGGGGCTGAAGGACAGGATTGGACTCCTGCAGTCTAGCTTGTCCTGTCTACAGGGCACACTGATGGTGGGGGAATGCCCCATGGTATGAAGTCTCTAGTAAATACAAATCAAATAAAATAAAAGCTGTGAAAAAGGGTGCAAGACAGTGTTACGCTGCATATCTGTGCCAGGCACATGGAGGGGTGTGCTCTGTAATGGAAAGGGGGTTAGTCTCACAGTGGTAAGGGATACTCTGCAGTAGCATATTTGAATTGAAGAGTTTCCTGTGGAAAAAACATTTTATCCATAAATCTGCATGCCAGTGCATACCCCCATTAAGTACTGGACTAAGGAATATATATGGGTCCAACATCCACAGCATGGTGTGGTGCCTTTGAGACTTTTGCTGCTGGAGTCCCTGTCCACTGGAAAGAAGCTGTCACTGTGCCCCTCTGCCACAAACCTGGGAGTGTTAGCAATGCTTTTGGCACTGTACAAAGGGACACATGCAAACAGCTCCTGCCCAAGGAGTTCATGTCCTAACACAGACGAGCCCAGACAGCTGCAGACAGCATCCTGCATTACAAGAGGGAGACCTCATCTCAGAACCAGCTTCCCTCACTCCTCTTCTGGGCTATCAAGACAGGAGCCCCTTGTAGGAAGCCTTTAACAGATAAACAGTGGTGAAATGGAAAAGGAGATGTTGCACGCCTGAGAGTGGATAACAGAAAGTTCATCAAAGAAAGAGAAAAGTAGGGGATCTAGAAACTGAAAAACAGCCAAAAGTTGATTTATAGAGAAAAAGGGGTACTTGGATCAGAAGAAATAATACAGACATATCCAAGTCTTTATTTGACTGGACAGAAAGACTGTACAGGTTGCTTTACTCTGAATGGAGTGAAACAATTTGTACTGGGGAGAATATAACTTTCTTTTTTGCTCTTACACCTATACCAGACTTTGCCAACAACCTTGGGGACAAATAAACCTGCTTTAAACAAGTTAATAAGGGCTAATAACATATCTTTAACCAGTGATACTGTATATACAAAAAATTAGTTTTGCTAAGTAATAAGCAATAGATAGACACAGAATTTCATTCAACAACCATGATCCATACCGAAAAAAAAACAAAACCAAAACAACGCCACAAAAAACCCCGAAGTGCTTTTCTTTGCTGGGCATCTATGATAGCAGTAGACAGAAAGGAATTTGACAGACTAATACAGTCTTTTCATAGAAAAATAGTTTTAGCCTGTGGGAGAAAAAATGCTGCATGGATGCTTTATTTGTTTGGGCTTGCAGCTTTATTCATTGTCTAGAGCTATTCCCTGTGCCTGAAACACAGACTTCTATCCTTCAAGATCTTCTTTCTGCATGCTCCCAAAGTTGATATCTAATGGTCAATATAAGATATTTTAACATTTGCCACCCTTTTCCAGATAAATGTAATGGAAACACTCAGGTATACTTCAACAGTCTGGTTCATTATGCAAAGACACTGAAGATGATTTGGAAACCTTATGTACAAACTCAGGTTAATAAAGAACATTTATTTTCTTAAGTGTCAGTTAAGAAAATGCTGAGAACTGGCTCAGTCTGCCTCATCAGATACTGTTTGAGATGACAGCCTGACCATTCCCACATTCCTGGTCTCTCCAGGTCAGACTCAAAGGATTCCACTAATAGTTTGGTACTTAGCAAAGCAGACAAAAGGAAAATGGGTCAATGTTACTTGCTCCCATGTGACAAAAATACAGAAAATAGAAACAAGCACCATTTGAGAAATTTGTAAAGCCTCAGACATATGTCATGAGAAACATTTACAGTCTCTGGAGTATAATTTAAGTGCTAAAGGATGACCTGGATTATCCCTCATGGATGTCTGTGAGCTACCCAGGCACAGAATAAAACAATCATCCAGTCGCTGTTCTATCTTTAAACTCCTTCTCACAGTAAGCAAAAATTGCAAAACTTGGCTGAAAGCACAAATAGTATTTTTGTGCAGTAGTTGTACTGTCTGACTGCTAGAAGTCAAAGCCTGAAGGTCTAACCAAATGGACAACACATTTTTCCGAAGACAATCCTGACAGTGCATGTCATTTCCTTAATGAAGTGTAATTCATATGTGAAAAACCAAACAAAAAGATCAATGATACAGAATCACAGAACATTCTGAATTGGAAGGGGCCCATAAGTATCATGCAGTCCAACTCTTAAGTGAATGGCTCACCCAGGGATCAAACCCTTGGCTCTATGACCACCCTATGGTGGGAAATTTCTACCCAACTGAGCTGACATACATGCATACATACATACATAAAGGAAGATGTGCTGTGCTGTGCAGATACTATTGACACGAATGAGTGGAACCCTTTCTTCATGTACTTATTCCCTAACTTCTGGTACTTATTTTCTAAATAAGGTAAAATATATTTGCAGGATTTCATGGGAAAACATAAAGGATTAGAAGAAAAAAAGGCATTCAAGAAAAAAGGTATGGCAATATTTTTAAATGGTAGTGAATTGCATCCAAAAGATTCTTATCTCAGCATTGGCTATTATCACCAAAGTTAACTTTGCACTATTCCTCTCCAGCAAGTCTCCTTTCTATTAGTTCTTCACTAGAGTTAACTTTTCTAGAGTTAAATTTTAAGTCTTGTTTTATTTTCTGAAATAAAACGTTTTTTGATTCCTTACTGTGATTTTTCTTGCGTTTTCTCTCCATCTCTCATTCAGGTTTGTGATATGCAGATGTTCAAATACACTCCTAAAAATGCTGCCCTCAAAATAAATTCCTGAAATATCAGTGAAATACCTTCTCAATTTATTAGTAAACTGCCATAAGATTTGTTTTCTCAATGAGTGCAACAAGCCCATAAATCAACAGACCACATAAGTAATGCAAAAGGAATCAGATGGTGTAATTTCAAACAGAAGAGCTGAATCAACAATGCAAATAGTTAATCCAGCATATTGACTTGGGTCATAAATTTGTTTAAACTGCAACCTTGGTATTCATTCTGACTGATGACACTAACTCTTGAACTTTGTCCAATGCTGTTGAATTGTTTTCTCATCACACCAGCTGAGATCGCAAACGTTTCTGATACAAGGTTGTAGAAGTATCTGCACAGGTCTAACCTTGGGCTTTAGGAGGAAGGTGCAGTATTTGCATGAATGCTACATACCTTGCACTTATTTTGCTGGAGATAATGTATGTCAATCCAGGGAAGTTTAAAATTATTAAACTGAAAATGCAAATAAAAAGGTGTATGTGTCCTTTTGACTACCTTTCATTAAAGCGTCATTCTTTTCTTCTTCTGACCAGTTCTATACAGTTGATTTGAAAAGGTTTTGAAGGAATTTTGCTTCCAGGGTTGGAACAAAAGGCAGAGAGTACAAATTGTTACCATGGGATGGGTTTAAAAAAATCTTATATTCCTTTAGATTACAAATAAATACAATTTCTATATGCTACTTATGGAATCAAACAATCTTTCATATCTGGTTGAAATAGAAATGTTCTGCTAAAGAGCAAAAGGGTAACAAGGAGTGAAAAAAAAATTTTTGGTCAATAGGTATATTTTGTTTGATTTGAAAGAAAGTCTCCATTTGAATTTATTTTATCTTTTAAACATTCTTTACAATGCTCTGAGCATTTACAAATGAAAATGTGATTTCTGTGTGAACGTATAACTGCACTCCTGCATGTACTGAAACAAAACACCCTGCTTTGCTTTTTAATGTATCTTGCATTTTTTATTTGAAACAGATTCTGAGGAAGACCTTTCACTGCTTTCCAAATCTCAGATTTTGTGTAGAATGCATATATGGGAAGTGGAGCTTCTTGCTCATGGGAAAGTTATCTAATCTCTGTCCACCAGTTCAAAAAGATCTCTGATGTTGATTAAACATGTATAAACAGAGCTTAGGAAAAAGAAAAAAAGGAAACATGCATATTTCTCTCAAAAAAATGTCAAGACAAATGTACTAAAGGACAGCAATTAGCAACCAAAATAACTATCCCACTACATGGCTGATTAATTGTCAACGAAGCCCAGCCATGTTCATTAAATAAAACATTAGGTCATCCACTAGGTATCAAGTTTCAGACCGACACAAGTTCAAGTTCTGTCAAGCCAACCTGTACACTGCCTACCTTTCCTGTGAACTCAAAAGATTTTGGGCCTATTTGCTGCTAACAGTTCATGCAATGAAGCCTTATACCCAAGATTTAGGTGCCTATGGAACAATAACAAGACTTCAGGCATTTGTGTATGCTGGCAAGGCCTTGTAAGGCTGAGTTTTAAAAGTATAAACTTAAACAAAAGCATGCATTTGAAACCACCCTCACACACATGTGCTAAAGAAAACTGTATTCATGTATCTGAAAGCAGAATTTAGCTTCACACTGAATTTAGCTTCATACTGTTAAACAGATTTTTCAGTAACACTTTTCCTGTCTTTTGCCAGTGGAGCTGCTCTCCTCTAATACCTTGACTAGAGAAAAAAAGAAAATTAAATCTTGAAGTACCACACCAGACATTGATTCCAGCTTTGAAATAATGAAGAGTGTCATCCTGTCCCATACATAGTGCTCATTAATACAATAGGCACTTTACTTTTACATCTGTTACCATTACAAACACCTCCTCCAAATACCTTCCCTCAGAGGGCAGCTTTTCCTGTGAGAATTTCCCAGAGACTTTACCTTGGTCTATGAAGCAATGTGAGATTTTGAAGCACCAATTTTTGGTACTTATATCCATTCTGCTGCAGAATCTGACAATACTTCAGAAGATACGGGATCAAGTTCACTCCCAAAGCTTTGTATATGGCAAACACTGGAGAGCAAATAGGACATTTTCCAAACCATTTGTGTCTTGCTCACCATCAAAAACATCCCTTAAAACCTTGATGCTGATCTAGCAAGTATTTAGGGGTTGTTAGTCAGAGGGAAGGTGGACAATCAGCCTAGAACAAGGGATCAAATCTCTGATAAACTCTAAGCTCTAGTTGATTATAATGTCTGCTTGGTGTGAGGATGCTCCTGGGACAGAGTGCATCTTCCAGGAGAGGACAAAGCAGGTGATGGCAGCAGGACGTTTGATGAGTTGACACAGAGAGCTGGATTTGGAACAGGTGAGAGGACTGAAAGGACTGCTAAGTGCAAAGGGAGCAGAGCCCATGAGATGGCCAGATAGGTATTAATTCTGATAGAAGGGACTGGTGACCAGTGTGACCAGCAGTCACAATTCTGTATTATACCCCTCATGAGGGAAAGTAGAACAGGGGTGTTCATGGGGGTTAACTCGAGGCAGCTGTGTGGGAGACTGTGGTCCTTGCCAGCTCTGTGGAATAGGTAGGGTAAATAACACCATTTACAATTCCACCTGACTGGTGCTTGCAACAGAGGTCAAATGGTCAAAAGTTGTAAATGCTTCTACAGCAATGCTAGAAATCTAAAGAATAATATTATGGAATGATACTACCTGGCAATAAATGACAATCCTGATATAAAAGGCATCTCATGCTGGTGAAAGGAGGCTAATCAGTGGCATACATAGACTAGTCCATCCATCTACTTTACAAGAATGACAGAAAATGAGATGCAGCCAGGGCAATGGCACAATATGTGAAGGCTACAACAAAGTGTTACAGAAAAAATACTCAGGGAGGAGAGGAACATTAGGAGTCCTTGTGGGTGGAAATAACAGAAAGGTAGGACTTTGTATTTAGGATTCCTCTGTTAAAGACACCGATCATTAAATACTCAGTAAAATTAGAGAAGCTGAACACCTAGGTTAGGTAGCAATACTGGCCAATTCCAACTACCCACATACTGCCAGGCACAATGCCTCATCCAGATGTGATAAGGAAATGAAACTTTTGAACCCACCAACTGACTTCTTCTTAGCACAATAAAGACTGAGACCCATAAGAAAGAATGCTGCTCTGGGTTTGGTCTCAAGTGCTGCACAGGACCTGCTTCAGTAGGTAATATTTGGAGAACTGCTCTGCAAGACCTTCAAAATATAACTGAATTTAATGTTGTAGTGTACTGGGATAAAGTAAGCCAAACAAATACATCACACAGATATCCAATTTCAAGAAGGGGAAATACATAAAAATCATAAAAATAGTAAAAGCCTGAAAAAGCAGTCAAAAAGGCAAGAAGCCTAAAGCAACCTGGAGGCTTTTCAAAAACACTGTATTAAAAATTCCAGTAAACTATGTGTCACATATCAAAAAGGAAGTAAAATGGTTCAATAAAAACCCTGCACAGCTCACAAAAAAAAAGCCCAAAAAACTAAGGAGGCTATTGTAGGCAAAAGGGTTGACATTAAAAAAAAATGCTGAAATGAACAGGAAAGCCCATAAAAAAACAGATCAAAAATAAATGGCAACTAGGATGGCTAAAAATGAATGAGAAAATTTTGCAGAAGACAACCAAGCTGATAGCAAAAAGTTGTTTAAAGAAAAACAAGAAGCCATCAATGGAAATAACAGTACCAACGATGCCAAGGGCTCATAAAGGGGCACTTGGGGATAATAAGGATATAGCAGAGAAACTTAGTGGCTTCTCTGCAGAGGTCTTTACTGCTGAAGGTACATGAGAAGGTTTCAAACCCAAGCTATTCCTTGAGACAGAATCATTTCAGGTAAATATGAAGGAAGTAGTAGATAAAACAGGTAAGGCAGGTGTTACTAAGTGAACACAAGTGGAGACATTCCCCCACGACTTCTGAAGGAACTCAAGTGTGAAGCTGCAGAACTGCTGGCCAAAGTGTGTAACCCAACATTACAAACTGCCACTGCACCAATGGGCTGGTGCCAACCAAGCTTCCATGTGGAAAAGGGGCTCAAGAGGAGGCTTTGAGAACTGTGGGCCAGTTTATTTGACTTCCTGCTTGGCAAGGCAGTAGTCCACCTTAAGGAACACAATAACTGAGCTCAAGGTAAAGCAAGCCTTAGTGACTATAATATATTTGGATTTTCAAAACTGTTTTTATAAAATACTTCACTGAAGCATTTCAAATAAATGATCTTGGGGTTGTTAGAGAGGTGCTCTTATGGACTGAAGGCTGTTAAAGGATAGGAAGAAAAGAACAGTACCTGATGGTCACATTTCAAATTGACGTAACACCAGTGGGCTGTCTCAGACACATACTGTAACAGGTTTTTGCAAAGATTCCAACTGTGATCTACAGAAGGGACTGAACTGTGAAACATCTGAGTCAATGGATGATACTAATCTCTCTTAGGTTGTTAAATATGATGCTGGTGATGAGGAATGGGGAGATCTGGTGATTTCCCACGCTGGGAGATCCAGAAGGACCCACTAAACTGGATGGGTACAGTTCTGGTCTCTTGCAGAAGAGAGAGTAAAGGGACTAAGGGCTAGAGTGTCACCCTCAAAAGAGAACCTAAAAAAGCTGTGACTCAGCCTTTTGGATAAGAGAAAGCTGAGAGGGAATATAACTGAGATTTACAAAAGTAGGGAAGATGCAAGTAACCTAAACACAGATCTACTCAAAATCTCACAGTACTAGAAATAGGGTATATTTGATGAAACCAAAGGGAGCTTTGCTTAGAACAGGTCAGACAGTGATTTATAAAATTTATATCATTTGAGTAATGCCACTGTAGGTTGCAAAGACACACAGTTACAGTAGCTTCAAAAAAGGATTAGACAAATTCAGGATGAAACACAGATACTGAAGGAACATATAAATTGGGTTATCTTGGGTACAAGTAAATGGACTGCAGAAAATTTCCAGTGCTCCCTGTAAATAGCATCTCTTACTACCACTGTTGGGAACAGAATAGTGAGCTAGATGAATAACTAAGAAGATGCTTCTAATGTTATTGTTTTGTGGAGGAAAAATAATCTGATTTCATCAGAGGTATCAGTTTATACCAACACACTTACAAGGAGCTACGGCCATTATACTTGTAAGCCAGTTAATTGTGATATACAAGAATTAAAGTAACAGTTGATAAAATTATTTTATTGGATTTAAACATTTCCCTAAATAATGGAGTTGACTTTAGCATATTTATGTGTTCTATTTTGTTGTTCATTTTTAATTACAAAGAAACACATCTAGATCTAGCCCACACGTTAAGACTTAAACTTGTATGGAAAACGCTTGCAAGTAAATATCACACACTAGATTTCCCAACTGTATAGCATCCAAAAGCAGACAGAAGTAATTATAGGTGTACTGGTAATAGTTTACCTTTGGCCACTGCATTAGTGAAAGCAATATAACAGATATCTGTAAAGGAGTACTAGTGAACACTCATGTCAGTCTAGGTTAAAATGGAATGTTTGGGCATTCCCTAAAAGTGGCCTTTATGGGGGAACACAAAGCTGTCTTTTAATTTCAGTTTCCATCATTTCAGCTCCTTGCAAAAACAATGGCTAAATGGCTTAAGCACTGTTAGATGCTTGACTTGGAAAGTACAAAGAGTGCAATTTCTCACTCTATAGAAAGATCAAAAAGATTTCTACTCACTTCCACTTTCTATAAAGCTTTTTAGGCTGGTTATGAAGTGAGGCTGATTATGAACTTCAATAGGTCAAACAGTTGGCCATTGTACTGCATGGAGTTATCGTTTCCTACATAAGTGCATTAATGTTTAACAAATTTTAAGGCACATATATTGTTCTCTGAGCAATGTATGGTTTGCAAAGAATTATAAATCTCAAGATTTTAAGAGTTGCAATAAAAATCTTGAGGAAAAAGAAAGAAAACCAGATGTTTTTAATTTTTTTAACTTTTTTTTTTTCAAATTCCTTTAATCCAGGCTTTCCATTTCATTCAAAACAGGACTTCAATACCATATCAGGGTTTCCCTTTATTCTTTTCCAGACATCTGTGTACTCCTTATATTATGTACCAAATATACCTTAGGGAAAGTGAGTCTGTTGTTGTAGGAGAACAATTTAGGAGAAGTTGCCATATAAGAAAATGAGAAGATGAATCTGTCCCAGGGAGAAGTTAAGTCTGCTGTCTTTCCTCTGCCTTCTCACTCTGGGTCCTCCACTGAGGCTTATACTATGGTTTCTTGTCATGTGGATTTGAACACTCCTTCAGGAACTTTGATTTGCATTGCAACTCCACTGATCTTTTGCCAGCTGTGAGAAGGGGAGATGAGGCTAAGGCTGGTCCCCAAGCTTGGCTCCTGTAGCCCCAGCCCCAACAATTACCTAGATGCAAGGCATGGTTAGATAGACTGGATATCTGTAACCAGCTAACAGTAAATACAACTGGAAGATAAGTAGGCTGCAGTGAAAAAGAACAAAGACTAGAGTGTCATTACAGACTGGAAAAAACAAAACCAGCTTACAGAAGGAAATAGTCTTTCTACTATGAAGATGTGAACACAAAGCAGGACTGGAGGCGGGAATTTCAAGGAGATTGTGTATGGCCCAAGAAACATTTCTTTAGAGAAACTTCTCCAAGAAACAACTCAGCATTTGCTGTGAGTTGCAAACACAGTTATCAGTAACATCCTGATTCTCTGAACATTTGGATTTGACCAGCTTTCCTTTTGGGAATGAAGAAGAAAGTGCCATTTGCAGGTGTCCTCACAGCCCTGGGAGCAGCTCAGATAGAGGCAGGAGGTTACAGGCTAGATGCTGCTTTTGCTTAGCTGCAGCAGCTCCCCCACCACTACAGAGGGCAGATGATGCTTCTGCTGTTTTATTTTTCTACCCCCACTGGATTTTAGCTGTGTCTGAGCCCTGAGAAAGATGCAGCCCAGCACAGGCAAAATAAAGTAGAGGAAAATCTAAAACCACATACCTCTTTCCAGTAGGCCTGCTAGGTGGGTGCATTGATTTGTGCTAGGTTGCCTTTTGCCCCTAGAAACTGTCCCATGAAGCAGGATTCAACTCTCCTGTGCCTTTGTGCCTATCCTTACCAGTCCTGAACCAAAAGCAGTGTAGACAGTAGCACAAGGCTTTCAGATACCCTGCACCTGGAGACCTGGTCATCAAATCACCAAATCGTGGAT
This sequence comes from Rhabdornis inornatus, assembly GCA_013397075.1. Classification (NCBI taxonomy): domain Eukaryota; kingdom Metazoa; phylum Chordata; class Aves; order Passeriformes; family Rhabdornithidae; genus Rhabdornis; species Rhabdornis inornatus. The sequence continues at coordinate 908,510 of VWZS01007181.1, forward strand.
GGATCTCCACACATCTTGATAGTGCCTCTCTGTATCTAGCACAGAGCTCCAGGAGATATCAATGGGTATATTTTGCAAAAAACCCTTTTTTAAAGACAAAATTATTGGATTAAGACAACTAATTAAGCTAAGCATCTTTTCTTAAATGCTGTATCTTAAGACTATAACTGAAGCAATGACAACGAATGAAGTAGAAGCACATATAAATAAAGAGCAGGCATTTCTTCAAACCTTTACTCCTTTCATAGTTTGCAGTTGTGTTTACCACTTCAATGAAATTCATTCATCAGATGCTGATGTGTATTCAGTAGCAGCAATCCAAAGAAAATGCTTTTAATTTGCCTGGTTTTAGACCTGTCACAAACAGAGGGTGAATCTCCAGAGGACAGCAGGGCTGACAGCTGGCTGCAGACCCTTGCAGTGCTGCTCCTACCTGAGTTCCAGGCACACTTGTCCCTGCAAGTGACAGCTCTGTGGCACCTGGGCTGGAGAGTCACTGCAGAAGCAGGCTGTGACACCCTGCTTCAGGCACTCTTACAAGTGCAAACACGCAATACATCTATTGTGCATGCAGTGAGTCACCTCGAACAGAAAACGTGTGCCATGCCAGATTATACAGAGGTTTTGTGAAAATAAATACTCCCATTGAGGATTAGCATGAGACCAGAAGCTAAGCCAAATTTGACTAGACTCTGAAGGCCAATCTTGTTCCTTAAACCAGATGTTTAACAGGGGTTGTGACATCTGAAGAGATCAGCAGACACAAAATACAGGCAGTGTATGCTAAATCAGAATGAGGTGTATAATTTCTGAGAGGTAAAATACAGACAGATAAAATATGATTTTTGAAATGTAAAATTCTGTAAATCCCTTTTTCCAATACTTTTTCACATCTTGCACAATTAACTACAAGCAGTAAAATGTAATTTATGTTTTGTAGCATATCCTTTTTCTCTTTTTGAGTATCTATTTAAAGGGAGGCCAATGTTATTAGTAAATGGGGTTACTTACTTCTCTGAGGTAAAACTGAGAGTGGTAAGCAAGTACAGAAAATCTGCCCTCACTTTCCCAGTCTAGATAGGAAGCAACTCACAGGGAGCATCTTGTTAGTGTCACCTGACTACTTCTCTACTGTGGTGTTTTCACATTTTCAGCTTTTCTAACCTATGCAGTTAGTTTTGTTTAACTATCTCTTTTTTCTTTCACATTTGGCAACTTGAAATTCAAGGTCATTCAGTCAATAAGGAGCATGAAAAACATTTCAGTAACAGAAGTTTGTAGTTTTGCAACAGATAGTTTCATGAACTGTAGTGAGCATCTTACAGCATCAGATTTTGATTTTCAGTCAAAAGTGGGAAGTGGCAGGAGGCACTTGCCAAACTTCATGTGCTGGATGATAAGGGTAAGGCAGTAACAGCTGGAGGGAGTCCCATGGGAAGATGTGTCTCAGGGCTTGTTTGTCCTCAGCTTCATCAGGTTGCCACTGGGTTATTGTAATGGAAAGCAGATCATGAGCAGCCCATGGTCAGGCCATGGGAGTATAACCATTACAGTCCCCATGGCATGGTAACCCCAGGATCATCTGACTTCCATGGAGACATCAGGACTTCTGTTGTAAACAACAGTGTTCCTTGCCTCCCACCTACACTGTGACTTTCCTACCACCTCTCCCTCCACTCAGACGTGGAGTCAAGCTTGAGGAATGCAATGGGAATGGGAACTGATGGCTGGCTGAGTGGAGGGAAGACAGAGAACTGAAAAATCTTATGAGGTTTGTGATAGCAGAACAAGCACATGACCTGCCATCACATTTCTTGCCTGACCTATTCTTAGAGATGGGTGGATGGAAAAGGCTGAGTCACTGTCTCAGCTGCAGAAGACCAAGCTGTACAGAAGGAGCCTGCCAGCCAGGGCTCCAAGCCATACAGGATAGGAATTGCCCTATTTCTCAGTGCTCTTTGTGGCAGGTGGCTAATCCCCTCCACCCCATCTCCTTTCCTCTGCCTCATTCCTCATTAGTCCCCAAAATGAAGAACAGACTATCAGCCACAACATAATGCCAGAAATTCTAAACAGTTTCCTTTCAGCAGGGATTTCAGGTTTTGCAGGCTTTGTTCCCTCCTGCTTTAGCGGAAATCACACAGAATCACTGAATTATTGAATAATTTAGGTTGGAAAAGATCTCTAAAATCACCAAATATGTGTATCCCATGCATGTATGTGGTATCTTTTCATCATCCTGATCTGATCAGCCTATCATGGCCATCAGGTCCCTTGGCCCTCATCTTTGAGATAAGTGCCTGCTACATATCATAACAAGGTATTCACAACAAAGTATTTCTTCAAATCCACGAGCCCATGAGAAAGTAAGATGAAACAACAACAACTTTTTCCTGAAAAAGAATAATTGTTTTAACACTCTTAGCAGTTTAGTGCAAGTCCACATATAGCAAATTATACAGCATTGAACTTGTACCATCAAGAACAACTTTCAGGAAAAAATGTAACTTACACGGCTCCCTTTTTCAGGGAAACACTGACATCCTCCACTGCAGTCTCTGCCTCCACATGGTCCTGTGTATTTCTTTCCACCCTGCAAACCAGAACACACATAACAAAAGTTAAAAGGTATCAGCTAGATTATCTGAAACAGCACAATCAGCTTTGATTAGCAGACTTGCTGGGAGCTGCTAAAGCAAAGACTGGGATCAAATCTAAGATTTACAGCTGAAACTTCTTTAATATATGCTTAGAAACAGCCATGAGTGGCTGTCCAGTTCTTGGAGATCAGCATCAAGAAATATGTTACTTCATTTATTTCCCTCCACATTTTCAAAACACTGCAGCTCAATGCTGAGCAATATCTCACATATCTTTTTGACACATGCAATAGATATCGTATCACAGAAGTGCAGCTGCTTGGATTCTTTAGGGACATGGACAAAGTCCTTAGGTCGCAATGTAGCACATCCTTCTATGCATGCTCCAAATGGTTGCTGTATTTTGAAATATTTATTGGTGGACATAAAGGAAGATGTAGGTATCATGTTCAATCATGAGCTCAACTCCTGCTTTCTCCACTTCTATGGCTGACTACTCTGGAGGAACAAAAAATTTGCTAGCAGTCAACCATTGTGATTTAGAAGTCACTCCCAGCTTAAGTAAATGTATTCAGTTACATCACTCCTGCCTGACCAGAACCACGTTGGCCTGGGCCACAAATATATGGATCACAAAAATCCTTGGATGGACTTCAACAGGCAGGCAAACTCGGATTATATTCCATGCAAGTGCCTGCACAGAATGCAGCAGCCACAGTCAGTCTTGTTCAGAAACCTGAACAGCAGAGATGCTGTGCATGTTGTGGTGTGACTTTTATGAATGTAACTTAATGATTGGGAATGTTGTGAAGACCAGCCTGCAGCCTACCTAAGCTCAGGGTTTTTGAGCCCCTGAAAATGACCCAGCAGCCTAGTAAGCAATCTGAGAAAGGAGGAAGGGATTTCTCATTGCTATTTCTGAACCTGACTTGGCCCACAGCAAATAATTAATACAGTCAGAAGGACTAAGTCTAGCGGCTACAGGAAACCAGAGTGCCTCATTCAGGGCAATTCACATGCACTGCTCCCCAGAGGAAGCCTCAAGGCAGCCCAGCTGTAGGGTACAGAGTCAGGCCCTATGTCTTGCCCCTCTCTTGGCTAAAGCAAACAGTGCCTTCATTTTTTCGCCTCCTTCATAGCTTGAGCCCATCATCTCCTGAAAAGGAGGTGAGAGGGGTATAAACAAGCTCCAAAACAGGATAGTTGCTCTGAACTGCTATGCTGTTCATAGAGACAGCAATGATGCTGCCACTCCTGCCTCCAGGGCTGACTTAAAGAGCTAAAACACAGAGAGGGGACCAAAGCTGCCATGCTTAGAATTTTCCATGTGGCTCTAAGCAATCCTATACTCAACACCCGAGGTTTTTCAGTAACATTTCTCAGGTATCCATTTCTGCCTTTACACTACCTGAAAACACAGCTCTGGGATTTGGATACCTCCCTGGCAGTCAAATGAATGAAAGGTATGGAGCAGGCACCAAGCATGGCCTAAGTCCTGCTTTGGTCATATTTGTACAGCAGGCTCTTAGTCTTACAACACACAGCAATAAAAGTTCCCAAAACAAGTTTTTATGCTTGCAATGAGAGGGTTCATGTCTGTATCTTAAGTACTTTTATATACTAAACCACCTTTGTTTCAGATTTATATTTAATTCTCATGTTTCATTGAAGAGGTAGTTTTCATACTACAAAAGCAGTCCACCAAACTGAAACCATGCCCTGACCTATTTATAGGTTAGGTGTTTTATTCAGGAAATTATTTAATGGATGTAGCAGAGTTCTATGTCATGTTATGAATTCTGCTTTATGTTTAAGCTATTGTTTAGAGGAAATATTGAATCAGGACAATTTTATAAACTCCAGCAGTTTTCTCAGGTTGGTCCATTTTTTAGTTAGATATCTGGATGATCACAAACTCACTATTTCCATGGAGTTTATTTCTTATTAACCTACTTGCAGATGAAATGCGCATTTTTTGCTCAGTACCCTTCATTTTACAGAGTTTCCCCCAAGGTTCCTTTCCTGAAATTGAGTATAGTTCCATTAATTTTTATGGATGCCATGCAGATGTATGGACTGTGTGATCGTATTGCCCTGGAGGACGTGGGTATACTTTGAGGAGCACTGTGCTATGTAGTGCTGCCATTGGTAACAATCAATTTTGAACTTTTAGAAGCTGTTTTTCTTGGTCTATAAACAACAGCACATCCCAGCCTAAGAGTAACAGACAGATACAGTAATTTGATCATGTGAGTTTTCAGTTTTGCCTACTGAGAAAAAAATGAGAACAGTAAGTTTATTTCTTTAATTAGCAGAGTGACTCAAAATTTGGTAAACAGTTGACAAGGAGAAAATAGAAAAGGAATCAGAATTATGGTAAGACATTTGTGCACTTGTAAGAAAAAAATGGAGGAGGCTGCTAATGCTTATTTCAAATGGAAGTTCAAGGCCTATTGTTTGTGTACTACCCACCATCCAATATTTTAATTTGCATGCTGTAACAATACCAGCAGCTAATATGGGGACACAATTGTTTTCTTCCACAATTTTAGGAAGCTATTTTTTTTCATTATTTTCTCATTTTTTATCCTTTTATGCACACAGATTCTGCAGATAATGAAAAGAAAAATCTGGAAGATTCTCGAAAGGTAGGGAACATAATGGAAAAGCATTTCAGACCAGCAGTAATATACCTCTTCTTGATTATACTTGGGCTTTCCTTATTACCCAATCTCCACCTCTTCACTTTTCAACTGCTAGTGGAATGACTCTGGGAACTTTTAGTCATATGCAGTATTTTCTACTATCTTCCACTGTCTAGAATATTTATAATTTCTTGATGATCACTGCACTGTTGTCTGATCTTACATTATTGGGGGTTACAGTCTAAAACATTATGGTTTACAAACTTGTTAATGTTCAAAAGTAACTCTGTTAAGGATTCTTGTAGAACTTTGTTAAAAACAGTTATACCCATGGGCAGACAATTGAGATGAAGGGAAATCAAATGGACATATATTAATCAATAATTAGAATGCAAAAAGCCTGAAAGTTTCAAATTTAACAATGGACAATGTACTTCGAAGTGCTCAACTATTCATGTTCTGAGAACAACAGATTTCTGGGAACATAACACTAACGGTGACAACCCAATGTGGCTGTTTTGATCTGAGCAGGAGCCTTTTTGGTCAGTGGCAAAAACAGTCAGATCTAGGATATAATTAATCCCATCCTTATACTGGCATTTAAACTGACCAACTGCATCTCTCCCAGAAAGTTCCTACTGCTTTCTCTCAACCAGACAGGTGGGTGAAGGTGATTAGCTTACATAGAGACATTCATCCCCTGTAGAAAGTGCAAGGATGGGGAGATGACTCTCCTGATTTGGTCAGTAGACAGTTAAATGAAGAAAAGTGTGCCTACACCAGAATGATATTCTAGGATTTGTGTAATAAAGCTGGAAGATCTGGCCCTCAATTATGGTATCTGCTGAGAAGGCTTTCAGTTCCAAGTCTTTCTCATGTTTTGGATGATGCATAATCCCACTAATCTCTAAGAAGTCCAGAGTCTAAGCAGAGTTTAGAAATGGGGTTTATAGGATCTAATTTAAGATTTATGCAATATAGGCACAACATCATCTCTACTGATTCCAGAGAATCTCATCAGATCTATTTCAGATACCAGAGCTAAATCTCATCATAGAAGGGTAAGGGGATTAGAGATGTAGCACAGAGTAACTGTTTGAGAGGTGTCTACAGAGCAGATGTCCAGCTTCACATGAGATGAATCCTGTGCTGTGTCCAAGTCTCACCCTCACAGGGAACTATACCTTTTGAAGGGAACACTGAGTGTGAAGAACACTATTTAAGAGCAGACATATGTGCAAACACAAAATGAGCTATGCCATTGCACTGGTGTGCAAGCTTTCTCTGCATAAGGTGAGGTGTTGCTTAATTAGAATTAGGTTGGAGAATCAAGAGTAAAGTATGGTAATTCTGTCCAGAAATGTGTAACATTAATGTTCCCAATGAGACCCACAGGTTCAAAAGGCAGCCCTTGGAGGCAAGGCTTTCTCATTCAGCCAACTGTAATGGTAATATAATTTTAGAGAAAATATTGCCTAGGTAATACTGTCAGAAACACTAACTTTTGAGTGTAAAAAAATGGGACCAATGAGGGAAAATAAATTAAGAGTAGGTTGTTTATTTGGGAAGACTATAAGCAGAGAAATGGTAGTACAAGGGTGGTAAAAACTCGAAAAATAAAAAAACAAAAGACAAAGAGGGCATCAAGTTAGGTGAAGAATGAAGTTAGTGAGGATATACTAAGAGCAAGAGCAGGGACATCTGCAGGCAGCAGTGATGCTGACTTGGGATCATAAGCCCGCTGGGAGCCCCCATGGGGAGAGACCACAGGTCTCTTGACCAGGCATGTCCCAGTGGGAAGATGGGGTAAGAAGGCAGAAGCTTGTAAGGAAGGATAGGCTTACTCCTGAATACCAGCTGCAGGAGCCAAGGCAGTAGAATTGCAATTTAATAGCCTTTTTGTGTAATTCATCAGATTTCTCACAGTGATTTTGTACAAATGCTAACAACAAGAAGATATAGAATTGTATTTCAGTGTTTCTTGCAGAGATGTAGTTGTGAATTATTACTAATAACAACAGTGATATGTTATTTTGCCAAATAAAGAACTACTAGGTTCCTAGAGGTGTTTTCTTTAATCAGCAAATCTTAAATTACATCTAACACTACTCATGTCATACTGTTCAAAGCCAGGCATCTCCAGAGCTGGCTTACCCAGCCACTGTGCTGGGATGAATATATTCATCATATTCAAGGAACATGAACACTACTCAAACAAAAGCAAGAGAAAACATGTAAGTAAGTGCCACCTATGTTTGTAAAGCTTGCATATTTGCCTAGTGTAAATATTTCACATTTTTATGTATAGCAAGCATAAAATGTGGATGTCCCAACACAAAACTTTTTCTGCTCTCTTGCTTTCTCATCTTTTTTGTCTCCAAACAATATTATTTCTGTACTTATACCTCTTCAGCCAAAAACACACAACTTAAATGCAGTTTCCTTCAGTCAAACTTTTAAAGAACCAGAAACATATATGCACATTTCTTTAAACTTTTCCACACATTAATGATTTATTTGTTGCTAATCTTGGCCACATTTGAGTAGTTGTAATTTCTGCGTGTCCATTCAAGTACCTCCACTTCAAGGGCTGGTGTTCTAATGAAGAACAAAGGCAACCAAAGACAGACCTCAAAGTACAGTTTTGTGAATACAGAAAGACCAGGAAATATAAGCCATTTCCTTACATACAGCTCAAAAAATAATTACGGAAATTATAATGAAAATATTGGAACTTGGAATCAAAGACTCCATACACCGACATCTTCTTTGATAACATTTTGTACGTTGTAGCTGTGCATTAACTTCTGTCCTGACAAGCCCCATTCTGTTCACCCAAGTTTCACCAAGACATGTTTTAGAAGGTTTTAGGAGCTTGCTGGAACACTGACCTAGGACTGGAGGTGGTGACATGACACACTGCATGCCTCTGCAGTGGGGCAATGAACAGCACCTTGGAGCAGCACATTCAGATGTTTCAAGTGACGCTGCAGCCCGGAAGTCCCGAGGGAATTCCTGGCATGCCTGAGAGTCAACCCTGTGTGCCAGTGCCAGGGAAACCAGACCAGGCCACACCTCCAGTATGAACCTCTGCTTTCACATTTGAACTTCAGCTGTTGATACAGACATGAATTTCAAATTCGGTTTATACAGTCCTGACTTAGAAGCATTAATTTTTTGCTTCCTTCAAAAGAAAGAAGAAAAAATAGAGTAGGACTATGACAGAGTACTCCTACTACTGATCATCACCAGACAGAGAAGAATTTCATCGAGTTCAACGTGACAGCACAGTTGCCTTTGCTCAAACTCAACATTTTACTCCTTTAAGAGCTGAAAACATTTGTTGCCTGTTGCCAAACTTATTTCTCTAGAAATATGTATAAACAACCACTCAAAATAAGTATTGAGAATGCTGTCAGCAGAGAAGGTCTGGATTGCCCAGGAACAGGCTTGGTCTCTCCTCAGAGGTACAATGCCAAAGGTGGAATCAGCCATCTGAAACTGCCTGCTAACAGTCCAGTAGCTACTAGTGCATGGGACAGTAAGACCACTGTGAAGACCTTAATTGTCCAGGGAAAGGGAGAGATAATTGGCACAGTCAGAGAGGAAGGAAAAGATGTGGGTGTGGATCCTCTCTCCAACTGTTCTGAGAATTATTTCGCTAAGAACTAATTCTTTCATATTTGAATAGGAGCCAGAACCTTTTCCAGACTGGATGCATGGCAACTAGAATAATTTAGTGCGTGACCTCAAAATCTTATGAATGTTTACACTCCCCACCAAAAGTAGGGGGAGCCATGTATTTACATATCCCTCAATGAAAAAAATCTGGAGGAGGAAACTGCTCCCACGAAGAACACAAAGATACCACAGCTGTATGAAGAGAGCTGGTCTCCTAACCACTGCCTAATGGAGTCTTCCCAATGCAACGAGAAGAGCTATACTTGTGGCAAACAATTATGTATTATAAACTGGTGTGAAGTTTCATGTGCCATGTCCCCCTTACGTAGTGTATCAAGAAAACTGGGAAGCAGGATGCCAAGAAAGCAAGTGGCTTGCTTCAGTTCTGAGTCCTGATGAGTATGGGAATGTCAACAAAGGAGAAGCACCCAAAGACACTACTGCTCCCAGGGACTGGGATGCCTTTGATGTCTGGAGTGAGGAAAGAAAGGCAAAAATTTAAAGTCTCCAATGCTGAGAAGACCCCAACAGACAGAAACTTGTCTTCTCAAGTGTGTCTCAGCAAGTATGCTGAAACCAGAGATAGGAAACATGAATTCTGCATCTCTCCAAAATGAAGCTATAAAAGACTTTCCTCTTATGGACTTGCTTGTGACTCTTGATTATATGAACCCTTTGGCATGCAGCCTTGATTTGAAGGCTGCATAATTTCATTTCAAAGCGAAACTTCACAGCTCCACTTGTTCACTTTATTTGAGGTACTGTTTACTGTCCCTCTTCAAATTAAAAAGTTGTCTTGCTGCTGTCTGGAGACACTGCCTTGGAACAATGGCAGAAGCCAGATATGATACAGTGTGAGCTTAACCATCACGTTTTCATAAAACCATTTCTAATTTTGTGGCTTTCATCCAAACACATATTTACCCAGAAAACCAGACAAAATCCAGAAAGAGCTGTGATATAGTAGGCATTAAAAAAAAAAAAAAAAAAAAGGTCTTTAAGAGGCCAGGCAAAGAGAAATGCTTAAAAGTTGCCTACATAAAAAGCACAGATATTTGAATAAGTGTCCAGGCAGGGGTCTTGCCTACTTGTCCAACATGAGTTTGTTTGCAAACAGCACATTTTGAAGCAAGCAGCATCTGTTGTGACACAGTTTTCTGTCAAGAGGTCTGAGAATGAAAGTCTCATATTTTACAGGTAATGAAGTTGAATTCAGCCATATTTTTCCTTTTTTTCTGTCACAGAGACTATTATATGTTATGCTATGAAAGAGACTAGAACATAAAATAGGAAAACTCAGTTAAAACACTTTAAAATGTCAAACAATAAAAAAAGTCACCTCTATAGAAAAATAAATAGCCCTCCTGCTTATTTTTGAAGAATCTGTGATGCCTTGGGAAAGGGAATCCTAAAAGGCTGCCCCAGGTCTCTGCATAAAAGTGCTCCAGTTTTCAGGAGCTAATAAAGGAGGGCTAAGATGCAGAAGGCTTTTTCTGGAACAAAATTGCATCTAGAAAAAGAAGAAAAACATCATCCAGCACTTGTATATTTGAGACAGGTAACTTACCTGAATTTTGTCTTAGACATCAGCTAAGGCTTGAATATATCGTAGCAGGAGGAAATGCATGCTGCAGGGCAACTAAGCTCTTTGAAGGGTGTGCAACCATGGTTAAAAACATCCCTTATATCTTACAAAGGGGCAAATGTTACAAAGTCGTGAACTGACACCTATGGCCCACAATGATCACAAAAAGAGAATAAAAGTGTTGCTCTGTTTTACCAAGGCCAGAATTGGGTTTGCCTGCAGAAAAGAAACACCCCACAGGTATAAGCCTAGTATGACTCTGAAGCTGGAAATTTATTAATAAAGGTAAGCAAAGATACCTACATTAATTATTACTATTAGTTAAGGCAAACCCATTGGCTTCCTTGATTATAATGAGAACTCAGAAATCTCCTGAATATGTAGATGCCTAAATTTAGGTGACTTCATGTCACCTGATTCTTTGTTCAAATGAGATTTTTTAGCTAAACCTGAAAGAAAGATAAAGGATGCAGCAGTAGCTGGAGTACTGGTAAGTAAAAATTTGATATCCTATTGAACTTGATCCCATCTTTATAAATCCATACTTTTAGAGATATGTATTATTTCACTATTATCTTTTCTTATGAGACAACAGACTCTCATCTAACATTCAACATGGCATTCCTCATCTAAAAGGTTGGTGGTCTTTAGACTAAGAGTGCTGAGACATCTTAACATGAGTCCTTTTCCACAACACCTGGTCCCTAGAAATTAAATGCATCCCCACAGAAGCTACTTAGGTGGTTTCAAAAACAGTATTACAGAAGTCAGAAGAAGTGTTTTCTAGTTATCAGCAATGAAAAAAGTCCTTTGAGTTAATTCTGTGATTTTTTTGTGACTTGCCAAAGTAGACGTAATCACTTGTTAGGGAGGCTGTGACACTGAAAAGCAAGATTGTTTCTCTTTTAATTTTTATTCTAATATCTTATTTATGCAAACCACTGTGCATTTTGTATTTGATCTGCCCAAGGCTTATGCAACATGCAAGCTAGTAGACAGTGTTATCTCGATATGTGCTAATACTAGATACTAGAATATTTTCCATAAAGGAATGAAGTCAAAGACACTATCAACCCTTAATCTGAATTTGGCTTTTGTGCAATATCTTATATTACTGGAATAAAATCTCCTTTCCCATCCCTAAGAACAGAAAGACATTTGTTCACATACTAGTAGCATAATAATGAAACACAGCATTCACTTATTAAAGTAGCAATTTCTATATTTAACTACTTCTGGTTTCCAAAGTCTAGTCATTTTCAGTTTTAGAAAGACATCCAAATAATGATATCATTTGCTTGAAACAATAGAAAGCCTGGATACTAGTCTATATATGGAGATTTTTTTAGTCTATTTATAAACCATGCCAGTTATTTGACCTGTCTAGTTTGCTCACCTACGTAAATTGGCAGACTCAGGAAACTTAAGAACATATTATTCTTTGTGACTGGTAAACCTTAAGGGTTGCTAATCATACTTCAGATAGGCAACCAGTATTTCTGAAAACTCATCTTTGCCTATTACACTAAGAACAAACTAACCTGCCAGTGTAGGAAAGATTTTTTTACTTTTGAATCAGCAGCAGTGCAATTGCATTAGCTCTGCTCATGGGCAGGGAACTGACAGAAACCAGCTGTTTGCATGGCTGCAGCATCTGTATTTCTCTCAGTGCAGTGCAATGGTTCCAGGGTTTCCCAAAATGTGAGCATAATCATTGAGATTTTATTCCTGTTTCATGTCTTTCTGTAATTACTTAAAAATGTTAGATGGTGTATGAACTGCTTTTATCAATTGAATTAGTTAACTTTGTTTTCCTCTGATAACTGTTTACAGACATTGTTCTGTTTACAGTCATGGTTCAGACATGGCTCGGACATGCTGATCTGGTTCTGAAGTGAATGCTTATGAGATCCTGGGAGTTATTTTTTCCCTTGGGAGGGATGCAGTTGGCAATGGTTTTCAATGGCCTTTTAAAATTTTGTGCCTGCGGAATCAGATACAATAAAGAAAGCAAGAAAGCTGAATTTAAATTCTTCCCGCAGAATTACATAAATTGCAATTAGAAATATTTGCCAAGAACTGGAAGTATGGAACTATCCCTGACAGCATGATTTGGAAGGAATGGATTTGCACAGGTTTATCAGTAATGGCACAGATTAGCTGACACTGCATTTATCATACATGTTGATGGGTAAGTCCAGTCCAGTATAATGTTTTACAGCTCTGGCTCAATTTTCAGAGCTGGCTGTTAGACAAATGACTGTAGTGGAAATATTAAATGTGGAAATATGCTATGCAATTTTTCAGAACTGCTTCTTGGGACTGGACTGGTATTTCCTTAAAAGTAAGAAGAATGGGTAAGAGATTTGCAAACTGGAAAAAGAATTGCATTTGATGATGGAAGTGTTTACTGCTAACTGCTTGGTCAGATGCTTCACCCACCATTTCCTTTCTATTTTAGTCAAGAAAAAGCCCATGAGAACTAGCTTTTTTACTGACCCATTTCACTTTCCACTTTTGATTGCAAAACTTAACCTCCTCCCTGAGCCTCACTGCCTCTGCTCCAAGGTGATCAGTGTTGCCACTGGTGAAAGCCTTGGGTACAAGTTTAGCAAATAAAGAAGCTACAGTAGAGGATCTGACATATCAGGACTATATGCAGACATCTGTGAAAGTTTTGCTATTTGCAAATTTAACATACAGAAGAAAGTATTCAGAAAGAAAAGATCAATGTCTTTCTTGTGGAGATAAAAACTGGTAGTCAACTATCACTGATAATCTCTTTTCTCACCTATATACTTTTGATTAGCAAAATGTCTTAAAACATTTGCTCATAAAACTCACATATCTTTCTTCCTTCTGCCAAAAAAAAGCTCTTTTAGTTACTTACCTAGTTAGGGGTCAAAATCTATATCTCAATATAATGTAGTTGTATTTGTAGATTACAAAATTGGAAACCTGGAATGGCTGAATTGTTATCCTGTATCCTAAAAAATAAATGACAGTTTATTCTTTGGCTATTTCTTCATCCTGCATATGTGTTTCCACACAATTTTAATGGGAAGAGTGGGAAGGTTTGTTTGTTTGTTGGATTTTTTTCTTTTGTTTTGGTTTTTTTGGGGGAGTTTTTTTGTTTTTTGGGAAGGGGGAACGGGGGAGGTTTCACTTCCTTCAAAATATCACCTTGACAATACAAGAAGATTACCACAGCCATACTGTGAAACATTGGCTCAGGAGATGGTAATACGGAAATTACATTTATTTACTCAATTAAAAAAAGGGTTCATCTTTCCCATATTACCACTGGCTTGTGACTTAAAACATGCTCTGGTTCATTTTGGCAGCTGAGCTGATTTCTGCAATGTTGCAGAACTGGGTTAAATGCACTTTCCCAGAGTCTGAGTTACTGGTTCAGCTTGGTCTAGGACCCAGATCTTCCTGCCTTCCGGTCCACTTCCCTACCAAGAGACAAACACTGTCTGCATTGCTGCAATAAGTCTTGTAGCTCCATCTCCACACCAAAAATGCTCTTATCATAGTACAAACAACTAACATACTGAGATTATAAACAACCAAATATCAAGCTTTAAACTGACTTAAGGGATGTCATCTGGCTTCTCTTTCGCATCCTTTTTCATTACATGTTTGTCATTTTGCAAACACAGCTACAAAATTCAGAAATGCTCATGTCTTGGCAATAAGGAGTAGAAAATAGACAAGAAAAAAGTAAGTAGCACATTTATAGCTCACTGCATTAGAAATGATATGAGATTGACTCATGATATGAGCTTGACTCTTAGAAGAGCTGGAACAAACCCCAGAGTGCTCATCAAGCTCAAAGGTCTCAGAAACTGGTAACTGATGCTTTATTCAGAACATGTATGGGCTGTACACTCCACCTAACTCAGGAAGAATAACCCTGAATTTGAAATCCAGAGGCAATCAGAAGACTGGATGTATGCATTCAGCTTTGTTATAAGCAGCTTTCCATGAAACTCCTCATAGGTCATGCCAGCTCAGTATAATGATATTGAGAAAGAATGCCCAAAGCCCAAGAATGGATCTTAGAAATACTTTATCAGCAATGGTGTGGAAATAACCTGGGACTGCAATGTTCATGTTCAACAAAACAAAAACAACAATAAATCCAAGCTCTATCTCCTTGCTTGCCTCCTTGAAACCTCACAGATTGTATCTCATCTGTTCAGAAAAGATCTTCAGATTAGAGACCAGTAATGAGACTTTTGGTCTCTTGAGTAGGTGCCATCTTATTATGGCACTAGTCTGGCCTTTCTAAGATCTGAAACACAAAAACCCAGTGGCTTTTCTCTGACACAAGATGCAAGACTCTGCTAAACTCCAAAGCAAGTAGAGGAAAGCAGTTCTCCCCATGCAGATTGAGGAATCAAGCCTCTAGTGAATCACTACTATACATGTGGCTCAACCACCATAAAGACTGCTCTCCAGGGTCCCTGTGCTGTACCACACAAAACCACAGCTTCATCTTCAGGCATCAAAAGGTAACAGAAAAATCACATATTTGTCTAGTTTTTCTTTTCTGTGATCATGGAAAAGTCAATATCACTATATTTTGTGAGCAGAACAGATCTCAAACGCATTAAGTTTCTGGAAGAACCAATCTCTCACGATTTATTTTATAAAGAAACTCAATGCTTCAGCTGCTGAAAGTCTGGTAAAACAGTTTCATTGCTACCTCTTCACTAGATCCTTCCTTCTGTGTTCTATACTTCTGAAGTCTAAGAAATTATTCCAGTTGATTTTTGAAAGGCAGGTCTTCATAAAAATGCAAAAGTACTGACACATGCTGGATCAGTAATAAGGTTTTGAGTTTGGTCACACTTTGTCAGCAACATCTGCTGCTCACAGAGATGAATCTCACCAAGCACGCATTTGAGGGGTTAAGTTCTGTTGGTGCCTGCAAGCTACTTAACTAGAACTTAATTTCTCCATTTCGCAAGCTGAGCAATAGTCCACAGAAAATTCCCACTCTCTGTTTATATTACTTAACTTGCAGTCTCTTCCCTCTTGTGTCTTGAAAGGTAAGAAGAGGGTTTCCCTAGTCATCAGATCCTGGGATCTGTTTTACTGAATTGGAAAGCTGGTAAAACAAGCCTTGGAGGCATTTACTTCAAACCTTCCAAACATCATCCACTTTATTTCCTTAGTGTGTACTTCACACACACAAGTGTAATTAATTTTCCAGCTGTGAAATATAATAGCTTTTCTTCTGGTTTCTTGTCTTTTCTGTTTTTCCTGATGAATTGGTTTCCACTCAGGCAAAAGCTTCTCAGTAGCAGGAGATCCCAGATAAGCTGCTAACTTTTCAATTTTATTGGTTTCGAATGGTTTCAGTTTTAGTGATGCTGCTCAAGTACAATCTTTTAGCACAGTTGGACCATTTCTCTACAGTTCTCAGGGTGCTACCTTGTTCACACAGTGTCCACTAAAGAACATTTGTTCTGCCATTCTGATAATTCAAGCATAATGTTTCAGTTTCCCTGGACTTCTGTGACCGCTGCCCATTACCTTCCTTAAGCATACACATGTTCTTTCCTTCTCTCTGTACAGCATTTAGGTCACCAGGTCATTTGGTTAACGCCCTAAAGTAGATGACAGTCACACTAACATTAAGCCTTATTTTGCGGCATTAGTGATTCCCACTGCCCACTGCTACACAGAACACTGCCTTTAGTATCTTAGGAGAGTGCTTGTTCCTATTGGTGTTTCTGTGCTTCTTTATTACACACAAGCCAGATTTTGAGTCCAGGTCACCATTGATGCAGCAAGGAAAGATACTAAAAATACGGGCATGACAAAAAGAACCTTTGAAGATTTTAATATAGTAATAATTAGGACCCTTTATGGATTTCTCTTCTCCTATTTACCAAGAAAGATAAAGGGTATCTATAGTAACACATTTCTCAGAAATTCGTGTGACATTTCAACGTCTTGCTTTTTCTTATTCATCCCCAAAAAAATCTCCCACTGCAAGGAGCCAGTTGGCCTGAACTCAGTTGTCCCACTAAATCCAACTGTATCCCTTGATCATGGAAACCCTGCCTCTTGTTACTTACTGGGGAACTTCCTTATCATCATAAAATGTGATGTTCTTGCCTCTGAATTCCTGCAACAATGCGAATTAGGATCCCAAGGCAAGTAAATTTTTTTCTGCTTCTGCTGTTTTTATTACATTTAGGTAAGTAAGAAAACATTATTTCTTGTGTTTTCCTCATTAAGCCACATCAATAATATAAAAATAATGTAAAAAGCTACTCTTAAAAACTCACAATAACAAACCACTCATCCTCCACACAAATATACTTCTTTACCTCTTACAGTCCCATACCCCGGTATGCTTTTCTTTGTAAAAAAACACAACAAATGTAACTATTATCCCATGGTGGTAACAGTCTAACTCTCCAGTCATCTCTTTCTAGCAACAAGGGACCAAAGGAAACATGAATGAAGACAACAGTTTATGTTAGATGCTTAAAGAGCAATAGGATATGTTATACAAATAATTATTTGGCTTTGTATTTTGACCAAACATACAAGTTATTAGCCACCCCTGTTCCATATCTCATCTTTTTTTAACTATTCTATTCTTTCAGGAAGAGAGCAGTAAAACGCTGACGTGCTTTGCTGTGTCTATTTTGCTGGCAATACCTGGCATAGCTGGCAAAAGTGAGGTTAACTTACTTCTCACTTCCTCAGCTCTCCACCACCCCCATCCTAGGAACACAGTAGGAAAACCAGAATTGTCCTTCTGAATTGCACATCCGTCAGCTTCCTCCTGGGAAGAGACAGCTATTTCTTATCTTGGCTGTCTTACATCACTGAAATGTGAAGGGAGAATTTGAAGGAAGGAAGTCATAGAAAAGAGAGACCTCTATGTTTCAGAGCACTGGAGGGAACTACCAGAAAAAAGGTGGGAGGGTTGGTAGTGGTGGGGATGAGAATGCCGTAGGTGATGAAGAGCTACAGAACCTCTAATGATAGAAAAAGAAAACTTTTTAAAGAAAGTATTTTTGGTCTGCTGTCCTTTACCCTTTCAAAAAGACATTTAAATAAATATCTTTACATTATTTCAGTCTGTAAACTTCTTATACTCTGAGATCCTAAAGGAAAGATGTCTCTCTGTAATGTTATTTATGCCTCAAATATAGAAAGAAAAACATCCCTTTTGCACTATTCTGGGACACACTGCCCCTGAAAGTAGGGATTTACAGCTAAATCTAGTATAAATAATGTCATTTGGTAATACTTCAAGAAATGACAGCAGGGTTAACTTAGTCTTCCCTCGGGACCATAAATGAACACATGGGTTCTCTATAAAGACACAAAGAAATTTTAATCATCTCATTTAGAAGAAGATCTGTTTAAAGGACACAGACTTGAAATGAATCAGGGGCAAATTTCAAAAGATCAGGAGTTAAAGATAAGCATTTAAAATGCAAAGTACTTATCTGAAACTTATTGGGACTATTTGATGCTCTGTGAAACAGTACCAGAAATCCTGTACCAGCAGGCCATATGCAGCAATTTCACAACTTTCTCTCAGGCTAGAAACTTGATCTGTTTGGTGGTAATTCCTCACCTCTGGATCTTGAGTAATGCTGAGAGCATAGCATAAGAACTCAAAACCCAGTAACTTTAGAATCTCCTATCATGGAAATGCTAACCAGGCATGTCAGAACTCAAAACTGCTCACGCAACAACAGGAGCTTGGAAAAAATCTGTCACTTTCTCCAGGGAAAGCAGATGATCTGAAAAGCAGCCCTTTCTCAAGAACATCTGTGGACAAAAAGTCTTCTCCACAGCCTAGAACAGAAACATCATCTTGTGCCATTTGCTAGTGAGGGAAGGGAATAATGGACCAGGCTTTATCAGCTTTAATTAAACATTTATTTTCTAGCATTTTGGACATTTCTGTTAAAACCCATGAAGTTAAAAGAGTGTAGAAAATGGTATGCAAAAGCATATTTGGAAAAACTGGGTACCTGTCCTGGGGTAAATAATGGTCCTGACAAATTGCTCTTGTCCCAAGAAGTGGAAAAATGTGTCTGTGTGTGGGAAAAGATTCCTAGGAGATTATTTTTTCTTTTCTTTTTTTTTCCCCTATGAAAGAAAAAAGGACTTAATTCGGTAACTCCGTTCTGCGTGGCTGGGGCTCTTTGTGGATCCCTGCACTGCTGCACTTTCTGTAAAGCACCGGGAGCCCAGGGAAGGGAGTGGGCAGGAAGGGGTGGTGGGCACAGCAGGCACTGCTCCCGCAGCAGCAGCAGCACAGCAGCAGCAGCAGCAGCACAGCAGCAGCACAGCAGCACAGCAGCAGCACAGCTTCAGCAGCAGCACAGCAGCACAGCAGCACAGCAGCACAGCAGCAGCAGCACAGCAGCAGGGATGGCAAAGGCTCCAGTGCAGCCCAGCACAGCCGGACAGGTGCGGGGAGCTCTCCCTGCCCGGCTCGGGCATCCCTCTGCGCTGGGATTGGGAAACCAGCACAGCCCCTGCTCCAGGAGCTCGATGTGACGCTGCAAACACTCTCTGTGATGGCAGCTTTGCCTCCTGCTGTGGATTACTCAGGTTTTCCAAAATGACGTATGATTAATTGGGAGGTGGAAAGAACAGGGAAGTGTAAAGATTTATTTATTTTGTTTGATTCATTGTTCCTGCGGAGGGAAGTACTGCTCAATAAGAGAGCATAATTTAGATTGCCAGATTTCTGGGTGGAGGCTCAAACTGGTGCAGTTTGTTTGGTTCTGCAGGATGGGTTGTTTTCCTTTGGTAAGCAAAGCTAAAATTGATTCTGACCTATCCTGCTTCTTGCCAGAGAGGTTTCCCTCATGTTGAATTCCCTGTTGGGTTAGACATCAGTCCACCTGAATGATCTCAGCTCACAGATAATACAGACCTTAAAGAACCAGTGCATACAAGCAGGTATCAAATCTAGAAGCACAGCTATCTGAGACATAATGGATGTGTTGAAGTGTCATTTATCACCTGGACAGCTCAGCCAGGAAAGGCTGCTACTGCAATCACACTGTCAAATCACACTGCCGCCAGTGGTGTGCTTTTATGCAAGAAATACAAATTTGGAACAGCACAGGCTTTGCCTTTCTAGTTTTATGTATAATAGAAGCTTTTTGTCAGCAAAATGCATATATGTAATCCACTGGTGGCTGGACTGCAGACCTGGCTAAAGTAAGGATGCTGCTTGGGCAGTTTCAAAAAACCTGGGCAAAGACTGCTTAAATTGCCACAGGAGTTGAAGAGACTGCGAGCCAAACTGTTCCTGAGCCTCACCATCCCAATGCACCTCATCCCATGTCTGCAGCCTGGATCCAGCCTTGATAAAAGCATCCTCCTTGCCCGTATTTCTACAGCAGCTCCAAAAGCATTAATTAGCACTAATTTGCAGTGTTGAAACTGTGTTAGTATGTCAGTCACTTTGTTTCACTCTAAGGAAGCTCTGTTTCCATAGCACAGCACCTGTACCATGTGTTTTGTGGCATGATTCAATCCTAAAGCCCAGGACAAACACAAATATCCTTTGTATTTGCCCACTGCAGGGCAGATGTCCATCCCATCTAAATATCCCTTGCTGAAAACTGAGGAAATGATCAAGATCAGTATTACCAAACACTTCTCTTTTGCTGGTTTTTAATAGCTCATTACAATTCTTATAGTAATTTGTAGGCTGAAAGTTCAATATAGTGCCTATAAGTGCATTTATATGCTTTCTGCTACCGTATTTTTCTAACCCTTGGACTCAAAAATAGCAAAAATTATTTGTTTGTGGTAGGAGACAGAAACAACAATATCAAAACATATATAAGCAAAGCTGGGAAAGTTTACTTAACCTGATGTTAATCTTAGATTTATTTATTTCTTTTTTATTTTTTATTTTTTAAATACAAACAAAAATGTAAACTTGGGTTTTTCCCAGCTTTGACTATGTTTTAGATCTATACAGTCAGAAAAATTTATATGAATACATCATACTTTATATGTAAATACGAAGTGTATGAAGTGTAGAAATCTTCAATATCAAAATGATAGATCACTTGAGTTATTAATCTCTTCTTTCTGAGCAGGAAAAATGTGTTTTTCAGATACTCTTCCATTAAATTTATTAAATATCTCTGAAATGTGGCTTCCTTTCTTTTAGATTAGAAGTTGTCCACACCTTCAGGAAAACAGTAGTGGTAGAAAGGTCAAACAGCTTTCTTATCCATGCCTCCATACAGACTCAAGACGCCTGTGCTGAGAGTTCTCTGCCTCAGGGAGGTTGCCCAGCTCTGCTCTGCTGGGGAAGATCTGATAAAGCTGCAGGTTGCACTGACAAGACTGCAGGCAATGAAGACTAGCAAGGCTGTTCCAGCTGTCTCCTACACATGCCTGGAACCTGCAAGTGCTACTGCTGTAGCACAGCCTTGTGCATCAGATTGGTAGTCAAAAGTGGAGGAGCATCAATGGAATATCAAAAGCAGTTTTGGTATCAATTTGCTATCTGATCTCATCGAGGTTACAGACTTTCCATGGAGGACTTCTGTCCTGTTTCATTAAAATTCTTTCCTGCACTGAAATTTTTTCTCCTGGCATTAAATGTCTCTCTTTCTTTGGGATGTGGCAATACCTACTGCACGAGGAAAACAGGAGGTCCCACAAGCATTTGGAGAAAGTTCTTGGCTAGCAGTGCAGAAAAGAAAAACATTCTTCACTTGCTCACTCATTCGCAAAAGAGAGAATATTCCTGAGAACTCTCAAGCCTGTGTTATCTCTGTGACTGATCCTTGGTGAGCAGCCGGCAGCAAAATGAACTTTCCAGAGTGGCTGAATAATTGTGGGTTGCCTGGACTAGAGAACAGCACCATTACCACTTATCTTGTTATGAGAAAATGAGTTAGCATATTTGGCATTCTTTACTTGATAAATATAAACACTAAGGGTATGTAGGGACATAACATCACTTTCTTCCATCTCTCAAAAATAGAAAAGCTGAAAGTCTTCTCTGTAAAGCAGTGTGTTCAAAAAATAGAAAAAAAAAAAAAGACTGGAGAAAGGTTTCTGGGACTTGGTTCTCTAATTTAATAATGGGAAGAATGGTTCCTTCCATTCTTCCTGTTTTTTTGCGTCTCTGACTTGGCGGGTAGATGGAAAGCGATTTAAGAAACAGGGAGTTGAGTTACATCCAAGTAAAAAAAAAAAGGAGCTATTGAACTGAAAGAAACTGAACTTCAGTGTTGAATTAATATTACATAGAAGTGTTCCTAGACTTACTTGATGATGGCAACAGCTCTTGGCTTTACAGATGGGTGTATCTATTCCTTGAATTTACAGATGAGCTTGAATCCATGAATTCAAAGCTGTGCCATCACTTCTTTCATCTTCTGTTACACACACTCACTCCCCTAATGCCCTAGCTCCAGCCTCCTTAGTCAGAGCTGCAGGTATCCTACAGGCTTCTTTGCAGGTGCACCCATGCTAGCAGGCAGCAATAGAAATGGGTGCTTCTGATTTTCTTACAGGCTGAGGGAGACTCAAGTCAGCTGAGCTGGAAGCCACTGTTTCTGGCTGGTCCCCATGTACTACTTTCAAGCAGTGTGCCCATAGGTCTGTTTTATAAAATATAGTCTGAGAATCACATGAGAAACTGTAGTAAAAAAGAAAATGGACTGGAAAACAACAGTTACAAATATTTGGTTCCTTAATGCAGCCCAAGTCAGAAAGTAGAGGCCAGAGTAGCCTGTCTATAGACTCAGCTTTGGAATTACACATCTGGAGTTCTGTCACTTGTATTAGCCCATGAAGGGAAAAGATTCATCAGTGTTACTCCTGACACCTGTGTGTGTAAAGACCATAACAATAAAGCAAATTATTTAGAGTATTCAATTGCTATAACCATCATAAAGGTGAGGTAGTTGTAACAGCAAGACTAAGTTGGAGAGAAAAAAATACATTGACTTGAAGGAAACAGAATTAGTAAACCTAAAATCTCAAGGAGCAGATTAAAAAAATAATCATTTGACAGCTACTCTGAATCTTCTGACTGCACTAAAAAATGTCACATAAATTAACTTCTCTGCTACTGCTTTTTCTTAAGCAGAAGTATGTAAGCTAGCTTTAAACTTATCACTTATCTCTATACTTGTTGTAATTGGAATTTTCCAGAGGAATTTGTCTAGCAGTTGTTTTTAACTAATGTTCATTAAAAGCATGATGAAGTCCTATCAGGGAAAATAAATAAATAACACTGTTGTGACACTAGGAACCCAGTCGTCATTGTTAGTGATGAAAAAAAGATAGTTGTCTGCCCTGGCCAGTAATGTTTTGGTGGTCTCAGTAAAAATTAAGACTGCAGAAAACAAGTTCTACCAAATTCTGTGAACATGAGTATTCAGTCATATTCCTTCACATTATAAAAAGCCTCAAAAAGTTATTCAGCTGTCTACAATATCAGATTTTAGGAGCACTTGCTGTGTATCTAGAAAATACAATATCTGGGAAAAGGAATTGCCTCTCATCCACTGGAAACTAAGAGTGAAATGCTGGAGTCCTTGGACCTTTAAAATGAAAAGCTTTCATCCTGCAGAGGAGGACATGGTTTAATGGTGAACATGGTGATAGTGCTAGGTTGGCAGTAGGACTCAATGATCTTAAAAGGTTTATTTCAACCTTAACAATTCTAAGATTTTTCTGAAATAAACTACTAAAGATAGTCACAGGGGACACAGTCAGACAGGGAGAAAGATGAAATTGGGTTCTCTGCACAGTTCATGCTACCCACGCAGATGGTTTCTTTCAGGCTGAGAAAGGAAAATGCCTGAAGAAAGGGGGAGGAAATTCTACAGGAAATTTGGTAAAGATTTCCTTTTTTTGTTTTTCTCATGGAAGAAGGTGACCTGAACTCATAAGGATAAAAAATAAATGCTCCATGAAGCCTCATACAAATCAACTCCTTGTCAAAAAAGCCTCTTCTTCATGCAACACTCTTATAAGTTTAATGGAACAACTCAATATAATTAGTTCCATTCAATCTGCACAACTCCATCACTGATGTGCTGCTTTTTCAATTCCAGAAGCAAAATTGAGCATGACTGAACTCTTTTCCTGCATTGTCATGTTGCTATACAAATAGCAACTGGCTTGAGGCTACAACATCACACTGCCCTTAGAGTCCAGGTTAGTCTGTGCAGGGTGGCTGCACTCTTGGGCCTCTTTGGAGAGGTAATGAAAGGACACTGTGGGTGGTAGAGAAAAGAGAAAGTAGGAGCAAGAAGTGGAAATCTATTACATGCCCACAAAGCTTAAAGGGAAAGAATAAACAAAGCACTATTATTCCTTCTGTTGCTGCTTTTTTATCATTCATTTTCTCACTGGGTTTTTTTTTTTAAGAGATTTCTTTCATCTTCCTGTCTCCTGATCTTTCTTTACCAAAAACCCGCCACGTTGAAATGCACTCAGGCTTAAAAATCATTAAAAGAACCACACTGTACTTATTCTCCCAAGTGTTCCTTTGTGCAGAGGCACTTCCCTGCTTCCCTGCTGACTGGGGTGCTGAGCCAGGTAGCAAACACACAGTGCACTTCACTTCAGCAAGCATGCTCCCTCCTACACTTGACCCTGGATCACTGTGGAGTGCAGGGCAGGGATGTCATATCTTTTAGGGAACCCTTATCTCCCTGTCCCCCGGCATCAGGCAAAGCTTTCTCAGGAGAGGCTGTGGCAGATGCTGATCACTGCTAGCAGGAGCCTTCCCCGGTGGGCTCACCCCGAGGACGGATTTGAGAAGGCAAAAGACACCTCTCATTATGGGCATGTGGTTGTAATGAATCACAGCTAAGCTGTGCCCTGCAGGGTCTTGAGAAACAAGAGCCTCGGAGCCATAAAAAAGTGCTTGGGGATTTAACATGCTCAGAGGCAAAGCCTTGAGCCCATGTTACCATGCACTAGCCAGCAGTGTTTTCTGAATGACAAAAGGCTATGGACACCGGGAAGATCAGGTGTGCTGCTGAAACATCTCAGAAGGGTCTGTTTGACACTCACTGCTGACTGTGCAACCAGGGAAGAGACAGAGACATCTCCAGAGGACAACCAGGTCCTGCTGTGCCTGTCTAGATACCCATCCACCATGCAACAGGCTCAGCTGTGCCTGGCAGGCACCTATTCCCCACAGCCAGCCCATACCCACTGCAGAGCCTGTCCAGCTAACGCAGGGTGGAGGGAAGCCAAGCCTGTCCGAAACCTGACTTCTCTGAAGCATCTCACACTGCACATTTACTCTCCTCAACACTTGGACCATTATGAAGATGAAAAGCTTGTATTAATAAGTTTATCAAGTCAACAATTTATATCAACAGATAGGCAATAAGATTTTCAGGTATAGAGTTTACTTTTTCCTGACAATGTGAAGAAATTCTTAGATTAGCAGCTAGAAAAAGGAGTGATGGATGTGTGGCATGCATTCAGAAGCATGAAAAGAAATGCAATGAGGTAGAAATGCATGCCTGATAAAGTCTCAATTTGCTTGAGAAGATGCATTTTACTGTCCGAAGTGTGAAATAAGTTTATAAAATGGAGTTCCCAGAAGATCGTATTATTATTTCATCATCACTGAATTTATAGTACTTCAGGGAAGGTTTCTGTTTCTTAGGATACCTCCCAGAAGGACCTGGCATTGGAATGCTTAACTCAGTAAATGCTTAACTTTGGTAGTATGTGGTAACTTTCTTTCCAGCAAAAGTGTGACCTCTGGTTGTTTTTGCGAAAGAAGACATTTGGAATTATCTATCTGCATAGTATTTTTTAATTAGCTGAAAGAACTCCAATTTCTTTCCCTAAAAGGAGACTTCGAAAGTAAATTCTGTGAGTCTTTAGAATATAATTAAAGAAATTCATGAAAGAATTCACATCCTATTTTTCCATGTAGGATGAATAATATACATTATACAAGATTGTACAGATAAGCCAAACTTCCAGTTTGATTAATCTACCAACTTTGACCAAGGCAAGGTAACCTTTCAGAAAATACCTTCTCTATGCAAAAAATAGGATCTGAGCCAAAAGGTAGACACTTTTGAATAGGTTTTTAATAGCCAGTAAAGCCAAAACTGCCTTAACTGTGTGCTTCTTCATGAGTTCACACAAAGGTGTGTATGTTTCAATATATGCTGAAATAACCATTTTCAAAGATGAGAATACTAGGTTGCCTGATATTCTTATCCGACAGAGACCACCAAACAAAGTCTTGATTTGGAAAACTTTAAACTCAAAAGAGGAAACAGCCCTAAAAAACAGTTGTATCCAGAGAGATGAACTTTACAACGTAATACTTGCCAGTGAACAGTAACCACAATTTCATCCTTTCAGGCCAAGAACAGCTGCACTTTTTAAGTTCACTATGAGTGTTTCTTTGCATTATTTCAGCCCTAACACCCCAATTAGGTACCATACAGTCTCCTCTTTCTATTCATCCTTTATAAACTTAATTAAAAAGTCTGAATGGGGAGAATTGTTTGTAAATAATTGTAAACAATTCTCTTGTCAGTGGAATGACCTTTTTTCCTAGGTATCAAGTGTCACAGTTTGAGTTTCTCTCTTCACCCTGTGAAGCCTGTATTAGGAAGCAACAAAGTAAACAATAGAAAGAAAAGAGAAAAGCCTAGACCAGCTGAACTTAAAGGACTTAACATAATCTCTAAGCTAACTGAAACAGTGTGGTAGCCTTTCTGATTAGTCTTATATAATATTACAAGCTTCCTGGAATACAATGCATTCTGTCCCAAAATTACCCAGAACTTCAAATGAATCGGCATGCATCTAAAGAAAAGATGCTGCATTATGGATCAATCCTGATTTGTATTAGTAGCCCTTAACAGACCTACATTCAACCTTTTAATAATGTCAGAATTTTAAAGAAAATGCAATAAAAATAAACTGCCTTTGTGATGGTACTTTTAATGCTGACCTGACCTGGATGGGAAGTTCACCTGGTGCTACCAGTGTAGAATGCAAGTATACAAGAGTCTCTGTATGACCCTAAAAGGGGGAAAAGCCTTTTATTTGTGAACAGGGATTAAATCCCCACTCTCCACCACTGCAGATTTGACAGTGGTCATCACAGCCAGCTGAAATGCACCTGGATTTAAGAATTGGGATCTTGCCACTCTGTAGAGTGAAATTGCATTGCCTGATGAATTTTCAACCTTACACATGTCAAGTTCTGCTGCCCACAGGAATATTGCATTGGCCCTACTCCACATGCCAAGTAAGACAATAAAGTTAACCTCAGGGTAATATCACATTTGTAGAAATAGGCCCAGTGATGAATGATACACATCTGAATTTCCTCCTGTCCTTTCACAGAAGAATTATTACTAAATGTAAAAACATAAGAGACCTAAGTGAAAATAAGTAGGATTGTTGGTTAAATAATTTTAAGTCACCATGACTATGTTAAGAGAAAGAAAAAGCAAGAGCATTAACTGGAATTCATTACACTGTAAGAAATAGGCACACTAATCTCTATTTTCAATAACTATTTTTAGCCTAGTATGCATAATAGGACACAAGGGCAAAGGTAGAAATTAAAGAAAAACAAATTCCAGCCGTCAGGAACCATTTTTCACATGAGAATCATAAATGTTGGAACACTCTATCAAGTAAGGTTAATGAGGCTAACAGCTAGCAGCCAAGGAACATCAAATTAGATGGCATCATGGGTGGATGACAAAAAAAAAAAAAAAGACAATTTTGCAATTATCCTGAAAGCAAAAATGCTTCTGATGTTCTTTGCCTGCCAACATACATAAAGGGCCACTCTTGCCTTACAGTTACATCTGCAAAATCCAGTAATCATCCCGAGGGGAATTGCACAGCATCAGGATATCAGGAATTGCACAGTGACAGGATAACCTAGTCTATGGGTTTTATGGAAGGTATGCATGAAATGAGAAAGGAAATATTATTTTTCCCTAATTGGCTGTGATTTTAAAACTATGTTAATTTATATACATAAAGTACCTATATAATGACATAATGAAACTAGCAAACTTGTAAAATTGAGCTCTTTCATCTATCTTGAAAAGGTAAAACAAAAGCTCAGACACAGATTTTAAAGCTAGATAATGTGATTAAATCAACCTGTGTTTATTCTAAGAGTAATCAATTACTGGAAAAATTTAGTAGGGGCTGTGGTAGGCTCTTTGGCACTTAAAACACAAAAAATACAGACAGACTGTTTCTCCAAAAGTGGCACTGTAATTCAAACATTAACTAAACTCAGGAAATTCTCATAGCTTCCTTTATAAATATCAGTCTTGCTTTATATATTTCATGTATTTCTT
This sequence comes from Rhabdornis inornatus, assembly GCA_013397075.1. Lineage (NCBI taxonomy): Eukaryota > Metazoa > Chordata > Aves > Passeriformes > Rhabdornithidae > Rhabdornis > Rhabdornis inornatus. Next base: position 936,390 of record VWZS01007181.1, read on the forward strand.
TACACCGATATGCCACATGAATCAAGTGTTCTCTATCAAACTGAGCCTGTACTTTCAGCTGATGATAGGCAAGGACTACAGATGAGAGATTAAAGACTTACAGTTAGAGCTGTAAGTCTCACACAAGTGTAATGTGTGTGGGGAGGGGTGTCATAGGACACTCTGCTTGCAAAACTTCATCCCAGACCAAGTGTTACCAACCACTTCATTGGCTGGTAACAAATGTAGGTGACCAGTCTGGGGACATATTCTGACTCACTCTTCCAGGACCCTACTTTCAGCTTTTGGTTCTTAGAAATTAAAACTTTAACCTTCTTAAATGAGGAAATATGTTTATCAGCACAGACAGATAGGATATTTATAGGACATGCAACTACAAAACCACAAAAGACAAAAGACGTACGTGATGTTAAGTCACTCATTATTACCTGAGGGAGGCTTGAAAAGCAGAACTTCAGTAACGATTAACATGAAATCTCACTGTCAGCATACACTGGAAGAATTTCTATTAATTGTTACCCTGAAAACGAAATCCAGTCAACCCTATTGTATTCTGTTGCATCCCGCAGCAACTAACAGAAAAGGTCAAATGCTTAGAGCCTGACCCAAAGTGTGCTTAAATCCACTGATTTAAAGGGGGTTTCTACAAACGTTGCACTTTAAAACCTGACCAAAAACATTAGACCATTTGATAGCACACACTAAAATTAGAATTTTCTGTTGAAGACATCATGCTGTTCTGCTTAAGCTGGTGGCACAAAACGGCTCTCATAACACTGTAGTTAATTATTAAAAAACAGTGGAGCTGGGGAAGTATTGTGTTTTTCAGCTTTAATTATTTAGACTTAGAGCAACTGGTCACATGTCCTTAATAATTAGACAGAATCCATGTAACAATATACTGAGATCCCAGACCACTAATTATTTACAAATCATGCTGAATATACTGTTTGGAAACATGTGACCTTTTGGGGCATGTTTAAGGCAGCACATAGCAATACAGCACAGAGATTTAAAAAACGATTTTCAAGTGAGCGGCCTTGGGTACTGTATCTGGCCTGAATAGCATAAGTAGCAGTGCATTTGTAAAATCTGCTAGAGGACTTCATTAGGAAAGCTCTTGCTGCAAAAACACACAGCTTGTTGAAAGCAACTTTCATATTAGCGATGTAGCCAGCTCAGTAACTCGTAGTGGTGGCAATGCCACTCTGATACATTTCTTTCCCTGTTATTTTCAAAGCAAGAGATGTTACAGTTAATATAATGCAGCTGTGGCAGGGATGTGTGTGCTGAATGCTAAAGAGGAGAAAATAGTTAACCTGATTATAGACCAACAGGGAGGATGAGTTCTGTCTCCCCTGTATGCTGGGCCAGGCAACACACACTTTCTGCAAGAAGCAGATTGGGGCATGACTCACAAATCAGCAGATTTGAGGATAACACCAAATTGGGCAGAGTGTCAATCTGCTGGAGGGTAGGAAGGCTCTGCAGAGGAACCTGGACATGCTGGATCGATGGGCTGAACCCAACAGTATGAGGTTAAACAAGAACAAGGGATGGGTCCTGCATTTTGGTCACAACAGCCCCAGACAGAGCTACAGACTGGGGGCAGTGCGGTTGGAAAGAGGCCAGTGGAAAAGGACCTGGGGGTGATGATCAACAGCCCGATGAACATGAGCCAGTGTGTCCCCAGGTGGCCAAGAAGGCCAGTGTCAGCCTGGCCTGGATCAGCAATAGTGTGGACAAGCAAGACCAGGGCAGTGATTGTGGAGTGATGGTGGAGTCACTGTCCCTGGAGGTGTTTAAGGAAAAACTGGATGTGGCACTGAGTGCCATGGTCTAGTTGATGAGGTGGTCTTTGGTCATAGGCTGGACTCGATAATCTCTTTTCCAACCTCATTGATCCTGTGATTAACCTGCACCATGACTGCAGTAAGACCAGCACCACTGGGAGGGTCAGACAGCAAGTCCTGGCTTTCTCATGCTCCTAATTAGCCAACCGTGGATCTCACCTTGGGGTTAAGTTTTCATAGAATTACTTGGGTTGTAAGGGACTTTAAAGATCATCTAGTTCCAATATCCCTGCCATGGGCAGAGACACCTTCCACTGGAACAGGTTTCTCAAAGCCCCATTCAGCCTGGTCTTGTTGACTTCCAGGAACAGAGCTTCAAAACCTGCACTGATCAACCTATTCAAGTGCCTCAACACCCTCACAGTAAAGGATTTCTTCCTAATAGCTAACCTATACCTAACCTCTTTCAGTTTAAAGCCATTCCCCTTCGTCCTATCTCTATATGTCCTGGTAAAGTCTGTCTTCATCTCTCTTTTAGGCCTCCTTCAGGTACTGGAAGGCTGACAGTTTTTAAGAGAGTCTGTGCAGCTCTGCTGTTGTGGAGGCTGATGGGCAGTCTGACGCTCATGCTTGAAGGAGAGCTACAGCAGTTCATAGCAAACCCCATTTCCAGGTCTCCCACAGCCTTGGTCGTGAGCTCTGTGCTGCAGCTGGGCTCCTCAGGGAGCTGCTCCCTTCTTCTGTTTGTGAAATGCTGAAGCTTTCCCTTTCCTCAGCTCTCCAAGTCTTCTGGTATTTGTCTCGCTGCTTTTGGACATGCAGAGATTTTGGGAACAGATCATCAGATCAAAAGGTCAGAAGTCTTTCCTGCTTGTGCTATGGAGCACAGTTTTTGTGTTCACTGCTTATTTGAAAGATGCTGGGACAGCTGACACTACTAACAAGACGCTGCAAAGGCTAACCAGGCTAAAATTACGTTTGGTTCTGAAGTGCCAGAAAGAAAGGAAATTTCTTGAAGCTATGGCAAAACTGAGTCTTTTACCCAAGAGGAGCAGAAAAAAAGCAAGCAACAACCTTGCACTTTTATTTTAATTCACCATTTTCCCATGTCCTTTCTTGGGAAAACTACTTACTTTTGACAGTAGTATCTTCCTACTTGGAAGTAGGAAGACACAGTAGGATTTCTGAGATTAAACAGCAAGATTTCTGCAGCTGAACAAATTTCAGATCAATCTGACCACAAAAAGACAAAGAATGGTTTGAGGCCTGGCTTCTTAGCTACTGAGGAATAGGACTTTCCTCAAAGAAAAGACTAAATTTGTATTTACAGAAATGCTGCAAATATTGGGGGATCTTTACATGACAGTCAAATAATTCTAGGATGATCCCTGTCCCTCTGTTAAATGAAGAAATCCTGTTTTTTTCAGTATGTACATAAATGGGTTTGTGGAGTTTCAGCACAGTCAAATGGAGACTTAACTGCATGCAGTTAAGGAGCCCCTTAACTGCATGCAGCACTGTAATCTCTCCACAGACTGTGTCTGCAGGCTAAGTAGTGAAACTACCAGGCAAGTGCATTTTTATACCCCCTTTTTTTTTTCCTGAGGAGGATGAGCTTTAATCTTCCCAAATTAATTATGCTATTCTATGAAGTTATGTGTCCTTGTCTTAATGGAATATTCTATTTAGAGCCTAATGAAAGATCATTAGCCTCAAGTCTAAGAACACGTGTCCAGGGTGGATCTCAGTCTCTCCATCATTCATAACGATGATGACTGTACTTCAATTCCTCTCTCCTTGTTTACACATGTTACTGACTTTATTGAAGACAGTGAATGATACATGACTAACATGGAAATCATGTTGAATGAAAATAAAATGCCTTGAAGAAGTAGTAAAAATTACATCATCCCTAATTTGAGATGGTATAGTTCCCCTGCAGCTGACAAGCCTCATGGAATCCATCTCATGGAAACTGGATTCTATACACAAAGAGCTCTCAACATGCCAGTAGGTATCTGGCTGCCTGTGATTTGGTCATAGTAACTTCTGTATGTTTTTCCTTGGAAAAAAAAGAACAGACCAGTTGGTTCAAAGCATGAAGCAGCACAGGATCACGCAAGTATGTTGCTGTAGGGCTCACAGGATTCCTTATTCAGACAAATTCAAGACTACAGTCCCAATCTTCAAAGTGATTTATGATACAGCCTCAAGCTACTTCACTAATCACCCATCTACTCACTTGTGACTCTATGTGATACTGTGTCCCTAAGGGAAATAGGAACCATAAGGAAGAGATTAGAGTTGAAAAAGCATAGGTAACATTTTCTTGAAGAATGGCTACTATATTATCCCCTTGAAGACACAGAAACAATTATTATGAGCAAGTAACAACAAAGAGAGTTTAAAGTTTCTCCTATTACACAGAAACATAATCAGATCAGTGTTGGGCAGATCATGCCCAACAGATGGATGGTTTGGATCTCAATTTGATGAAATAAATTCATAAAAGGAAATAAATGTTAATGAGAAAAAATATTTTCTCCCTGGATTTTTCCCAGTCCATCAACCACATAAGTTTATTTAAATAATAATTTCTTAAATGGGATTCAGGTATAGATGGTCTGATGTGTAAAAACAGTACCATATTTCACTCTTTTTGAGTCTAATTAAGTCTGTTTACTCAAAAGAAAGGGATACTGATCCTTTTAGTCCCCGGGTCACCGAAGGGTGGAGTCCCACAAAGTTCTCTGCTTATTCTCTAAGACCAAGGTAAAAGCTAAACAGATGATCTTATAGTAGACTTTCTTTTCTTCTTAAAGGCAGTATTAATAGCTTAAGAGCTAAGGCAACAAGGCTGTGATTCACAAAGAAATAAAAACCTCTTGCCATAGGGAAGAAGTGGAATAGAAAAGTAAGAAAGAAACCTAGACTGGAAGCTGGCATTGTGTGACTGACAACTGGTAAACCCCAGTTCACATAAAATTAGGACCCTTACCTTCTACTACTCACCTGTCCTTGACTGCATTCTAAAACCACAAGGTAAAAGAGCACATTTTTCCATGCCCCTCACCTATTCCATGGAAAATCTCTCTGGACAGTGGGGCAGTTGAAGAAGATGTGCTGCATTGCTGACACTCCAGAACAGATTAAGGTGCAGTTGGGATGTTTGACATTAGTCACCAGAAAACAAGTATTTAGCCAATTTCTACATATTCTAGTCACTGTCCTTTTGTTGGGAAGGACTACTTTTCCTAACAATTAGGCATGACACAGAGGATGAGTAGTCTTTTGATACCTCTGCTTTTGCAATTTGATTTGTGACCTGTTGCCATTCATCTTATATGCTTATTTTTGTGTTTTATTTTGCTTATATGAAGTAGGTATCAACAGATAGGGCATGATAATGCCATGAATCATCAAATATAGCTTAAAACAAAACTATAAGGAAGGGTTTGGGTCTTCCTTGGCACAAATTTCCTATTCAAATGGGTGACAGTGCTGCTCAGTTCTTTTATTCCATTGTCACTGAGGTAAAACTCCCCAATACAATGATGCATGTGAGAAATGAGAGTGGGCCCTGATTTCCATCCAGCCAATGTCAGTCTGAGGCACACATGCTCCATGTCTATAATAATGTACTAAGGAGCCCTGTGCCCCACAGCCTGACCATCTGTACCATTTAGCTGTCAGAATGGTCTCACAAATGCCTGCAGCTTGGGCTAGGAAGCTTTTGCTTGCTTTGCTTGCAAAGACAGTTCTGGCCATGGTGCAGGAGTCAGCATAATGTAAGGAACACAGGCAGTCTCCAAGGGACCACCCTGTTCTGGAAACTAGGGAGGCTAATACTGTTATGGACACGGACAGACTGTGCCAAGTGACCACAAGGCAGAGAATACACCTGGGACTCTGCGGTTTACTGTAAGGGACACAGCCAGAGAGGAAGCAGCCTCTGTGCCTTAGTGAGTTAAGAGATAACAGATGTGCTGGCTACCTCGTGGGCACGTACAGAGGACAGAAGATTTGGACAACTTTACACCGACTTTTTCACACCTATTCTTACCACAAACCTGCAAAGCACCTGGTGGAAATGTAGCCTCAGTCCCACACTGCAAGGAAAATGCTTACATTTCCCCATTCACTTCCTTCTTCCAGCCAGTGTCACTTCAGATTTTCTAAGTTTCATGCAGAGACGTTTGGGCTGTTTCCAGCAGACTGTTTCTCTGGCTGCCGGCTTGGGGAGATATGCAGGCTTCCCATGCTCCGTGGCCCCAGCGGCTATTCCCAGCCCTGCGCGGGAGCGGCATTCCTTTCTGCCCACTCCCTTTGCCGAGGCTGAGCCCAGGACACTCCGGCAGCCCTCCTAAGCAGCTCCGCTCTCCTCCCGGAACGGCACCCTGGGGTCTCGATACATGTGTTCAGGATGCCGTGAGACTCAGACCAGGTGTCTGAACATCAATTACACGGGGTAAGCGAGGCTGCAGCTTGAATGTGGGAATGCCTTTCCTCATCCATATGCAGCATGCCCGGGGACTGCACAGATGGAGCAGCAGGAGCCAACACTTCGCTGACAAGACACACACAAGTGTGACAGGGAAAGCCTGCAAAACTTTCCCACTTGCCCGTCCCTGCCCTGGAAAACGATTCTCCCCGCAGCTGCAAGGCACAGCAAGCATGGGCAGGACCTGACAATGGAGACCCAGTGGTACAGGCAGAGAATTGACAATTTGTACAGATGCCTTTTTTCCTTCTTTTTACCTCCAAGCCTGTGTTTCCACAGGAGGCTGGGGTGCACCAAGGGGGTCAGCTCTGTGTTGAGCCAGGAGCTGCAGCCTCCAGAGGAAGGACAGAAGGGCAGCCACACTGCTCAGGCACCGATGGCAGGTACCCAAGGTCCATCAGATGTAAAAACTCATGAACTCAGAGCTGCGCTTTGTGGCAAGGCTTAAACCTGAGACAATTTGTTTTGTAATGACACAAACTAGAAGACGACAAAAAAAAACACCAAAACCCTCCAAAAACCCCAACTGCAGAACAAAACAAATGTGCTGAATCCAAAATATTTCACTTTGCCCAGCATTCCTTTTCTGTATACAGCCTGATTATATATTCAAGTAATTTTGGTCAGACCTTTAAAGGTCTGGTGAACTATTAAGGAAAAGTATACTTGGAATAAAAGCAAATTATTATTTGGCTGCATCGTCCAATAGTGAGAAGAGGTGTGGATACGATCTGCACTTAGGACCTGCCAAAAATAAGCCAAGCCCTATTTATCTGAATGATCTTTACTTACTAACTTCAGAAAGCTACTTCAAAATAAAGGTCGGGATCATTTACAAATAAATAGGATGCCTGAAATATCCCAGTAAGTGTGCATCCTTGGTAACTGATACGATATAAATGCTCTTCTAATCTCATGTTTCTAAAATAAAAATAGAACTTGTTAGTAAATTTATATTGGAAATCAGGGGGTTTTCTTGATAAAAAGCCCCCTGTTAAGGAACTATTCCTGGAGAGATATACTAAATGATGCTGCCTTTCCAATTAATACAGAAGGCTCTGGTCAATTTCTAAGTTTCGTTCCTGCCCTCCTAAAACATGCTGATTTCTGTAAAACTGCCACAAATTTTAAACTTACACATCTGCTTTTCCAGCTTCCTGGCTCCCTGCAGCCAGCTGGGCTGCACCAGGACCTGCTGGCTGCCTCTGCCTCAGGCTCACTCCCCCATCCCACCCCAGGGGAGCCCCGGGTCTGCTCCCCGGGCGCAGGGCCAGCCCCGGGTGCAGCTGTGAAATGAGCTGTGTGGGAAAAGGGCTGTGAGAAGTGGGGCTTCCCCCTTGGCCTGCCAGCAGCCTGGGAGCTTGGCTGAATGCTGGGCTCAGTGCTGACCTGAGCTGTGGTCAGCCATGCCTGTGCAGGCCACCCCCACCTGTGCCAAATACCCCAGCCTGGCCTCTGCCTGTCTCCATCCCCATGGCCCTGCCCTGCCCTCCAGGCTGTGTCTGCCCTTGGTGACCACCTGGACCCGCTGGAGGGTACAGGTCCTGCCCACCTCCCCACCCTGTCTGTGGCCTCCTGGCTCCTCTGCCCACTCTGCTGCTGCCCAGTCCACAACCACATCACCCCTCATTCCCCAGAAGCACAAAAGTAAAGGCAGAAACTGAAAGACAGCACAAAACCGGGTGTGTTCAGAAAATGCAGCAGCCTAGTCAGACACTATGACTGTCAAAGAGGGGAAACTGCAATAAGAACATGATTCTGCTGAAGTAGGGGAAATTAATCACACAAATGCAAGTTTGCTCATGAACTGTGAGAGCATTTTTCCTTGCTACATATTGTTTCTAGGGTGTGAAAACAAGGAGCTACCTTTGCATCAAATCAGCACCTTCAGCTTCCAAATGGACAAAAAAGGGCACATGGAAACCAATAATGCTGGTTCTTGGTCACTCAGAAATGTCTGCATGATAAAGATCACATACTTTCACTGTGAGCTGAGTCAACTGCTGCTATCAACTAAGTGCTGCCATTTTAAAGAAAATAATTGTTGATAAACATCAGGAAATACTGCAAATTTCACTGTGCTTTTTACTCCTGAGGAGCCAACAGGGTACTGTGAATAAAGCAAGGCACGAAGATAAGCTACCTTCTTAGGCAAAATGATGTAAATTACTAAATTAACATTAAACTCTCCGAAGATCTTGGATCAGTATAATATGATATGAAGAATGTTCCACTCCTTGGCCAACTTTTTGCTTGCCAAAACAAAAGCAAAGAACTAATTAAGAATAATCTGGTCTCAAACAAGAAATGCATTACTGCAAAAAAACCCCAAACACAACACTAATACAAAGTGTGCTCTGAACTACTGAATTAATATATTTATAACAAATGTGTTTGCTTATGGTATAACTGAATAAGCCACAATGCAGCTTTACATTTTGGGTAAGGCAAATATATTTGGACCTACAAATAATTTTTTTTGTGCAAAATTTTAAAAAAATACATAGTATTAGTATTAATTATACATATTACTAAACATAGGTTTAGTATCATAGTGCATAAAGGCTTCCTGTGGTAAAATCACTATGCAATAAAACCCAGATGTCCTACCTTAACAGTTCAAGGAAAAGCAATGCTGATTTTCTGAAACTCCTTCAGCTACTTTCAGGGTAAGGTGAAAAAACAACAAGATCATTTTATTACATGACAGTTTACCTTGTCAGGGTTCTTGCCTCTCAGTATGAACATTTTAACTCTGAGAATTCTGGGAGGCTGACACAACTCTATTCTGCTACCAAATGCAGCATGACTATATGATACGCCAGTTAATAACTCAACAAAATAGAATTAACTTGAATATATTATAGTAAGTATTCTTTGAGCATAATTCTGATCTATAAAGAAGAAAAAGTGAGTAAAGAACCTATGTGTGACTTTGCACAGAGAGTTTAAAAAACATGGTCAGATGCAAGAAACTCCTCCTCATCATCACTAACTTCAGGCAGATACAATACTTTGCTTTTGGTGTAATCTGTCTTGTCCTTGCATGAATAACTTGAATCAGTTATATGATATACAGGATATGACTGTATACAAAGAATAGACTCTAATTTTTTCCCTATAGATATAGAGCAGACGACTCTCAGAGAAATCTTTCAAGAAAGAATGATTAATTAGTAAATTAGAATCTGTATCAGTTTCATAGGCATGGCACAAAAAAAGAATTTCAAGGAAGAATTTGAAGAGTAACAAGGAAAAGACACATTTAAAGAACTCTCTTACTGGTAAGTGGAGCAGACAGCACACAAGAAGAGAGGGACCAAAATTAAGGAATTCAAAGCTGTCATCCATGACTACATTTCCATGTGTACAATACCGGCTGTGAATGTGTTAGTCTGTCTGCCATCATATGATAGTGATGGGAGAAGTCATGGCTCTTAGAAAAATCATAAATAAATTCCCACTCGGGGAGCCATCCTGATGCCTGTCCACAATGTGATACAAACTCTGTGACCCTCATCATCAAAACAGCATTGCCAGACCAAGACAGGGCTGTTGATGGCAGTGAAAATGAAGGGCTTTTCCTCAGGCAGCTGCCACCTCCTTCATTCAGGATTTCTCATAGTTCTTAAGGAGAGCTGCCCCTTCCTGTCAGCTCCATGACTAAACATAGAAAGAGTCCTCTCTAAACTACCCAATAATTCTTCCAGGGTTCAAAGAAATTTTGAATAAAGCAATTAGGTGTGCTAGGAGGGTCCCCAAAATGCTCATGATTTTTTCAAGGTATCTGTCTGATTTTCTTACGTAACGTCACTCTTACTCAAAGACTGAGCCCAACTATACACTTATTTAATCAGAGATAAATAGGCCATATCTGTCAGTGTGGATATACCTCAAATGAAGTTGTTCTAAATTAGGATTGCAATATATCTTTTTGGGGAATCTCCTAGGCTATTTCTGAAGCAGCTCACAGGTAGGGAGCCTGGTATTTCCAGGAAGAGGTGGATTCATTTTGCATACACTAACACAGATGAAATCGATACATCAGATTGATGCCTCCTTCCTCGGTCACCTGGGCAGTATGCCTGCCTTATCACATTTTTCACACTGTGGTCCCAGTGCCTACATTTACAGTAGACACATTAAGCAGGATGGATCAAGTGATTACTCCACCCTGGCTTTTTTAGCCTGGAAATCCTGTGTTAATGTAAAAAGTCCTCCTGTTTCAACCAGACAAAACTTTCCAGATGGAATAAAACAGGACACATCTGGGAAAACCTGGATGTGAGATAGCCCAGAGCAATAACTTAGGCAACCATGTCAGCAATCTAATTTCACTACGAAACCAATAGAAGTAATACATAGTACTATTGGTTTTATTTTCTCTTCTAAAGAATTATTGCTTCTCCTGCTTGATGACATCCTCCATGATATATCCCCTTACAATCTCACAGAAGTGAAGAGAATTACATCTCATGCACTACTTCAACTGTTTTCTTTCTATATATGGTCTCCTGTTAAAATGACAGTTGTGATCTGTTACTTGCTGTTATTTTTTTAAATGCTATTCACAATTATTCTCTCTCAGTTATTCCTTCTTTGCTGGGATTCTATTGCTCTCACCTGAATATAACTAACTTTTGTTAGAGGCAGTTTAAAAAATATACTAAGAGGACACCAATAAAGTAATCAAATGTTGCAAAACTGCTTCAGGAGAAGTGTTCTTTTTGGAAGACAAAAGAAAAAAAAACCAGCATTAGCAGAAGATACATTATCTCCGAAGAGAAAAAAAAATTACCCAAGAACTATATTTTTGATGCAATATATTAGCAGGGACAGAGAGAGAGAAGAAATCTATAAACTTGGCTGAACTTTAGAGAGTTAATACTACTTAATTGTGTTTAAGCCATGTGAATTATTAAATCTACAATTCAGAGTAGTTCCAAAGTTATTTAAGACCTTTAACATCACTATCCAATGCACGCCAAAGAGCGCTAAAGATAACTGTGCCTGATCCACTCCACTTGGCTGTCTGTCCTGGCACTTCCATTCAGGGACTTCTCTTCCTTAGCTCTTCAAGCCTGCAACCAGCATCATCTTCTCTTGCCAGAGGCACCATTTTTTTTCTCTCCCGGTTCTCTGATATCCTAAACATCCTCCTTCTTTTTCTTCCTTTCATTTCTTTTGCTGATGAGAAACATCCATCTCCCCAACAGCCAGCAGCAGCTTGCCAGGCAACACATTCAGTCAAACTCTCTTGAGTTCCGCTTTTTTTCTCTCCTCTTTCCTGGCCTTTCCTTAATCTCCCTCCAATTTCTTCCTGTGTGCAATTTTTCTCATTCAACACCACTTATGTCCAGCAGATGTAACTCATTCATATATATATATACGGATGTCAAAGTCAGCAGCCTGTCTCATTACAGGCAGAACCATGACTTTTAGGACCTGGTCCTACATATTCTAATAATCCACTGCAGGTTTTTTTTAAATTCAAGCTAACAAAACACTTCATAACATTAGCACATTGATCAGTGTATCAAATAGGAGAAGATTCAGTGTGACAAACAGAATTACAATATAAAGAATATGACTGCCAGCAACTCTGGCAATTATTCAAGTGCTGCTGCTTCCCACTCACACTCACTTTGTCACTTGGCAAACATATTCGACCAGAGCGGTCACTGCAAGGAGCAAGCCCAACCTTCCTCCCACCCCCAGCTTCCAACCCCATGCCAGGCCAGGTTTCTATGAATACAAGTGATGATCTGACCCAGGATAAAATTAGCTCTCACCCCTCTTGTTTTTTGGGGTAGCGATTAGTACAAACAAGGAATTTTCCAATTCAGGTCACCACAAGACTACAGAAAGACCTGGGCTGGCCAAGGGAAAGAAGCAGCATATGAGTGGAAAATAGGATAAATATTATGGTGGCAGTGCAGCTCAATTTTTCATGGAAACATGACCAGACTTCCCCATTCATATTCACTGGGGTGTTTCATCTCCTACACAGCTACCACCTTAGGAACTACTAAATCTGAAAAATTAAACCTTCAATCAAGCCAATTTACTTTTTCAAGATTCTCTGGGAAAACCAGCATGTGGAGATTCAAGCAGCCATGATCAGACTGCAGCCATTAACCAAGATATCTTGAACACCTCTTCAGTTTACCTCTATTTTAACACCACAGCCTGCAGTCTACTGTAAGAACATGAAGGAGAATGAATTAGTCCATAGCTAAAACACCTGTATCATGCTATGCACACCACAACACAACTTCATAAAAGAAGGGTCATAATGCCACTGGTTTATATCAACTGATCCTAGTAATATCATAACTGGGCATAAAACATTTGCAGTTATTACCAGCCTGCTCAGGTTTCAGTAGCACATGGTAATTTTATCATCCATTCAGCACTATGCAGCAGAAGTGTTTGTATCTAAATGAGGAAAAGACAAGCAGCACATGACACTTAAGGTTCTTGCTCCTGTCCCTTCCCACAGGGCTGTGAGTCCCCAGCCACACAGCTCTTGCTCAGGCATGATTTGGAGAGATCAACCATCCATGCAGGCTGATGGGCAAGCACTACATGCCAACTGCAGCTGGGGTGCAGGATTATCGTGTGTCACAGCACCTGCTGCAAAAGCCCTAGTATTTCCCATTTCTTAATACAATATTTCCCATTCCTTAACATAACATGCCATCTCACCACAAAGATGTGACCTATCACCACACATCTATATGGAGTGGAAAGTCATAAAGTTGCAGACAGTAGGATTAAAATATAAGTAGGAGAGTTTTTGAAAAACTGTAATCAAAGTCCCACTAGCACATGACCACAGAGCCTTACTCACACTTGTGGCTGACCAATAAATGCAGCCACAAGCCAAGCCTACCAACCTCAGGCTCCTATATTCAGGCCTGATCCAAAATCTATTCCCATTAATGACAATCCTTCCGTTAAACTCACCAAGCTTTGTAACAGGTAAATGTAGCACTCTCCTATACATTATCGCTCACATCTTTACATCCTTGTGACAATGATGGAAGAGTTTAGTAACTTCTCCTTACATCAACAATCCAGGTAGATAGCTGCAACACCTATGTGGCACATAACACCTATTTTTGGATTTAAGAACTTAAACAACAACTTGTTCATAAACTCTGACTTGTAGGAATAAGCTTCACAGTCCTTAGATGAGGTTTGTATGTAACTGAAGACATTTGACCTGCAGGTTAACTTTACGAAAGTATTCATTGGTATCTACAGCAATGCATTTTTGGTGTGTTTCTTACAAAAATAAAGAAGTTGCTGGGTTTGTTTCACTATTGCTTTAACAAATTACCCAATTTGTGCAAAATTAACAGTGGAATACTTCAATCAACCTGACACTTTGTGCTTCTCTGCTGAACATCATTTTGTTGAAGGCAGGAATCTGTAAGGCTTGCAGAGATGATTTGTTAGTAGTTTCTTTTAATAGAAAGACAGATAAGCCATCTGGCAAGGAGAACAGTTCCTCACTTATTGGTACCAAGGAAACTACTTTTTCCTCCTCTTCTCTCCTTAGTAGAAGTCAGAAGATGTTTTACTTACAGCGTCCACTTTGACGGCTGACAGCACAACTTCCATCAGGATCAGCAAAAGCCCCGTATCCCTGCAGGGAAAGGCGAATAAGGACGATATTGTTTTAAGCTAGTGCAAAACAAGCACGTGATAACGCTCTGCAGTTAAAGGTGACAATACGACTTTAAAAAAGTTATTTCCAAAAGCCTACCGAGCGGAATTACTTACTGACAAAGGAAAATACGTGCACTGGGAAGCTGCGAGATGTCCATTTTCGCTCCTTCCCTGGCCGGGGGCTCGGCTCAGGGCTCCCTCCCGCCGGACGGCTACCCCTGCAAGGCAGAGAAGGGCCCGCTTGTAACGCCGCTCCCCCCGCCGGAGGTCTCCGGGCTCGGCGACGCCGCTGCCGGAGCAGGGAGCNCCGGGCCGGGCCGGGCTCCGCTCCGGGGGCAGCGAGGGCTGTGGCGCACAGAGCCCGTCTCGCTCCGCACCGCTGCGCTGCCGCACCGTGCCCTCCCTGGCGGCCCCGGCCGTGTGCGGCGAGCCAGCGGCGCGCCTCCCCCTCCGCCCGCGCCCCCCGCGGCCCACCACACACCCCGGCGGGACGAGGAGGCGGAAGAACTGCGGCCAGCGGGGAACGGCAGCGGGCGAGGTTGCGCCCTCCCAGGGTCCCCGCCCGGAGGGGAGGAGAGGGGGGGGCTGCCACCGCCCATCGTGTACTGCGAGTCGAGTCCTTCGCCCCCGAGGCAGTGCAGGCGCCGCGGCCGCGACGGAGGCAAGAGACGCGCATGTGGGGCCGGCCCCGCGGAGCCCCACTCTGAGTCGGCGGCGCCCCGCCGCCCAGGGACCGACGGCGCGGTGCGGTGCGCGGCAGCATGTGGCTCTGGCTGGGCTTCGGGCTGCTGCTGAGCGCCGAGCTCAGCGCCGTGTCCGCCGCGGTGAGTACGCGGGGGCGGCTCCTTCGGGCTGCGCGCTCGGCTGCACACGCGGGACCCTCTCGTGGGGAGACGGGGACGGGACGGGACGGGACGGGACGGGACGGGGCGGGATGCGGAGCCGGCGTGGGTCGGCGCGGGGCCTCCGCTCTCGGGCAGCCAGGTGCGCTTGGCGCAGATGCGAGGCTGCCCCGGCGCTCCGCGGGCTGCGCTGCTCCCGGCCCGCCGCGGGTGCGGAGCGAAGCCGAGCGGGGCGGCCGGCACCGCGCGGGGATGGCGGCGGGTCCGGCGGGGACGGCCCCGCAGCACTCTCCCACCGCCCGGCACGGAGCGCCGCTGCCTGGGGAGGGAACAGAAAGCACGCACCCACCCGGGACTGGAAAGCAGCGAGTTGTGTTTCCACGATAAAAAATAATAATAATTTAAAAAATAAAAAAACCCCAATGTTTCTGTTAATCATGGTTTAGAGTTGGCTGCTTGGATTCAAAGTGCTGTGCACGCTGCCTTTGACCCCCGAGATGGGCAGTAGGCTGGGGACTGGGAAGGATCCTAATGTTAATGGTTAAAGTTGAATTTTGGCATCTTTCCGGAGGGGACTAGGTTGTGGCATAGACTTGTAAAATCGAAAGCATGCAAGTAGTCTGAAAGTTTTGCTAAGGGAGCTAATTTTATCACTGTGATAATAGCCATTAGCTGTCCTTAAGTCTAAAGGGCTCTCTTTCCTGGCGCTCCTGAAGTATTTGGGCTGTTCCTTCTGTACGTCTAAGTAAAGGGCAGCTGACACAATAATTTGAAATAGGTTATCTTTTTGTGTCTCCTTGCTTCCTCGAATTTGGCCCAGTTGATAGTGTATTAGTGAATTTCAGGAGAGTAGAAAACTTGTCAGTAGCTGTAGACACATGGCTTTTTGTCATGCTTCCTGCTCTAAATGTA
Source organism: Rhabdornis inornatus (assembly GCA_013397075.1). Taxonomy (NCBI): domain Eukaryota; kingdom Metazoa; phylum Chordata; class Aves; order Passeriformes; family Rhabdornithidae; genus Rhabdornis; species Rhabdornis inornatus. The sequence goes on from VWZS01007181.1 coordinate 952,115, forward strand.
AGATCTTGTATTAACATTTTAATTAACAGTGGAGGTATGGAAAAGGGTTATTTTAAGCTTTTCTGCAGTTTCAGATTAAATTAAGTCCTATAATGAATTTTGATACCTCTGTGTGACCAATGGGAAGGTATGTATATATTGAATCAACTGAAATAAGCAATGCACTGAACTTCTGATGTCTTGTCTGTTGCTCCTAGGTTGATAACATCAGGCTTACTGTGATTGCAATAAATCACTCAGTGGTGAATCCTCTTAGGCAATTCACCCATCGCTTGCCATTAAACTGATTAAACGGTATTCCCTTAAGGTTATAATTAATTTTCATTAATTAGAGTATTTTGAAGTAAATTATTTACATTTGACTTCTGAATTTGGTATAATCTAAAGATAAAAATACCTATCTGTGAGATGCATTCCCACCTTGCGCTGTAAAGTCAAGTCATTGGGTAAACCATGACTGTCAATAAAAGACACAAAACTATGTAGGGATGAGGTGCTTGTTAAAAGAAGATAGAAACTTTAGTATCAGTTGCACAATTTGAGGTCTTCTGTAGCAACTGTGAAGAGGCTCTGTTCTAGAAGTGTCTGGCATGTGCTGGATAAATTATTCTATTAAAATCAAAATTTCTTAAAATGTGACCTGAAGCTGTTAATTACATTATGAAGCTATTCCAATAATTAACTGTTCTTTGTGTATTAAGCTGACTGCAGATTTGCAGTTCCTCATCAGTGCCACCAGCAAACACAAGTATGCAGTGGAAGTTGAGCTCCTTGCAGTTTTGTTGCCTTAGATAAACTTTCAGCTGTACATGGGTGGCCTTTCAGTCGATTCGGTTCTGCAGGCATTGTCCCCAGCTCCACACTGTTGCCTGTCACTAGCAACCACACAAAAGGTGATGGAGATGGGTGTTAGCCTGCACCATACCACGTGTGGGTGGTGATAGAGAGGCTGCTCTTTGGAGATTCTTGAGCTGGGCTGATGCCTGTGCATTATTGTGGCGGTGTGGTGTGAAGCACTCTACACCTGGGCAGCACCTCTTCTGCTTTTGGAGAGCTAGCAGAGCTGGCCCAGTGCTCACATTGTCCTCAGATGAACGTGTTCCCACTGTTTACATTTAAAGAGTAGTTGTATTAGCAGAAGATTGTGTGGTAGGGAAGGTTGTAGCAGTACTTTTTGCAATAGGCTGAATGGAGCAACCACTTTTCTGGAGGAAAAAATAATCATGCTGGTTCCTTCCTTCCCCAAAGTAGCTTTTATTGGCTAGTTTTATTTATTTACTTATTTATTTTAATGGCAGTTGTGCAGCCACAGTCTTCTTAATTGTACTGTGGCCTTCATCACAGAACTGGTGAGGCTGGTGGACACCTCGGAGATCATCTAGTCCAAGCCCCTGCTCAGAGCAGGGACAGCTACAACAGATTGCTTTATGCTATGTCCCACTGAGTTTTGAGTATGTCCAAGGATGGAGACTGCTCAACCCCTTTAGGCAACCTGTGTCAGCACTTAGTCACCCTCACAGTAAATGTTTCTTCATATGTGCTTTGTAGCTGTTCTAGGCTTGAGACCATCCATGCCTGTGAGCACAAGCAAGTGTGGCAGAAGCAGCTCATGCTGTGTTGGTGGTGGTGATTCTGCAGTCTGTCACGGCTGACAGAGTGAAAAATTGTTTTTATCTCTGACATATCTGTGATTAAATACATACAAGGAGATTTGGAACGACTGCTCTGACAGAGGCATTTGACGTAGCAAAGCCAGCCCTGAGCCAGCTACCGTCATGATCACGTGCCTCAGTGCAGAAAGAGGGAGCTGCTCTGTTGCAGCTCCCGTTGGTTTTAATGTGGCACTAGAAGGTGCCTAGAGATGTGACACTGGAAGTTTAGTCTTCTTTATCTTGATCAATTATAATGAAAATAATAATTATATCTAATCTGGGTTTTTGTGCTGTTCTGCGTTCTCTCAGGAGATTCACTGTCACGTTACAATGAGACCAGAGTAGAAGACAGGGCAATAGATTAAGATGTTTCCAGGTCAGGATAAAAGACTGCTCCCATGAGACAGTCACAGGAGAAGCTTGTTTTGATGGATCTCTGCAGGGGCTCTCATTTCTGACACTCTTCAGACTGCCATTTCCTTTGGAGAAAGTCTGTCTCCTAACATTAGTACTGCTTGGTTGAGAGTAGACAGTGGAAATGTTTCATGTTTTGGTACCTTGTCCATGCTGCTGCAGTGCTGGTCCTTGTGCTCTATGCAGTGGAGTGAGATCTTCAGCTGCACTTGAGCCCTGGGTAGAGCCACCTTCCACACAAGTGGACTGGCTGCCACATAAACACTGTTGGAATGGAGGAGCTCTCCTGGCCACCACTGCTCAGCATTGGGCTTAGCATTCTCTCCCAGCCAATCTCCATTCTCTGCTTTTAGTCTTGGAGTGCTGGGACAGAGCTGAGAGCAAGCTCGGTGGAGCTAATAGGGGAAGGCATGCCAAAACAGTGATAAAAGCATGCATAAATTTTTCCACAAAGGCAGTGCTGATTCCACTAGTGCTACTTGAGCTGAGAGTGTGGTGGCAACTGGGGATGCACTGGTGGGAAGCCAGGAAGTTCCTGTCCCTGTGTAAAGAGTGGTCCTGTATGCGGCCAGGCAGAGACAGCTCTGCTGTATTGTCCTCATGCCTTCCTTGCATCACCTCTCCTGTTTTTACATTGTATTTGTGAGTGCATTCTGACACATGCGGTTAGAAGCCAGAAGCAAAAGGAATATTTTTCCACATTGCTTCCAGGTAATCTGACCAACTGTCTATTCTCTTTTCATTAAAAATGTGATTTACTGAGATGGAGATGTACAGGGCACATAAACCAAGAGAAGATAAAAAGAATGACCTGGGCTTTTGGCACATGGTTAGAGAGAAGTTGTATGACTGAGTCTGAATCACTGGTAGCACTTCAGTTGGGTGTGCTTTTACCAATGAAGTAAGGCAAGGTTGGGCAGCTGCCTTCTGCAGCAGTTCATGTCTAGGACTGCCATGTCTTTGATGCTGAGACACCTATTCCCTGAGGTCATCTGACACCCTTGCCACTGAATGTCCTCAAGGACTTGATAACACCAAGAGCACATTTAATAAACCCTGGCGAGTGTTAGTTCAGGAGGGAGATATGGTCACTCTGGTTCCAAAAATATGTCCAGAAGGGGATACCCAAATGATTTCTAATGAGTGAAACTCCTCTCAGGCTAGAAGGCTTCAGAGAAAAACAGGACATGGGTTTGGTTGCCCCTGCCAGGCTATGGTGGGGTGTTGGAGTCTGAAGAAGATAAGTGCAGTGCTCCCTTTTCCTCCTGTTGGAGCAAGATGTCTTGTCAAGAAGAGGTGTAAGACCTGGGGTGGCTGAGGGTGCACCAGAGAGGGTCATGAGAGCATGGGCAGGAGGGTGGCCTTCCAGCTTGTGGCCAGCAGTGCTTGCTGGGGCAGTGGAGGAGTGGTGGGTATGGGTTCCCCAGTCCCAGCAGTGGGGGGTTATTACTCAATATGTGTACACAGAAAAATGCGTGGGCACTTCTGGGGACAAGGGGACAGGCCTGGTGACTCTTGCTCCCAGAGGAATGTCTTTATACCTATTGTCCTTTCTGCCAACTTCCCCTCTCCCTCTGGCTACTTCTTCTACAGCATCATGGCATGGGGTGTTGGAGGTGGGAGAGAAGGGCAGGATACTTTGGAAACATGCACCTGCCTGCTTCTGGCTGTGTTGGTGAGCACAGATTCTGAACCTGTTGAGTGTCAGCATATGCAAGTGCCTTCATGGACTGTCATCCCAAGCTGTACAATCCGTGCTTCTGAGTATTTGTATCAAATGCCTGCAGGGCTACTGCAATGTTTCATTGCAACTTGTCTGCTTGGTGTTTATAATCCTGGATATCACTAGCTTGTATAATGCCTGAGGTTATGCTGGATGTATATTCTGTCAGTTGCCCTGATTATGTAGAGCAATGTAGCACAGCTGCTGCACGCAGCTAAGACTATTGTTCTAAAATGTCAGAAACCTTCTTTAGGGACAGGCTTAGGAATATTGTTCTTTTTATAGAACTAGACTAAACAAAGGAAGATTCAACAACCTCTACACAAGAATAAATTGACTTACTTCATCAGTGTTTGAAAGTTACATAGTACACCCTTCCCAGAATTTCTGCTGACTTTCCCATCATAAACACTTAACACCTTAACACCTTGCAAGATTTGATCAAAGAGAAGAATTTGGGCATGGCCTATGACCTGAATGGAAGAGCAACCTGTGGATTTAGTGAGCAGCTGAAGGTGTGAAGTACTGACACAATGTAGTGATGTGTGTGGGAAGATAAATTTTTGATTTCTTTGAGTTGTGACTGGCTGGAATTATTCTTGGTGATTTAATACATCAGGAAAGTATGTGGCATTAACTTCAAGAGTCTTTATATAGCAGTGTCTTCTTGGGCAATGTGTCAGTAAAATATAGGACAAGTAAAAACATTATCAATATTGAATTACTACCATTATGCTGCTGTAATCTGTGGTGAGTTACAGTGAAGAAACAGGCAAATTTATTCTTCATAAAGAGTATAACTAGTGCAAAAAACTAGTCCTTTTTTACCCTCTGGCATGTACAGTTATAGGATGAAAAAACTGACTGTTTAATCTTCCTTTATCTCTGGCATATCCTCTTACAGAAGGAGGAGCTTAAATAAACTTTCTAAATTGAAAAAGAAAAGTACAGTGTATATTTTCAAAAGCACTTCAGCTTCCAGTCCCTTGTTCTTCTACTATACTCTGTTAAGCTCAGGGCTCGCTTTTTATCACTTTGATATCTCAAAATATCTCAAATATGCGTTTTTTAGGAAACCTCTTAACATTGTGTGCTTTCATTATATTTCCAACATAGGCAAAAAAATTGTAAGCCTTAATGTTATATTAGCTCTTCTTAGCTTAGGTGTTTGTGTGGGGGTGATAGGAACTACCCCTTTTCACCTCTGATTTGCCAAGTTATCAAGCATCTGAAAACCTGTACTTAGGGGTTCCAATGAGAATTGTAGTCCTGCTTTTATACCTGTGCTGGGGTGTTTCAGTGCCATCAGTGCAGTTCTGGTGGAAGGTGCTGAGGCCTGGGTGCAGACAGCAGGTGCCATGGGACCCAGCAGCTTGGGAATCTGCCTGGATGGAGATGAGTCAGTCTCACAGACGGCAAAAGTTCCCTTTTTTTGGCTTGGCTTGCCTTACAGCGTCATAATAAAAAGGACATGTCCAAAAATGAAATGAGGGAAGCCAAAGAAGAGCTGGAAAAGGATAGGTTTCTTTCTTCTTGATTTTTTTTTATGTTACCTTCATATCTAAAGAATGCTGTTCTCACACATGTTCTGAAATAAATTGCATAAGAAAATCCATGAATGTGCCAGTTTAATTTATAAAATGTATAACTGTGTTTTTAGCAAAGTTATTCAGCTACTTCAATGGAATTTCTTGTAAGGTAAAGGGTTTCTTCGTGTGTATTCAAGAGAATCACTAATCATACTCTGTTCCCCTCCTTTGCTATGCTTTTTTCTCTCTGTGTGCATCCGCTGCCTTCACCTTTACTGCTGCTGGCAGACAGCCTCTTTCTCGCAGGGTCTGAGGAAGGGTGTGCTTCTTCAACAGAACAATGTGAAGGACAAATACAAAGTGCTGTCAAGTGTGTGGAGTAAACAAATTGCAAAGTAATGATTAAGTTTCTTTCATCTTTTTGTAGCTTTCATCTGCTTGTAGCAGTGACAGAGAAAGCATTTTGACATGCAGGTTTTTAAGATGGCTAAGAGGGAACCAGCAGAAGAAATTATCAGAGTTATAAAATAAATCCAATAGTTAGTTTAATACACTGAGATTGGTAGGAAAAACTAGAATATTTAAATTAAAAATCGAGTGAGTTTGGTCATTTGCATTCAGAAGAGATGTAGTTTTTTATAGAAGACTGAAGCATTGTACAAACTATCTGTTATCTTATCTGTAAATAACATATACCTTATTGAAGAACATTTCAAATGCTGCAACTGGGAAACAGAAAGTTTTTAGGTGAAGTCTGTCACCCCCATGGAGATCTCTGCCCAGCTGGTAAAATGGGAGCAGAAGAGATGTGCTGATAGCTCCAGTTGGCAAACTCTGTGCTTCATCTCTGAACTAAGACGAAAGCCACAAATCTGGTTTAGATGTTGAACTTTCTTGAAAGGTGCCAGAAGTCTGGTGGTGTTCCCTAACATTGATAGAAAAAAATTATTTGAGGCAAGTATCATTAATATCCTCTACCACCTTTAAACACCCATGTCCAGCCTTCTCTCTGCCCATATGTGTCTCAGCTGCTGTGGGATTTATAATCTCTCTGGCTACATGGGAGATCTGAGGTTTCAGCCTTTCTTCTTAGATGCCCTCTCACTATGTCTTCTGTGTGTGTGTGTTGTCTTAACACTGGGGAATGAACATGGTAGAGCATTTCTAAATGCTTTAGTGGGAAAAAGTTCTAATTCATCATAGTCAATGATCAATGCCATTTTTACATAAGGATTCTTCCTATAGATAATTCTCGTTGGAAATTCATAATGAAGTATGTAATCTTTCATGCAAATAATCACTAACTTAGTGGAAAATAATTTTTTTTATTAGCTGGTTCTCTTTTAATAGATGATTTATGGTGTTCTTAGTTTAGTATACAGAAATCAGAATGAGGAAGTCTGTTTTATTTTTTTCTCTTTGTCATGACAAATGTTTCAGTTGTAGCTAAGGGATAGAACAAATTAGCCCATTTTCACTGGATAGCTATGTGCTGACTAGATATTGTAAGTCTTTTGGTCTTATTAGTCCAGTTGTTTATCTAGTGCAAGAAAACTTGTTTTCTAGTCTACTGAAGACTTCTGTTGAAATATTTGTTAATCTAAAGACATTGAAACAAATCCTAAGGTTGTAATGAAACCCAAATAAGGCTGAAAAATTACACTGGTATAGACTGATGGGGCTGTAAAGAATTAGTTTAAAGATAAATTAGTGCATTAATAGTTTGTATTCATAGTGCACATATTAAGGGAAAAGTCAGCTACATGAAGACAGATTCAAGCATTCCAGGAATTTTCATATTGTACTTGAAGCTTGTCCCTTTTATGGCAATGGTAAGTCAAAAGGATGAGTTCTGGCTGCTATAAAGATACATGTGCAAGCAGTAATTGTGGCCAAAACTCAGAAGACTTTTTTAGCTGTAAATACACATGTGTTTTTAGCAGTTTGTTAGAATAGGCAAGGAAGACTAAAGCTACATAGATGCTTGTAATGTAACAGCTTTTCCTGAGAAAATTTTGAATAACTTTTTATTGAAACTTATTTTTTAGCTGAAATGTATTGACTGGGGCTGTAACTTTGTCAAGAACAACTGCATTTTTTGGAATTGACATGGACACTATTAGAGAAAAGCAGGGAATAGCAAGAGGCATAAACGAAAGTGAGAAGAAAGTAAAAAACTTAACATTATCCTAGGAAGTCTATTTTTTTTTTGTTTTGTTTTGTTTTGTTTTCTTTTTTTTTAATGGCACAGTGATTCTGAGGAGTCAAGGCTGCACGATCTCCAGGGGCCAGAGTAGAAAGCAGGGCAAGAAAAAAGGTCAGGAAAAAGGGAAAGAACGAAGTGCTAGAGCCCTGCACTTAGTTTTGCTTAGCTGGACAGCAGCTGTGGGAGCTGGCTCTTGGTCCTGGCTGCTGCCACCAATTGTGGGGACCCTCCAGCTGGCAGTTCCAGCCTGGAAGGGGCTGTTCTGTGCTTGTTGCTGGTAAATATCAGCTGGGAGAAGACTTAGACATGGATTCTGGTGCTGTTAATTCTTACGCAATGTCATCCTACTGTCTGTGACTTTCTATTGCTATTTTAAAACTTACTTCCCAGTATGGACCTTGGTGATCCAGCAAATGTTGTACCAGTGCCTAAAGTCACTGGGTTAAATAATGTCTTGGCTCATGCCCTTGAGGATGCCAAAATAATAGTTCAAATCATGCAGAAAAGTAGATCCATCTTTCTGGGAACATGCCTTTGAAAATGTACTCTGATTCACACTGGTCAGACAAACAGTGGATGCTGATTTCTGATGCATTTTCCAGGAATTATGTGCTTGGTTGGGACAGGGCTTGTGATTTTAAACGGACTGGATGTGTCATAAGCATGGAAAAGCTTTGAATGGTAGCCCCTGAGATGAGCAGGCAGGCAACTTCTAACCTTGTAGTGATTGTAGCTCAGTGCCGTCTGTCCTGCCAGGTGCAGACTTATTTCCTCTAATAATTATTAGAGTTGCTAATAATTCCAGCTTCCATTTAATTGATTTTTAGAGTAGTCAAAGATGCTATGAATGTGGAAAGGTTTTTTTCTGGAGTATCAAGGAGACCAAAGAAGATGATGGTGACAGGACAAAGCCAAAAAAATGCATAGGTCAAAAATTAGAAAGATTGTTTTGTGAGAATGCTTCTGTGTGCTGTCATTATAAGAATCGTGTTTTCCTTTTAGCCTTCAAGTAAAATCTTTGAAGGAGCAAGCCTGGCAAGTGATTCCCTTATACCTATTTGTGTTCCCACAGCCTTGGCAAAGGTAATATACACACTAAAATACACACCTAGTGAAAGGTGTTTATTCTAAATGCCTTCCTTACATTCAAAAAAACTTTCTTATCAATACCATTGCTGGAATTGATTTGGCAATGTGAAAGCCAGAGGAAAAGGTCTGGTCCTCTAGATACACTACTTTAGATGCTGCCAGGCCTGCAGAAAATGCAACTGTGCAAAACACAAGTAGGATATTATCAAGATTAACTGACCCTGTTTTAGGGCGTGTGATGGCATTTATATGGTCCCTGTGTAGTGCACACATTATGGTTTTGGTCCAGAGTTTGCAAATTAACAATTCTATGCACAACTTTAGTTACTCACACAACATAAGACACATCTGGGCATTGACAGACATGCATGTCTGAACTCTATTTCAGCAGAAGACTTTTTATATTTGCTCAGTGTCAATACATCAATATCCTTTATTTTAATAGTGGTTATATTTAATAATTAAATATACCCAATTTAACTTGCAAAATAGAACAGCATGCAGAATTTAATGCAATGCCAAAACAGTCTGTGTAGTGTGTCTTCTGTTGAGCTCAGCTTTATTTTAGTTGGACTGTTATCCTGTACCACATGGTTCACAAGCAATTCTTTGTTTTTTGTAAATCCCCATTCAGCATCATAGATTAAAGTCTGAACATTTAATGGCCAAAATGCGGAAAGTTCTGTGTTTCCCTCTCTGAGCCCTCTCAGATGTGTGCCATGATTGGAAGGGTAATGGGCAATTACATGGGACAGGTTTGCGCATGGCACAGTGTGTGTCTGTGTTGGAAATTGTGAAATTGATTGATACGGGAGGCTGCACATGTTATTACGTCATGTTGGATACTGTTTTGGTTAATACCCCTACTTTTCTGACAAATGTGGTTCAGCTGTCTAGAAGAATCATTCATAGTTCTGAATCCAGAGATCTATAAATCATATCAAATCAGCCTTGAAAACAGAACGAGATTTTTTGCAAAGTTGCACATACTATTGTATGAGGTACTGCTGAAAATAATTGAATGTTGTGGTGTGCTTAAAACATGAGCCTCTTATATGAATGTTTTGTACTTGAGTTCAACTGACAAATTTCTATTATGTTAGGTAAAATGTAAAGCTTTTGTCCAATACCACTCATTAAAACAGAATTTGTAAGTTTGTGTGTAAAGTAATCTGTTTCTTGTGACTATTGTTTGCTGTGTTTGAAAGGATAAAGTGTAGAATTCCTGTGCTTAGATTTATAGTATTAGATGGAAGCTGCATTTTTAAAATCTGAGTCACACCATGCTAAAGGCAAAGTTATGGTGTACATTCATAATAAACCTATCTCATAGTTGTCACTGATGATGGATAGTGATTTGTGTGTTTCCCTAAGTACCAATTGGTATTATCCTGATAGCCCAATATCAGGTGATATAATTGTTAGGAATTAGTAATTTGACTAAATTTTGGTGCTGATGTTTCAATATCTGACTGGCTGCAGGAATTATTTAGTGAAGCATTAAGTGTAAAACTGGGTCTGTTTTTGGAGAAGCCATCAGCTTCTTCAGACTGGTTATTTACCTGCCTTTGTTTGGGAAAGTGGAAAAGGGGTGCGACTGTGAAAGAGTCAAGGCACTTTGCGTGTTAAGTGCTGAGGTAGCAGCTGGGTGAAGAAGTAATTTCTAAGCGTACTGTCTGGGTAAGGCCAACAGTTACACTTTGCCATTCCCCTGTGCCGTCCTGTGTGTGCTGTGCTCCCTGGGTGACAGATGGTGTTTCAGCCTGGTCCTTACACCTGCTTTACTGTGGTGTATGGAAAAGATACACCAGCTTTTCTTTCCTGGCTGGTGCCTCCTACACACTAAGCCTTGCAGGTGAATGAACACGATTTGCCTTTTACCTGCTGTCAGCACCTGCATTTGGAGCTGCTGAGGCTTGGACTGGCCAGCAGCAAGGATGTGCTCCCGCAGGAGGAGCAGCAGAACCACTGCCCATCATCCCAGGGGAGGGGCAGAGGAGTGCCTATCAGCTGGTGGCTGTACATCCCAAGTCAGACCCTTCATCTGCTCCTGTGAGCTTGAGGATGTCCAGTGAGAGTCCATCACTGCCTGCCCTGCTGGGACTGGAGAGGTTTGCTCTGCAGTAGAGCCTGAAGTGGCAGTGCTGCTCCATTCCTTCCCAAAGTTGCCTTTGAAGCTGAACTCTCCAGGTGACTGCAGTAGGGAGCCAGAGCAGTGCCAGTTGCATCCCCTTCAAAACTTACAGGCCATGAGAAAAGGGAGGGAACAAGCTGTAAAAAAGCAAGAAAATGTCTGTAAGATCTATGTGTCTTTTCTTACTCTTAAGGTGTTTCAACAATTTATTTATGGCATGAGAAATTACTTTTGTCACTGAAGAATTATTACATGCAGAGAAGTAGGTTAGTGGTCTTGATCAGCAGAGTAAAAATGAGTTTCATCTGCTTGGTTGTCTGAGGGTAATTTTATCTTGACAGGCTTACAGATGGAAAAGGGAGGCTGTTCAGATGTTCTGTGCCTCTTTTCCTCCCTTATAACCAGCTTTGCCCTGTTCCCCAAACTGAAAATCCAAAATGACATGTCTATAATCACTTCATTTTTTATGCTTGTTTCATTGTTGGGCCTTAGCCTATCATCACTTCCTAAAAACTCAGTCAATTAAAATATAGCACATGAAAATATATGCTATTGCCTAATGTTGGGAAGTCATTAAAAGCTTCTGGATGTGTTGACAGGTCAGAAACTACTTAGGTGTTGTGATCAAGGTAAATTACCAAGGCAAAAGTGTCTCCTCAGGCTCTCAGATGAGACATCAAAGGGATTTTTTAATTTTAATAATAAAGACATTAACAAAGAAACATCCTCTAGAATGTTATCAGTAGAGTACAAGACAATCTTTTCTGTACAGTTTGGCTTAATTTTTCCTGCTGTTATATGAACACTTCAAGCTACCTTCAAAGATGGTGGGTGTGTTTCTTGGTAAATTTCTTGTATTTCTTGGTAAGTTTTTCTCCTTGTTGTAACTCTTAACATTGCGAAGAAGATGGATTACTTAGTGGTCTTTTAGTCCAGAAGAAAAAAAGAAAAGGAAAGAGAAACTAAGAATGTAAGGTTTAGTGAAACCCAAATGTTTTGCAACTGTGCCCAGCAGGTTTTTTATTTCTATTTTCTAAGGACAACTGACAGTTGGTACAGATCACAGCATTTAGAATCTGTGTAAAATGCAGGAATACATATGGGCTAGTTTTTGGGGAGGGGGGGGAAAGAAAAAAAAGCAATCCGAAAAGGAGTAAAAGGTGGCTTTTTATTTTTTATTTATTTTTTTTTCCCAAGACCTTATCAAGAAAAATTTGGAGAAAAATGCAAAAGAAATACATCTTATGTATTTTTGTCTTAGAATAGGCAATAAAGTAATTGCTAGGGTAATGAAAATGTATTACCACTGCATTTATATTTATCAGAATTTTTTCTGAAATTATAAATAGCTTGAATAAACAACTTCATGTTGGAACCTGCAATATCAGCCAAACACAATTCCTGTACGCTGCAATCTGTACTATTCTCAGTCCTGTGCAAAGTATGCTGTTGTGTATTGGCATATTTGTTTCTTGACTAAGATTTTTTTACCAGAAGCATCTCCTTTATTTTTATTATAGAGTGAAGTACCTATGCACATACTTGTTTCTGCAATCTTCATTTCTGTTTAGAAGTTACTGATACTAATACTGACACTATCTTTTTCAGCATTTTCTTTTTCTCTCTTCTAGACATATGCCATTGGTGCGTACTCCTGGAAAAGGATGTGTTAGTAGAACCCCCTCAGCATTACATGTAATATTCAAAAGTATTTTATCATTCATTTAATGCAAACATATCTAGCATTGCTCACTCTTTTTAGGACTAAGAGATGCATTATGCATAATGATGATAAAACCTAATTTTGATAAGCAGTTATCTGTTGCAGATACTATTTTTTTTTCTTTTCCCCTCATTCCATTTTTATTTTTCTTCAGGAAAAGTGTGATACCCTCCTGCCCACTCTCTCAACACCTTTAAAACCTGTGGAGAGCTCTCACAGCTAAGTGAGGACCATGGATCTTGATAGATAATCAAAGAAGAATAAGAGTTCCCAGGAATGTCTTTTCCCTTGCCAATAAAATTGTCATAGCCAGTATTCTGATTCAGTGGTAAAAATAGTGAGTTTTTTTCTGTTCTTTCAGGTTAAATTATGAACTTTCTCACTGTGCAGTCTAAGGTTTTATTTTCCATTTCACTTTTTTCACTGATATGTTCATCAGAGCTTTTTAGATATGAAGGTATGGACATTGCATCCCATCCAAAGGTGGAGTGTGTTTCAGAAGTAGGTCTCCAATGTTGCCTCTGGACCTAGACCATGTGCCACAAACCCCTCGAGGGCTGTCATTTTTTGCCTGAAGGTTCCAGTGCAATGTTGTGTCTCCAGTGGTTCCCCTCCAGCTGCACATCCACCTGCTCTCTCTCTACAGGCAGAATTGCAAACAGGTTCAGGTCCTGCAGCCTGAAGGGATGAATCTGGCATATTTGTAAGGAGCTTGGTCTAGTACCAGCTTGGTACCATCCTTTCCCTTTTTCCCTTTGGTGCCTGGAAGGAGCTCTCCTCCCTGAGCAGCTCCATCTGGCTGCCTGGGTACCCTGTCTGAGCACACAGCAGGGATCTCTGCTCCATAACGCTGTTCAACTGCTTATCTCATTCCTGTCCAGAGGTGAGGTGAGCTTGGAGCTGGTCTGGTGGGCTGGGGGAAGTACTGCAGGCAGTATCCAGCTGCAGATGAGTGTGCCTGAGTGCATGTGTGGGAGCAGAAATCCAGTCCCTGTTTTGCCACAGGCTGCTTTGGCAGCCCTAAGGCAGTATTTTTAGCTTCCCTGTGTCTCCCTATCCTAAAAGTGAAGTAAGGAGAACAAAACCTCCTGATACACAAAGTAAGATATAAGTAAGTTGTGTGGTATTCTGTGATAGGGATAATACAAAGCTTGAAAGTGTATAATAAAAATGAATTTGGTGGAGGTTGAAGATTTATTTCTCAGTATCATCAGCTTCAGGAATAAAAGGTGTTCACACACTCAAAAGTTGGCAGCACACTGGCCCTTATGACCTAACATGTAGCTCTGGGTTGCCAAATTTTTTCCTGTATTGGCTCTTGCTGCTCTCATTTTAGGTGTTTCTGCAGTAACCACAGAGACAAAAACTTTAAATACAGAGGCTAAATATCAGAATGGGAAAAAAGACAAATAATCAAGAGGAATCTTGTGATGGGTTCAGGATAGTGTACCAGATAACTTGGGATTTCCATCTAGTGATTTTGGCTATGTCTCTCTGATCCTCTTGGAGGATCAAAATAATTACAGTATATTTAAAGGCATATTTTCTGAATTATTTCTGCTTAGGACTCCAAATAGAAAAATCTTGGTTTTTTCTACCAGAATGGGCAAGTATTCACAGAATTATTTAGTTGAGTAGAGGAGGCAAATAAAAGTAGTAAGACAGAATAGCTTTAAACCTGCATGCCTTATGATACCCACCAGTGTTTATGAGGTAAAAACAGCCAAGATATCCATATAAATTTATATTAATGATTAAAAATAGTCTTTTGGAAATGGAAATTTTCACTTTTAAATTTTTTTTCCAGTTTCACATGGAATTCCTGTCCAGTGAAAGAAGGGGAAATGAAGTAAATGAATAAAGGAAAGGCTTGCCAAACAATGATAAGCTTTGGATTGTTGTAAATAACTGTAAAAAGTTTAGTGTCATTATAGGAGAATATGTTACCTGTTCTCCTCTTCCTTCACTGCTAATTGAAATTAGGGGGGACTGATTTTATTCTTTACAGTTAAATTTATAGCATTGAACAAGACAGGGAATCCAGGCTGTTCTCAGCTGGATAACAAACAGTAGAGCTATTCTTTTGGTCTGAAAACCCTGACCTCGTAGGGAAAAGTGATCCAACTGCTTCCAAAATAGGCACATCTGTATACTGTAGTACTTTGTCTCTCAGGGATACTTGATGTGTGCTTCACCAGTTGAAGAATGGGTGAGGTAAATGTAGATTTCCAGAATAAAAGGCATGAAAACTACACCTAATCCCAAAAATTTTAGGCATCCCTGCGTGTTTTTTATTTAGAAAAGTTCGTGTCAATCTATTTTAGGAAGTACAGCAGACAGCTTCTGTTCTTCATTCTCCTCATTACTTGTAGTTTTTGGTGAGCACTTAAATACTTTGTCTTAAATACACTTAAAAATATTAAATCATTCTATTGCATCATATTGAAAATAAATTTTTCTGTATTTATGTGCTGAAATACAGAAATTGAGATGGAAATGCAAAGCAAGCATTCAATCAGTTGACTTCACTTCCATTTTGTGTTGAAAATGCAATATTTTTGAGATATCAAGAAAAAAACATTGAAATATAAATGTGATTATTAAGTGAGGGATAGATGTGACTTGACTTTTGTAAGCACTGTTTTTCGCTTGGAGACAATTTTCCATGTGGAGTTGAATAGGAGAGCTCCCAGGCACTGTCAGCCCCTTGCCCCAGTAATATCAGGTAGCAGTGAAGTAAGTATTGCAGGACCCATTGGTGGAGAAAAAAAGATCTGCTGCCTTTCCCTGAAGAGTAATAAGAACAAACAGCCTTCTGAGCAAACCTGTGTGCTGCCATGTAGTAGGATTAGGAGAATAGTTAACCACACCAGCAAGGTATTGGCAGTGAAGGTTTTTGGTCTTTGTTGTAAATGTTTTGTGATTAATTTAACAGGGTTGGACAGGATAGGGAGGCAGGTTGGACTGACTTGCTGGCTGATGCTGAAGTGGCTGTGTCCCACAGGGCTGCCAAGAGAGACATTTCCACTCCTTTTTCTCATGAATGTCAGCATCAGTGATGGTTTTGCTGTGAGCTGCAGCCCATTTGAGTCCGGCTGGTTCCCAGTGCTGGCTCCTGGAAGGGCTGGCTGCATGACAGCCACTTCTGGCATGGACAGGGAGCAGGACCAGGGCCAGACCATAGCTGTTAGCAGCAGCAGGGATGGGGCTGTGCTCAGAAACTCTGCTAACCACAGCTTCAAGGTGTGGTTTCACCTCAGAGCTGGACTGACCTACAGCAGGGGTGGAGGATGAGTGGGGACCTTCTGGTCACAGCCAGCTATTAACCGGCTTTTGCAAGCTGCAGCCTTGCTTTCTCCCTGGCCTGTTTGCATGTGGAGGGGCAGTGGCCATTCAGTGCATGATGTATAGTCAAATGCACTTCCTTCTCACCACTGGCCATGTGCTGACATATTAATATGTCTTTCATCAGAGAAAATGCTTAAGGAATATTCTGTTTTCATTGTCAAGCTCTGTGCAACCTAAACATGGGCCCCTTTTGCATCATTCTAGCTTTTAATTGCTTGATGGATTTCACAGGATCACATCTTATTCAATACATGGAACAGAATGTGCTCGCTGGGCAAGGGAAGATGCAGGAATTTTTGCCTTACTCTTCGCTTCCTGGACTTGTTTCTTACTTAAGATCTAATAATCAAGTTGTGCTTTGAAGGCAAAATAAATGCATTCAGCTTCTCATGAGCTTCCTGTGGCATTTATCACAGTAATACCTGAATGTTTTGAGAAAGCATGTGCTGATTTTTATATGCAAACTCCCCAGAAGGAAGGAGGCAGTGTATTGCTGCACTCAGTTTTTTCATCCCATTCTGCCTGTGCAAGCCAGAGTGGTGCTTTAACCTTTCCTAAAGATTTCATAGCTATTTGCTGACTCTTTGGGAGAGGAAGCCTGGAGAAGGTAATGTCAAAAATAACTCATTTGCATTCAGTAGCACTTCATAGTCTGCTTTTGACACAGCCACTTCAGCTGAAGCCAGGACTTTGAGATTTTTGGTTTGAGAAAAGATCCAACACTAAACATGTAGAAAAAATGGGGAATGTGTAATTAGTGACTGCCTGTGAAAAGTGTGGAAATGATTTGTGCAGCGTCTTCAGTTGATTTCATGGGAGAGGCAGAGACTGGATCCCATTCTCCAGGGCGCCAGTCAACTGCCTTAACCAGGAAATGTCTTTCCAGTTGTCTGTGCATCCCCCACTACCGCAGCAACCAAGCAGCAGACATGCAGGCAGTCTGCTTTAGGATTGCAAAGCCTAGTGCTGAGATTTCACATTCTCCATATTCAATGGGTCTGAGTAGGGCTGGTGCTGGCCAGGGATAGCCATGCTCTCACAGCTCATACCTATTTTCAGAAAGGATAGATGTTTTCTACTGGAGTTCCTTGCTGTGGCTTGTCAGGCAGGAGAAATGCAAGGCAGATGGGGTGATGTAACTTGGCCAGGCCAGGCTGGTGTGAAGGGCTTGGGTTGCCTCAGAGCAGTAGTAATTTAATTCTGGAGCTTTCACAGAACACTCTTAATTTGCATTTCCTAACTTGCTTTAGCTTGGAAGAAGAAGATTGTAGATTTAAAACCTCCAAAAATAATTCAAAGAGTGAAGTAAGTTGATAAAAATATTTAAAAAAGAAAACGTAATTATTTCTCCATTTTGACTCTTACAAGAAAGACTTTTTTTCCAAAAATCCTAAGGTTATGAAGTATAGCTACATTACAGAGTTTGTGATGAGAGGTACAAGTTCCCTGCTGCTTTCAGTTATTCCATCAGTTTCTCAGGGCAGGAGGAAGGTGTGGTGTTTTAAATCCTTTATGAAAGGTTTCACAGTTACTTACTGAAAGCAGTGGTGAAATGGAAATTCATTTTTCTATGTGTCATCCAGACTTCAGTTTGGTCCAGCAAAGAGACTGCACTTTTGCTTCTTCCTTCTCATTTTCTCAGCCCAGTGTCTTTCTCCTGACTGTATTGGTTACTTTCCAATTACATTATCTGTTTATCTTACCTGTCATCTTTTTTCTCCTTGTTCTTTTGCCTTAAGAGTCCAGCCCCCATGTATTTGACTGTTATTTTAGTCTTGCCCATCTTTCTTCATGTGAAACCATTTGACATTGCATACATGGGCAGGCCTGCAAGCTTTGTCTGTATTAAGCAGGAAAAGAGCAGGCAGCAACCTACAGATTTTGATGTTATCATTGTGTCTGTTTGAGTATTTTGTACTTTTAACTGCTGATGAACAGGAGTTCCCAGTTTACAGCTGCTTAATCTGTTTGATTACAGATGCTTAGTCTGTGCTCGTCCTTTGGTGTTCCTTCCTTTCTGTTGAACTATTGCCAGATATGGTTTGTATGTCTGAAAACATGGAAGAGTTCAGGGAACAACTGTCTTTTTTCCTGGAAATAGTTCAGTGGGCTTTTGCTATGGCGGGGTCTGTGTTGTGTTTATCTCTGTCTCCTACGCTTAAAATTGCCGTGAGAAAACAAAAAGGTCAGATGCTGCAGGACTTCCTCGCAAATCTGCTTTGTCACGATTATGGGGCTTTTGAAACTAGCTAAAAGCTGTGTTCAAACAACTGGAGAATGATATAATCTATGAATTCAGGTGAAGCAATGGTGAAAGAGCAATATGGTTATTTTTTAGGCCTTATGCAGGTTTTTGCAACCTGTTTTGAATTATCTTTGGTAGTAGAAAATTGTATATTACTGTTAACTGTGTAAAACTTGAGGTTTTCCTAGGCATGTTTCTCCTTAGAGAGTATCTTTCAGAAGATCAGCATTGGCGCTGTGACAAGACATGTCCTCCTACACATGGTGGTTTTATGCACTGTTGGTAGCAGGTTGCCCCAGGCATCTACTGATGACAGCGATCACCTCGAAAGTAATCATAAACCTGGTGTGCATTATACATGTATTCACCACACAGTGTATTGGGAGGTAGTTCTAATTATCTGTTTAAGGTGGCAATTATTTAATAAAGGCCTTAAGTTGTGCAAAAAGATCGTGATATGCCTCTTCTGAATAAAGTGATTTGATGCTGTGAAGCTGGATAAGTAGTGTGATGTAATTTTATATAGCCTTTTGGACAAAAAGAAATGTGTAGTTTTCCATCTGCTAATAAGCTGAGCAGAAGTACAGTAGAAGGGAAAAAATTAGGAAGGTTGAGTGTAATATTGCAGGAGGTGTTTTATAGCTTGCACATTCAATAATTTCAAAGCTTAAAAGAACTAAAAAGATGCCTATTGTTTCAGTGATCTTTAGTTTAGATCTTGAACACTGGGCTTAGGGCTGTACTAAGACTTATAAATGAAGAAGGAAGCTATAAGAAACCTGACAGCCAGAAGTTCCTGCTCCACTGGAGTTCTGTGTTCTGATGTTCTGATTTTGCTAAACGGGGTCAGTAAATATTGATGAATAGCTGCAGGTAGGTATCATGGCTTAAACATGGTCTACTAAGAATCACTAAAAAGTTTGAGGAATTATGGGATTGGCTCCTTTGGCTGCTGTTGGTGTTTGAATAAGAATTGTTTTCCTTTTATTCAGAGTGAACAAATACTAGGATTACATAACGTCTTTTAAACATTTATGGGTGTTATGACTTCCATAATGCATAAAACTTCAAGGAAAATAAGTTGTGCTTCTTGAACAGCAAGATTTAAAATTCTCACTGTTGGTATTTCATTGGTTTTTAGGACCAGTTCTTTTAAAAGAGTTTTGCTTTTAATATAAATGATCAATTGTTTTACATTTTCAAAGGAATAATAATGACATTGTGTTGCATTCTAGATAGTTTGGAGTTTAGGAATGCGACTTTTATTTTAAGGTTGCATGGGATCTCCCAAAGGCATTTCACTTTTGACCTTTAGATGAAATAAATGGATGTTCCCTCTTTGTAAAATGGACAGAGCCTGCTGGTGGAGTGCAAAGGCATTTCTTATTTAGCACAAAGTCAAGCTTTATGTGAGGAATTAGATATACAGATTAAGCAACAGTACTAAAATGAAGTAATGCCAATATAATGCCAATCTTGTTTTTCACCCTAAGGAAGTTTACATTCTTGGACTCAGGCTGCTAATGTGCATCTGTGTTATTAGCTCTGCCTTTAGCTTCTTTGCTTCTAATTTTCCATTAACAATTTCATAACAAGAGATGCCTGTGCATATATGTGTATCTTGAGGGTCAGGCTTTATTTCTACCAAAGTCTGGGGTATCTGTATAGTGAGGTAGTACATATATTTCTTAGCAGATATGTCTAATTTTCACCGTAGAACAGTGTTGATTGTAGGTGGTAAGAGATAGGTAGATACCTAGATTAAGACTTCTGCAGTACATAAACTGTGTCTTCCTTTTATTATGGTGTTTCTTACATGGTAATTCTTTCAGCTTTTTTCAGGGCACTGTATGTGCAACAGTTTCGTGTGGCAATAATTTGTAAAATAAAAGTTGTGTGCTATAAATGGATTTTATATGTTAGAGAAAGAAGAATAAAAAAATACCATACATTGGAAGCAGAAGATGAAGAGATTTATTGTGATGCTCAGGAATCTGTAAAAATCCATTCATATCTGTGAACCAGCTTTTTTGAAGTGCAGAACTGATCAGAAGGAGCAGGCTCTGGACTTGCCAAGTGGTTTGTCCAGCTTGCCAGCAGTGGGATATGGCCTTGAGGGGTGACCATGGTTTCTGTCCTGCCCACCCCAGAAGAGCTGTATGCAGATGAGTGTACCAGTGATCTCTCATCCTTGCTGGGGATGTGGCCAGGCCTGTTCAGTTTTGGTTGAACAATCCACGAGGAGGAAGCATGAATGTTGCTTCCAGTTATTTATTTATTGACATACAAAGTAGGTCAAAGTGGTGTTGAAATGTCTACTTCCATTTTCAGGCACCTTGTTTAGATGTACCAACAAGGATTACAACACTTGTCAACACCCTTCCTCTCTCTCACCTAGCTTCTGCTGGGCCTGCATAATTGAGGGAAAAATCAAGCAAAAATATTGTACAGATAACGTGTTAATCACTCACCCATAAACTGTTACTTTGAATCCCAAGTGGTATTGTATGGGGTAAAGTATGGCAACTCAGTACTACAGTGCCATGCATTTGCTTTTTCAGGAAAGTTATAAATGAGTTTCAGTATTAAAATGGACTATTGCTCAATTAAATTTTTTCTATATATTTAGGTCAAAATCTGAATCTTGCACAGGCCCCATTTCACTGAGATGCAGGCCATTTGAGCCTGAAAGGCATATCACAGAAACAAGGTCTTTTGAAGAGCAAGTGCTTCTAAAACTGTTTTGAGAGGCCTGAGCTTTGAATAACCCCAGTTAAGTGCAAATGATTTCTTTGTTTCACTGAACCTCCTCACCTCTATAGTTTGAGCCCTATTCTGTGTTTAGATGAAAAAATTGCAGAGAAAGTTAAAACTTCCAGGCACAATAGTGCTGGCAGAGTTGCTTTTGTAGGTGAGAGATGGCTCCTGCAGATGAGGAGAGAAAGGATGCCTTTGTGTAGGCTTCTGCTTTCCTCTGACTACTTGTTTTGTGGATACACTCTTGAGCTTTAATGAGCTTTCTATACCACTTGCTCCCAGTGCTGGGCTCTGGTGTTGTGAAGAGACTGGATTCTCTGCTGTCTGTTTGCCTTTGATTGTATCAAAGGTAGAAACAAGGGAGGGAGAGACATTTCACTTCCCAGTATCCTTCTCAACAATTAAAGTGATAGATGAAGAGAGCATCCAGCCTGGCCACTGCTTATGCCAAGCACTTTGGACTACGCTGGTAAGGACACAGAAAAAGGAGCATTTGTCGTTGGTTTGATTTGTCCTGTGGGCTTGAACTAACACACCTGTCTGATAGTCAAGGATATTTTGATTTTAAAAAGCTGTGGAAATGCTTTCATAGCTGTGTAGCTTTTTATTTTGGTTTTCTTTATGGGAGAGTGGAAGGGTGAGTACAATTGTACAATAAAAATTCTCAGTAACCTGTTTTGATCTATAGGCATATGAATTTGGGGAAAGTTTTTTCCCTTAAAGAAGTATGAGTGTGTTAGAACATACAGGTAGAAAACTGGAAACAAAAGCATTGGTAGAGCTTCCAGTTCTCTCCATGGCACAGGGGCTGGGGGACCAAACCGCGTCTGCATAAGGGTGACGGTGGGAAGCAGTGTGAATCAGATGCACCCAAAATACAGTTTCCTGTTTTATAGAAACAGCGAGTTCAGCGATTCCCCTCTCTGTGTTGGCTGCAGAAAAAAAACATTCTTACGTTCTTCCGAGTATTTGACCCGTCATCCAGTTACAGTTGTGAAAAATACAAAAAGATTGGAGTCCATAAAAGGAGATAATTTGAAGTTAATAGGGGCAGCTCTGTGTCACGCTGAAATGGAACGCAAGCTGTCATGCCTTTCACTCTTGTGTTCTGCTCTATTAAATTAATCTGCCAATTTAATTCATGTCTGTACTAAACAAAACTTTTCATGACATAACAGAAATTAGCTTGTGTTTCTGCCTTGTTGCCTCGGCTCTTTCATAATACTGTAACTTTCTGCCTGCCTGAGGACAGCAGGGTGAGCCTCAGTGTGGGCTGAAAGGCAGGAGATCGAATACTTGAAGCTAAAAGGTTGGCCAAAACGTCCACCCTGCCTCTGCTGTACTCCCTGATACAGATTAACCTAAGGTGGTTAAATATACAACTTGATTTATGAAGCACAAAATTGCTTCAGCAAATGAAAGCTACCTAAGCCTGTAGATGTAGGATATTCCATTGCCCTTTTTTTCTTCTTTTCTTCAGTTAATAGGTTAGTACAGTAGTAACTGATCTCATGCAATAAATGAAATTCTGTGCATCTGAGTGTGTTCGATGAGCCAGGAGCATCAAAGTCAGGTGAGGCTGATGATGATGATTGCTCCTAAAGTTTAAGGCAAATGCATTTTACGGCAAGGAACTGCATGTGAGAAAAATTTTATCTTAAATCACTGGAATTGAAGATTAGAGAGGAAGCAGCTGTTTCCAGCTGGCTGATGGGCATGGCAAAGGAGCTCTTTTGGAAGTCTGGATGCCCTTTGTGCTGGGTGCTGTGCTTTCCCTCCTCTCCATTGCTTTAGCTATAGGCAGATGGGAGACATGCTGTGCAGGATAAACGCATTTCTTTTTGGAGTGGTTGCCATGTTTCTGACCTCAAAGAAAGTGGGGGACAGAAGTAAGCCTCTTTTTTGTCCCTTTGTTCCCTGAGAGAGGACCCTTGAGCTGCTGTGGGGATGAGGGTGACAGCATGGACACAAGGGAGGCTGGAAAGATAACTGAGATGATGGGGGTCAAGTGAAGGCATAACATATGGGAGCCCTGATATTTGCAACCTTGTTATGCTGACCAAATGTGACTAATGCTTATAAGACTAATGGTCAGATACCACTGCTGATCTGTTAATTGAAGATGGCTTTTGTCTTAATCTCTTGTATTGCAACATGTTGGAGATATGCGTCACTAGATGTTTACTGTTGAAGATTACTGATGTTCTTCCAGACTGCCTTGTGTATGCTCAGTTTTGAAAACTTGAGTACAATTGTTCCACTGTAAATTTTAGAAACATATGTTCAGGGATATATATCTTTCATATTCCATTCGTGCAGCTGCAAACAAAAACTTGGTACTATCTCTTACTTGAGAGAAAAAATAAAGGACATGCTGTACCCATGGATGAGTCATGATTCATTTATGTTCTATGAGAAATTTTAAATGCTAGTGCATGACCTTTGTCATCTTTGTGTACAGTGGAAAAATATGCCAAGCCAGGAATATCAATGAAAGTCTTCCCAATAACCAAAAACAGGCAAGTAAGTTCCCATTGGGTTTATTTACTTTTTTGGGGTTTTTGTTTTTGGCTTTTTTTTTTTTTTTGGGGTGGGATTTTTTTTGTTTTTTTTTTTTTTTTGTTCTTCACTAAATGAGTCTTTACTGTGGAACAAATTATGATGACTGCCTGAGAATTTACATGCTAAATAAGCTTTGAGATCATACAGTCTCCCAGACTAACCATCATTATCTGATCTTACCTCAAAGGAATGGGGCTTTTTTGGTGGGCAGACTGAGTCTGGAGCAAACCCATCTGCTTCTGTGTTTTGAATTTAAAAAGTTATTTATTTATTAATTAGTGGGTGATTTGGATAATGCATTTATTGCAAGTGTGCCTGTAGCCATACCCTGTTCATTTGGTGCAGTACTGAAATGCATGAAAGATGATAGAGGAAAAATGAAAAACTTCACACCTAGACCTGAAATAAAGCTGGAATATCTAGGACAAGGTACATCTCCCGGGTTCATTCCCTCACGTGCTTCAAGTAGTGTTGTTAACCAGTGCACTGTGTAATGCAGCAAACATTTCTTACCCACCCCCTTTCTCCCCAGGCATCTGGGATTCTCTTTCATTGAGAGTTAATGTTTGGCTTGGAACTAATCTAACAGCTTACTACAGCTTGCTCTGTGGACCCAAGCATGCCCTGTAATGGATTAGATACACATCCTTAGAATTGGAGGGATAATGTGTCTGCTGTCCAGGGATATTTGTGGGGGTGGCAGAGAAATTGGAATGGACAGATAATAAAATGCTCTTTCATTAATTTCAAAATTTTCATGAAGTTTCATAATGCTGTTTTTTGTGAGTGCGTATTTTCCCAATCTATGTTCTTGTCCTATAGTTTTTGTTACTTAATATCCTGTTTACTAACATATATCCTACAATGAGCTCTAACGTAAGGATATACCAGTTGCATTTTTCATAGGAAAGTGGGAAATTGAAAGTAACTTCTCAGGCTGAAAAGGGACATTGTAGGAGTATTGGTCTATTAGGACAAAAAAACCCGAATTTTTGGGATATGGGCCTTTTAGATTTGGGTTTCACCTGTTCAGATGAACTTTTAGAGATTATAAAAATGGTGTGGAATTGTGAATTGTGGTTGGGGATGATTGTGAATGATAGTTTTAATAATTTCTGAAAAGGGGAAGAAGCAGAAAATAGTTGGAAGAATAAAGTCAAAGTAGACTGTCTTCAACAGACTCTGGGATGCTTTGGTAGCATCTTGCTGGAAGCAAGACTAAACAGTTAGTGCTATACTTTTAAGCAGCATAAACTATACAACCACAATGGCAAAATCAGAAAGTGTAATCAGAAACTAATTGAGAGATGCACGGAAAAGATGAGTTGGACCACATTCCACAGAAAATGGCAGTGAGGTCAAATTACTAGGAATCTTTATTAGTAAGTACCATGGGCATATAGGGATTTGGAAAGGGATGAATGAAATAAAAAGATTTGAGGGCATAATAGATACTCCTTGTGCTTGCAGATGGTTAGAGAAAACCAAAAGTCACGAAGTTGCACCTTAGTAACTGGAGATGAAAACCTCATGACTGAGTTTATATGTTCAGGTGGTTAATGCGTGCATCATCAGGAGTCTGAGCTATCTTGGGGAGGGAGCAAGCTAGAAACCTACTTAAATTAGATGGTTATTTTAAAGTCATTTGACCCCCATGACTCAGACTCATGGCAGTACTTGCAGTCTAGTTTTTTTTAAGCTGCAGAGCCATTAGACGAAGCAGTGTCTCTCTCCTGCCCCTGCCCACTCCCAGGAGCTTACTCCCACTCCTGAACTCTTCCCCTTCTTGTGCTGCCATAGGAATTCATCCAGTTATGTGGCAGAACAGGGCAGGGAGTTGATTTGGCTCAAAAGTTTTGAAGTTTTAAGAACGCTTTGTTTTGTGAATTTTTGGAAAACTGTTTTCACCTACCCAGTCCACTGCACGCTTGTGCTGCTGGTAGAAGGGCATCAGGGAGAGAGGTCTACTTTAGGTGGCTGTGCTTACATCAGCTGTTGGTGGACCTGCAGCACTGCCTCATGAATGTAAGCATGAAGTTCCATGATGTAAGAACTACCAGGGTGTATTGTATGTTATGCCTGATGTGATTGGCTCTATCTTATTATGCTTAGCACTGTACTCTTGTTACTTCTACTCTGAGCCAGTTCACGTTCACTAGACTGTGAAAAGCTGAATTATTCTTGTAAAAATAGTCTTCTTTTTATAGGGGAGAATGGGATGATTCCTTTATGGTGGCAGTGACTGAGTGAGTTCATTGAGACAGACTCAGCTCCACCTTTGGTGAGTGGGCTGTAGCCGTCTTATAGTTGTCAGCATCTATCTTTGAGAAGTTATGTGAGGACAGAGAAGCTGTAATAACCCCCTTTAAACGTTGGGAAATGAATACCTGTGAACTCATTCAGTCTACTCAGTTTTTCTCGAATTCCCCAGAAAGATCCGTGGCCGACTAAACAGAGTGGAAGCACCCATGTAAATAAACACCCACGCTGCTCGTGCTGGCACCAGCTGTATTGAATCAGCTCCATGGCTCTGTAACACAGTAGCAAGTGGAGAGTGGCGAAGGAGCAGATAACAGTTATTTCAGTAATGATTTTAACAAGTCTCATCTACTTTGTGATGCAAATGTCATGTGTCAATGTTGGGTCAAGTGGCAGAGGGAGACAGTAGCATGCCGTCCTCCACGGGAGGCTTGTGTATCCTGTCTGGAAAAAAAGGAGGGACATCACTTCTCTGAAATGAGAGGAAAAAAAAAACATCAGAAGACTTTAGCTAACTAAAAAGTTGTTTGTAAGTGGGCAAGAATAAATTTTTTCTGTTCTCCAGGTAAGACAAGAATCATTAAATTTCTGCGAGAAGGATTCAGATTGGTCACTAAAGTACTAAGTTTTAGGAAAGACCATACAAGCACTAGGTGGAAGAAGTATAGTTGATCCTCTCTTGAGATAGTAGGCTTAGTAGCTTCTTGAGTTCTGTTTTTCAGATACTAGTTTCTAGTATTTCAACTTAAAGATGAAACATGACTCTAAACTGCTAGTATAGACCAGCAGAAATTCCATGTATAGGCAATGAGCTACAAGATACCTTCAATGAAATTTATTTTACTTCAGAGGAGCTGAAGGACTATTAGGCATTATGTGATGTCCTGTAGTTCCCTCAAGTGTTGGCAATTAAACTCAGTTTCAGTATGCATCAATAAACACTTGGAAAACTAATCAAACCTATTCACATGATATATTCTTATGTTTCTTCATTCCCCATTGTCCCCTTTGTAGGATGCATAAGGGAAGTGCTTTTCAAAATTTTTTTTGTTTGTTTCAAGAAGGAGGCTACTATAAGCAAAACAGCTTTGTTTGAATGCACTTCAAACTGCCTGAAAAATAAATGTGCAAAAGGTTTAGAGGATCTTTAGGTCTTTTTTTGGGGTTGTGCACCAGATGGAAAGTCCAACTGCCTGTTCCTTGTGACCCTTTGTTTACATTTGATTCAAATCTTAGGGAAGAAAAGTGCAAAAAAAATCAATTAAGGAAGAAACATTAGTGAAGCTTTTATTTTAGCAGAGAAATTGGAAATTTAAAAAACGTGCTTCACAAAATAAATCTTTGCCTGTGTCCAATGCTGTTCTTTCTTGGTAGCCAAATTTATTATTCTCCAGGATTCTTCATATTGCCTATAACTGTGAATTTTTAATCATCTTTGAGACTGAATGCTCATAGGAATTATGAGGCAGTTTTGAAAAACTTCAGTGGATTTAGTTGAACTGAGTGAGGACCTGTTTGGGAGCAGAGACCAGTTTTAATGTTTCTCAGGGTGAGGAATGTGTTCTGCCAACATGCCAGTCAATGTTGAAGAAAACTCCAGTGTCTCTGAAAGGCTCTGTCCTCACCCTGCTTGCTTGCCCTCCCATGTAGCACAGCTTTTCAGCACTTCTTACATTTTACACAAAACGTATGTAGTGGGACAGTTTAGCAAGACGACAGAGCCAATATATTGTTCTCTTAATTTGGTTTGCATATGGCCTTGGACGTATGTGCAGCTTACATTAAATTACGTGAACCATGGATTTAGTATTTCAGGGTGAGTTTTTTAAGAATTGTATTTGTTGTGAAGATAATGCTTCCCCTAGTGGGAAAAGGAAGACTGTACTGTTACAGTGACACATCTTTGTGATTTGAGATGACATTTCTTTTCAGAGCTTAGACTTTGTGTGTGTAATTATAATAAAACCTCAGATATTTGGTATTCTAAACTGCAGGCAAACACAGTTCAATAGAGGGATGCAAACAATTGTTTTTTAGTAGATTTCATCATTACTTAGAAGCCAAAAAGAAAGAGGTGTGTTCCCCCTGTGCTTAAGATCTACAAAAATATGAGATTGATTCATGAAAGTTAGCCAAGATGAGAAGGATTCTTGCTAGCAAACAAAAAAATTTACCATGTGTTAGGATTGGATGGCAGCCCTATGTAAGTGTCAACACACCCAAACTGGAAGAGCCAGGGGTGGAAGAGAGACCTCCCTATGATACCCTCTCTTCCTTGAGTCCACAGTCCTGACCCAAAGTCTCAGTTTACTGCTCACAGTTACACTGTGGTGTATCTGAGGGACTTCTCTTTTTTCATAGCTCACCTTTTCTCTGATCGTCTCCTACTCACCAGTCTTCCGTGAATCAAACTCCATATTCTCCAGTTCTCCATATCTCCCGTATCTCTGCTGCCTCATCAGTAGGTGACTCTCAAAGTTCCCTTTCTGAGGCTACCCTTGCTTTATCTGCCCTGGGTTACAGCTAATGACATCTGCACCTTTCTCTAGGTACCATGGCCTAGTGCACCCATCCCAGCAGCCTCTTCAGTCCATCCTCTTGTCTGGTCCTTTTTGTTGCAGAAGAAAACCTGTTCCCTTTTGACTTTTTGCCATTTGTGTACTCCAAGTGTCCCAGTACAGGAAACCTCCCCGGGGTTTTGGATGCTTCTGCTCTTGTGCATTAGTCCTGCATGGCTCTGAAGCTGTGTGCAAGTGCATCCTCTGTCCTGCTCATCCTGAGGCTCCTTTGCCATGCTGCCCAATGTATGCTGCTCCTGGGAGGTTGCTTCATTTCCCCTGGGATCCTGTTAATCATAGCTCAAAGGCTAGCCTTTAAATTTTTTTTCCCTGCTGATTTGCATGTAATTTAATTATGTTGATACTTGAAATGAATGGATATTTAAAATAGCCTTTTTTTTTTTTTTTAAATTAATTATCTGGTTAAAGCCAGGATATATGATACCAGCCTCAGAGTAGTGCTCATCCTAGCTGGGGATGTAGCTCATCTCAAACTTGCTGTTCTAAAGGATGTTGTTTTTTCCTTAAAATATCTTCTTTCTTCTCTTAGTTAATCATGTAAAATGAACTATGGAAACAGGTGTCCTCTGAGTACTATTTCAGTAAATTGGTGGCAATATAAAGAGAGTCCATTTGTCTAATGAATGCTGGTAGTGGAAGCTTAGCTGATGTGTGTCTTTGGGGGGGATTCATTGAAATTAAATGTGCGTATTGTGAAGATCCACACAAAAAGTACAATTTTTGCCTCCATTGACATGAATATCCCACTGACCAACTGAACTTCCAGCTCTGTCAACAAAGGAAATATAGTGAAGGATTTTTAAAATATTTTTTATTTCCAGACCTCTTACTGTAATTCCTTCACAAGTATGCCATGATTTGGAAGTATCTTAAATATCCCTACTTAATCCTTATGGCCTGGTGATGACTTCACTCCTGGGAGAAGCTGTTTCTCTTGCAAGTCTCCTAGAAGTCAAAGGTTAAAAAGCTACGTAGACAAATGGTGACGTTTAAGAAAATTTCACAGTGTCATTTGAACCAACATATTTAATACTGTGTCAGAGTTTACAACATTTCCTGTTTTCAGTGCTTTGTAATTGTAATCTAATCTCTTTTGGTTTGGAGGAGAGATTAAATCATTGCCAGGGACTAATTTTCAAAAACTGAAAGTACATGAAAAGTCAGCTGGTTTTGCTTGAAAGTGAAAATGTAAAGTGGAGTAAGTTTCTATGTTGAAGTGAAAATAGGAGGACAAATATTACAATAGTCACTGAAAAGCAGTTGTTCAACATACACCTCTCTAATGTTATTTTTTCTGGGTAAAGACTAAGACTTTGTAGAAAATTTATTTTTGTAATAATACATTTTTATAATCCACTTGTATAATACTTTAAGTATCACTTTGTTAAATCCTGAAAGTACCTTTCAAGAATTGTTAAGCTAGGGCCTGTAAAATGAATTTATTTTTATAGCAAATTTATTATTATATGCATCTCTAGGTACTGCATTTGCATTGCTAGAACAGCTCTTGCCACTTCATGGTCATCCAAGTCCAAATCTGGTCATGCTACACAGTTAAAGAATGTGAATTGGTAGAGCAAACCAACACCTAAATATTAATGGTGCTGCATGCCTTTACAAGGTGGAACAAATCTGTCACATTACCATACAAATAAGCTGTAAAATAAAATAAAATCTCCAAGGACCTGTCACTGGTGTGGAAGTTTCCAAACAGGACATGGCCGAGGTGCAGCACAAATTGCTGAGAGTAGGATTAGGATGTGAGCTGGAAATGTGTCTGTTGTCCCAGGTGTGTGCTTGTCCAGCACTGTGCATAGAAAAGAAGCCAACCTAAGGATTCTTCAGCAGAGAACAACATGAGCACCTGCTTAGTTTGTCCTTGAGCTTTTCACTGCCAAAGTACCCTTAAGACAACATTTTACTGCCAGTGGTGTCTTCTGGTCAGAAATAATCAAAAGCTTTCTGTACTTTTATACATGTTTCTTAGAGCCTATTGGAAGTTTGCTTGCGACTCAAATACTTGAGAGGTGGTGCACATATTACAAGTAGCACTCAAAATAGAAAAGACCAAGAGAGTTTGTGAGTAAAGGAAAAGTTATGAAAGTCAATTGCCCTTCTGCCTTTTACTTTAGAATTAATATTTCCATGAGGTATTTGAAATTAATCACTATTGTTAAGAGAAAACAAAACATTTAAAATGTATTTTTTGTTTGTTTTTTTGTTTTAGTAAAGGCACATTTTTTTAAAATGTTCCATTACTTCTCCACAATTACTTAAAAATTCTGGAAGTAATGTATTTGAGGTTTTGCAATGATAAAATTCAGATGCTTTCTTCTTTACAAAATGGTGACACACAACCACCTAAAAGGAAGGAAGGATGTGAAAAATAAGACCAAAGGAAGAAGGATGCTGTCTTAATGAGTATAGCAGAATCTTTGTGGTACTAGTTGCTTGATGTTTCCGTCTTCCGACAGATGCTATTTTTGTATAGAGTTTTTCCAAGGTATGGAAGGGTGACTCTGTGATCTAAAAGGCCATACAAGGTACTGCTACATGAGGCCTTGATTTGAGCATTCATATTTTTGATGTGTACATTTCAAGATAACTATTCAGTACATCCTGGGATGGTGACATGCTTCTGAGATAAAAACAGACTTTTTTTGCTTCTGCAGTTAAACTAACTGTGTTTGCCTAAGCAGCTCCTAACTTTGGTTGTGATATTTTGGATTATTTCAGAAAATCTGCCAAGTGTGGAGACGTGACATGACTTTATAACATGCTGTTTATAACAGAGGATGTAAAATTCTTATCGTGTGAGAAATAAAGCTGCTATGTTGAATATATATGCATTACTAATAAATAGTGATAAAGTCAGGATCCTGTACTGAAGGTAAGAGAATTCATGGTGATCTTGTTTAACTTTGTCCAGTTGGAGTGCCTCTTAAAGCTCTTTGACACAGAAAATTAGACTGAATGTAGTAATATTTACTAAACAAAAGTGTGCCCAAAGTTGTGCTCATGTAGCCAAATCTAAATGATTTTTCTAACAAGATTTTTCGAAGTTGTCAAATACTCTGAACTTTCTGATCATAATTTTAGGTGATGTGATAGGTGCAACTCTATTGAAAGAAACTACTGCAGTGGTTTGATTCTGCTTAGTGCCCTGTAATTTTGAAAACTGTGAAGTTTATTTTGATTTGTATAAAGGAGATATTAATGCTGTTGCTAAACTAAACTTTGTGTGTGTTTTGTCCAGTGGTTTCTCATTACTTATATTTTTAAAATTGGATGCTTTAAGTGTTGTCCCTATCCAGAAAAATGCTCATTTAGTTCCTCAAAACTTGTGGATATTCAGAACCTCTTAAAGGTGTTTTGATTCACGTGACCTATTTAGTACCACTTTCATCTCTTTTTTGAAGAAATTGTGTCAGAAGAAAGGAGTCAGATACTATGGGGGCATATCAAAGAAAAAATCAAATGTATCTGTTTCCTGTCTGGGTCCATTTTTTTTTTGGCAAACAGTATCCATCCTTCCAGCCATTCTGCTGGTGTGCACAGTTTGTAAATCACTGTAAAGTATGTTCCTTCTGTGAGATGCTGTGGCATGAGTATGTTTGTAACTGCAGATGTTTGGATTCTGATTTCTGTTGAAGTCTATGGAGATTAGTTTTGCTTTTTTTTCCTCCCCTAATTTTAGTTGGAGTTGAAAGGAATGCCAGCAGAATAAAATTGCAATTCATGACATTAGATCTGCCCCTGTGGAGAGTCTTACAGGTTCTGCAATCTGAATGTCCTTTTTCTCCTCCTTCCCCAACTTGGGACGACGCCCTCTGTTCTTTGTGCTGTTTTTATTTGTCAACCTAATGATAGATTTCCTAATCACAGAATCTCCTGAATTGGAAGGGACCCAGAAGCATCATTCAAGTCCAACTCCTGGCCCTAGGCAGGTTA
The DNA here is from genome assembly GCA_013397075.1 of Rhabdornis inornatus. NCBI lineage: Eukaryota > Metazoa > Chordata > Aves > Passeriformes > Rhabdornithidae > Rhabdornis > Rhabdornis inornatus. Next base: position 984,286 of record VWZS01007181.1, read on the forward strand.
CCCAAAGAATCACACCATGTGCCCAAGACCATTGTCCAAACACTTCTTGAACTTTGCCAGGCTTGGTGCTGTGACCACTGCCCTGGGGAGCCTGTTCCAGTGCCCAAACACCCTTTGGGTGAAGAAACTTTTCCTGATATCCAACCTAATCCTCCCCTGACACAACTTCAGGCCATTCCCTTGGGTCCTGTCACAGTCACCACAGAGCAGAGATCAGTGCCTGCCCCTGCACTTCCCCTCACAAGGAAGCTGTAACTGCAGGGAGGTTTCCCCTCAGCCTCCTCTTCTCCAGGCTCAACAGACCAAGTGACCTCAGCTGCTCCTCACTTGCCTTCCCCTCAAGTGCCTTCACCATCTTTATTGTCTTCCTTTGGACACTCTCTAATAGTTCAATATCTTTTTTATATTGTGTTACCCAGAACTGCCCCCAGACTGGAGGTGAGGCTGCCCCAGCCCAGAGCAGATCAGGACAATCCCTCCCTTGCCCAGCTGGCCATGCTGTGCCTGATGCCCCCAGGACAGGGTTGGCCCTCCTGGCTGCCAGGGCTCTGCTGGCTCATGTTCAGCTTGCCATCGACCAGGACACCCAGGTCCCATCCCTGGCACTGCTCTCCAGCCTCTCATTCCCCAGTCTGTCCATACATCCAAGGTTGTCCTGACCCATATCCAGGGTTGACCTATCCTGCAGAGCAATGCTGTTTTCCTGCTTTCCTTTCTCCACTCTAAGTGCTCCAATTAGTGCCAGTCTAGAGTGATGCTCACCGAGGTCATGTCAGATGATGATAGGGGTGTGAACCCTTCCATTTCTGATGACTCTGGGAACTACTGGAATTTGCACAGTTTAATTATTAAAATGCTTTAAAATAAAGTAACTCCTTTTTCTTTCTAGCGCTGTATATTACTTAAATTAAATGTTTTATCTTAATGAGGTACTTTTCAAACCCAAATTATTTTACTTGATGATCAAATAAAAACTGTTAGAGACAGAGAATAATAAATATTATAAAAACCTAATATAAATAAATATCCCCTTTAAAGCAAGCACCAGTGAAATTAAGGAAATAATTCCCTTGTAAAACTTTTGCTTACATTATGTCTGGTTAAAATATGCTAATGGTTACTTTATCAAGCAGACTGAATCTGCCCTAAAAACTTGAATTATTTAATAATTGACTTTTTTCCTCTTTCAACTTCTGAATTACATCAAGTAGAAAAATATACATAAGCCAATTCAAATGGAGTTACCATTTTCCTTGTGCAAGAAACATGACCTAAGCCCAAAGGAAATGTGATTTTAGTTTAAAAAGAATATCTTTTAATAATTACTCTGTTGAAATTTATGCACTCTTTTTGATCTTTACTGTGCAGATTTCTGATCTGTAAGACAGTCAAACAGATGACACTTTTTAAATAAATAAAAAAATCTAGACGATAACAATAAAGTCACTCAACTCCAGTCTAAAGTGTAATGCCAAAAGTGAAAAGCCCCTTGACAGTCATGAACACTTGCTTTGTGTCTGTAAGGCAGCAGTCACAAGTTTAAGGTTATGTATAGGCAGGATTAATACCCTTGTGGTTAACTACACACTTTTATTAAGTAGAGGTAGTGATTTTAATGACTTCAGTTTTTAACTTTTCATGCAGTGTAAATATGAGGATTTTTTTAAAGTGTTTTTTAGATGTGTGGTTTAAAGTGTGGTCTGTTCTAGGGAGTGATTTGGGAATACATCTGGCGCATTAAGGATGTTGCCATAAGAATGACATGTTCTGAACTTTGAGTTTTAGTACGACTTTTGCAGATGTGCTGGCATTGAAAGGCAGTCCCGTGATGTGACTTTGGGTGGTTTTGCTTACATTTATCACTTTTATTCTTGTTTTTTTGAGGGCACTTGTTGCTTAAAATTGTCAATATTTGCATATTTTTTAGTGAAATTATTAAGCTGAACATTTTTTCATTCATGAATCTATGTGGAATGCTCTGAAACAGCTAGAGACATTTATCATTTGCAGCGACCTTTAATTCTAGCAAAATGCTGGTCTGTTAGGACTGTGTGAGATTTCACATTTCTTTTGTACATGACTTGAGGACTTATATTATCTGAGGACAATCTTCTTGGGTTTATGCTGGTATGTTAGTGCTGGGAACATACTGCAGATCACAAGGATGTATGCTTAAGGATGAAGGATAATGATAAATTTTAAATTTCTTTCTATATGTACTCTGGATGAGACATCTTCTAGAGGTGTTCACAGGCTGGGAAGGTTTTTGGAAAGCTCATTTTCAACATCTCTCTGAGTCCCCTGAGATTTGCTAATTATGGTAAAAAGCTATGTTGGTAGTGCCACAATGTGTGATCATTCCTTTAAGTAGGAAGCCTGGCTAAGCTTACAGTCACATTACAAGTAACTGCTACAGTGAATTCAGCCAGTATCCATAATGATATGAAGCTGGTCAACCTATTTTGAAAAAATATCTTTCAAACCCATATAAAATGGGGTTATTAAACATACAGGTCATACAGGTATAGGAAATGGAAAGTACTGATCACATTTTTTGCATTTTTTGCAAGAATAATTTAGATAAGCATAACTTTAGAGATACTTTCAAACTTCTTTCACAGTAGCAATAAAAATGAAAGTACCTTTGTTGGTTACACTATTGGAGAAGGGAGTATGACCAATAGTATTTTGGTTTAAAGGTAAACACTGCGGATCTCCATCTTTTTCCGTCACAATAGCGTGCAGTAGTTCATAAATGTATTAATTTACCGATTTTTCTCATAAAATAATATGTGCCTTTGATAATTAAAGTACTTGTGACACCTATGTCAATCTTAAACCCCCTGTATCAGACTGTTCTAGACATTTTTGCCTGTGGTCCTGTTTGCATTGTCTTGCCCCTCCACTATGGCAGCATTTATTTGATTGCCCTCATTATGAAGGTAATTCAATAAACGAAACTGTACCATTAAAATAAATGTGGGTAAAAAGGACACTGTATTTAGTCCTCACATAATTAAATTCCCGGGTGGGTTTGATGTGTTGAAGTGTCAGGACAAGTGTGGGGCTGGGACTGCAGAAGGGAGAACAAACATGTGTCGGGTCCCACCAAGGTCTCTGTGGCTTTACCTGTTGTGACCCAACCCTTCATCAGGTCTCAGGAGAAAAGGCCTTTGTTGTGTCCTTGCCCTTTGTGTGCCTTGTACCTCTTATTGGCAGGATCTTTTTTGGAAGAACTCTGAAATGGATACTCAGCCTGCTTCTATAATAGCCTGTGTTTATTAACTTAAGAAAATTTTGATTAATTTTTTTTAATGAAGTATGAGATCTTTAGTATTGGCCTTTCACTGGATGAATGACCTTAAGCTTATTGTTTTTAATTCTAAATAGCAAGCATGGATTTTGAAGCCTATTTGTGTCTGCTTAATCAGTGGAAGATATCTTATTGTTGAAACATTATCTGTCTGCTTCTTACACTTTTAAAATAAGCTGCTCACAAAATATTTACAGCTGAATCTCAGTGTTCATCAATGTTTGCACTTCTGCTGACCTCTACATGCAGGAACACAGGTTAGGCAAGTGTTTAATTTTACTCAACTATAACTTTTCCATCACTCAGGAAGTTGCCATAGAAAAGAATAGATTTTCAGCCTCTCTTCTAAACCATGTTATTTCCGTTTGTGCAATGAAAACTATTTACTTTTCTTTTTGTACCTAATCAGTACTGCATTTTTGTAAACTGTCAGATATCAAGCACTTCCCTGGATGCTCATGAAGTATGCTTTTATTTACAAAATGCAGTCAGCAACTGAAGTGGTGCAATAAAAATCATGTTGTATGCTTTACAAGAGGAAAAAAATCAATTTTTGTCAGCTTCCTGTCTAGTCAACAAAGAAACATAAAAGAAAGAGAGGACTGACAAGTTTGTTTCCTTTTGCGTCTGGCAAATGTTGCACACTAAAATAATATTTCCTGTGGCTATTTTGCTCTCATGTTCCAACATTTTAATTTTTATTAAAACTGGATTTTCAAATGTCAATTTGGAAAAATTCGGGTTGTAGAAAATTTTGTCTGTTTCTCATTTGGGCCAGACAAATAAATTAGAGTACATGTCGATAGCACTGGTTTTAACTTGCAACTGTGTTTTAAAAATGGCAAAAGCATCCAGTTGACCTGCCACATAAGTAAAAGTGTGTTCCATGGCTGAAAAATAAATAAATTTTAAAAAAAGTTGTTTGACAATCAGTCTAGGTTATTATTCAGTTACTTTTTAAATACAAATTGCTCCTTAATAGATATGTTTATTTGCTGTGCAATGTGCATTTAGAATGCCACAATCCAGTTGCAAATGAAAATGGTTTTTGGACTAAGGAGCTAATTTGCATAGGAAGACATGGCACTGTAGTTTCTACCAGAATAAATATTCTGCTGTGTTTATGTAAGGGTGGAATTCAGAGCAAGTTACAGGTTCAGGCTACAGGACTTTAGGGCAATATAAGCCACATTGATGATTTGCGCTGCCTTTCTCTGAACTCCTTTATGCCATAAGGCTCTTAACTAAGAACTGAATCCAACACGAGGTGGAACTACTGCAAATGTGCATTTAATGAGACAAAGTGTGAGTTTAAACCATCTAATTTGCACCTAAATCCCCTTTTCATGTAATTTTGATGTTCATTGGATGGACAAGGAAGATGGCAACATCCTGAGAGAGAGATCCAGTCCATCCACTCCCTGTAAGCCAAATGCACACAAATGCTGTGAGATCTTGTGAGTCTTTCAAGTCATGTTAGCTTTTATTCCAATGTTATGATACTGCTGCTCATCAGGTAGTAAAAGACATGGGCTCCTCTCCATACCTCTTAATTCTCAGAGAAATTTTGCAGTCCATAGGGTGAGGCTGTGGCAAAGCTCATCTTCATAATTTTTGTTTTGAAGCCAAGTAGAAGGGAGTCAAACTGTCATAAGCTATGGATGTCCAAGTGTGTTTGTTAAAGACAGAGGCTGTTGTTCACTGAGGGAAGTATTCCTGCTGCTGGCATTGTCTGTGATGGATCTAGAGCCAGCATCTTGCTCCAGATGTGAGGTGATGCCTCAGGGGCATTGTAAAGTCTTGCACAGCAGACTTGTGAACTGAAATAGTGATTTGGCGGTTAGTTCTCAATTATCTGTCCAGTTGCTGAATGTCACATATTTTTTGAGGGTTGGGGTTTGTTTTGGAGTCTTTTTTTCCTCCTGTTTTCTTCTCTCTAGACTCTTTCTTAAAAGACAACACCACTTGGAAAAGCCCAAGACTTACCTCTTAGTTGGTGCTCCTCAGAGAGGAATAAAACATCATGTGTGATAATTTCTTTGTAACAGCAAAGGAAAGAAAAAAACCCACTTTTTTGACTCTTGGTCAATCATCTTTGTGCTTCTTAGCAGGAGCTGAGTCTTCACTTCTCTATTGAGCAAGGGCTTTTGTAAAACCATGAGCTTTGCATTTAAGAGGAATATCTCTTGAAAGTTGGGATTCTTCAAGACAGACAGATCCATATCTGGATATGCAGTAATGTCCTTTGAAATGTAGCTTGAACTGAGTGGTTTATTTCTGGGGTGTGCAGAGTCTTTAGGAGAAAAGATGTTGTTGTGTCTTGAAGAGAAAGCAGCTTGTAGTCAATGGCATCCTTGACTGGAGCAGAAGACAAAATTCAGTGGCCTGTTAAGGAGCAGAGAAAGCAATACTTACTTAGTTTTTTAGGAATCCAAACAGATAAATGACTAGTGATTTGTTGCTAAAATTATCAATGTAACTGAACTAAAGTTGTAGGATGGAGCTTAAGAGAAGATGCCTAGATAGATTGATGACTGGCAGTTTGTTAAAATATTTGAGAGAAAATGCGTAGTGTAGACTTCTGGTACTGCTTCCAGTCAAAAAATTATGGTAGTATTATAATGCAAATTGTCCAAAAATATATTTCATTTTAGGAAATATTCTTCCAATTTTAGACCTTTCCTGTTGCATGACAGTTTCTGAAGCTGACTGTCTGCAACAAGTTGCTGAAGTCTTTCAGTAGAATAATTAAATACAGCTTTTTTTTTTTTTTTTTAATTCTGTAGCAGTGGTGTTGCCATAGGATGAACCTGTTTGGAAGAACTTTGAGATCTGTGGGGAAGAAAAGTAGGTTTATCTAACGAATTTTTGTGTATTTTGGCTGGCTGCTAAGTAGACTAAACATGCTACATGCTTTTTAAATCCTGTGTTTGACAAGGATGTTGAACTGCTGTGGTTACTACTGCTGTTTCCAGAATACCATAAGGCTCTTAAAATGTACCAATTAGTTGCTCGTTAACAGTCTTGTAATTTGTTGTTGAGTCTGTTGGACAGAGTGAGGCCATTGCTGCCCTACCTGTCTCCTCTTCCCAGTATTACTGAGGAGATGACTGAGCTAGTGTTGTGAAGTGCAAACAATGTATTTAAAATAGTTTATATTAATTGTTATTATTATTTCATTGTCAGAAGTTTTGAATAAGTTGAGGCTCCTTTCAGAAGAAAAGATAACCCATGCTTTACTCAAGAAATCACTTGGACAATTCCGATAAATTTATGCAATAAAAGTTGCATATGTTCTAATAAAATTGTCAAGTCTTTAAATGCTCTGTCTGACAGAGACCTCCTGGAAGGGTTGTAGTGGCAAGTTGTATATACCTGCAATATGCCATGAGGTCAGTGGAGTGTTCCATTAAGGTTTCCTTGCCGAAGCTGCAACATTTGACAGCTATGGGCAAATATTCCTGGTAAGGTCAGACGGGGCTGTGCATTGGGGATGTTTGTGCTGTGTAGGCACAGCCACAGCTTGAGGGAGGGATTGCAGCACTGCTCTGTCTGCACTGAGGAACTGCTGCCCGTGCCTGTGCAGAGCCTTGCTGCAGGTCAGCCATACCCACATAAACCCACATTGTTTCCTAAGTAATGCAAGTTCAGGCTTGGGAGAACGGAAGGGTGGGGAACTGCTGGTGGGGAGCAGAGGACTAAGAAGGAGCAAGTGGACCCTGGTCATGCAGTGTATGTGACATGAAAGCAGGAGGTCGCCTGGGCAAGACCTTGTCCATGGTGATGGTGTTACCTGGAAGTGCACACAACCTCCTCCGCTGGTGATGGATCACACTGCAGGAGAGTGGTAAGAGGAAATTAGGAGCTGCACAAGTGAAAACACAGTGCTCAGAGGAAAGCCTTGCTCAGGTGGTGTGAGTTGAGGACACAGCAGTCTGTGCCTGTGCTAGGCTGTGTATCACTTGGGTTTCTGCTCTGCACTCAAACATTGAAGTCCAGTTTATCTTCTGTGCTTTTCTCACATTCTTTGGTGTGCATCCCAACTAAGAGGATTTTGTTTCTCCGTTTATTTAGTCTAGGCGAGAATGGTGGAGGCCGAAGACCTCTGCTTCCCCGCACTGTGTCTTTTAAAAGCTGCTACTTCTAAATGTATTTATGTTGATGTTCATGTTTGTCATCTAACGGAAGGGAAAGCACCGCTCATGGATGTGCTGTACACATTTGCAAAATGGGTTCACCAGCTTCCTGCATATCTCTCCTGAGGCATCTCCTTTGCTTTTGGGTTTATGAGAATGCCTTGCTTGATGGGGCTGCAGCTTGGGAAGCCTGCATCTCCCCTGCAGACTTGCTCTTTCAGTGTACTCCGCAATGTAATGGGGGCTTGCTGGGGCCAGACAAGTTTAAAGGGAAGACTTTAGTGATTGGGTGGACAGCGTGGCAGAGGTGGTCTCTCCATCAGGACAAACCCACAGCAGCCACAGGGATGGTCCTGTGCCCTTTGTGGCTCATGGTGGCACAGCTCTGGGGATGGTTGCCACTATGGCAACCATCTCTTACCTCATTCCCAATGCTGCTTAGAGACAGCTGCTCCCTGTAAGATGAGGGAAGGAGGGAGTCCACCTTGGCAGTTTCCTCTCATGCTGGGTCTGCCTCCAGCCTGGGCTGGGGAAGCGCTGGGAGGTGGAAGGTGGCTGGGAGGGGCTGTGTTTCCTGCTGAGCTGGTGGCCACCACCACCACCTCTCCCTCAAGCCTCTGCCTAGTTTTGGTGGCATTGTGTTCTGCATCCCTGCTGGAACTGTCTTGGAGGAGGCTTTCAGCCACACTGAGTACCCATACTCAGACTTATTATGGGTACCCCCTGTGCTTGTGAAAATGGGGTCATACACTGAACAGCAAAGGCACAGGGGCCAGAGAAACTCTGAGACATTTCTAGAAAGCAGTGAAGCCCTGCAGGTGTGGATTTAAGAAGACTGCCACCTGTCCTTGCACCACACCATTGTAATGACACTGTTTCCTTCTTGCCAGGTTATGGCTAGATCCAGCCTTGTACCTCTGGCAGGTACAAGTAAGTGGTTGTGTGCATCCATCCCATAAGGCAGCAAGAAAAACAAACCTGTGTGATTTGTTTTGGAGTCTGCAACCTCTCTGCCTCATGAACAAGAAAGAAGTTTGACGTTTGGTTAGCCCTTCACTTGTGTATGTGGGGGTTGCTAATGCCAGTTTCACCAAACATGGAGTTACAAGACAGGGTGTTTGGATCTGTTCCATGCAGGAATTTTTTTGCAGTTTGCTTTGTGAGCTCTTTGTATATGAGGCAGGTGGTAAACTCTGCAACAATCATGGGAGGGTTCTGCAACAGGATTCCCTGTCCTCTCTGCAGGTTTTTTCAGGTTAGCAAGATGAGCAATGGGAGTGTCTTACCTGTATCAATTGGCTTCTGTTTGCCCATTCACAAAGTAGAAGAGCTGAGTGGTGATTGTTAGCAGTGATTACCATAACCAAATTGAGGAAGGGTCATGCCCTTTGAAATGTATTCCTGAAAGCGCTTGTCACTGGGTGTTAGGAAGCCCTGGAACATGCTCTAATCCTCAGCTGTCAGTGAAGTAACACCAGTGACTGAACACCAGAAGATCCTACTGGCACCTGGAATTTTTTTTCACTTCTTTGAATATAAAATTAAAAGTGGAGTTCTTATATAGGAAAAGGGTACAAAACCTACTGGATGAATAGTCACTTGGTAAATACAGCCTACTCTGTTGGAGGCTGAGCAGTATCTGACAGTCCATGGAAATAGACCTGTAAGTAGATAATGTCAATAGAAGACTTTTTTAGTTTGTATTCACAAGCAGTTATTTGCTTCGAGCTGTGCAGTACGGAGTTCTATAATGTGATATTCTGAAAATTTCTCCAAGTAAGCAGATACCTTGATTGTTTCCAGAGCTTCCTGTTAAAGAATGTAGTTAGAGGAAACAGTTGTTTTAAATGCTGGTTTTGTCCAAATATGGAACAACAGGAATAGCTATATTTCCTGTGAACTAACGGGAAGCCCCCTGGATTTGCATTACTTTGTGAAAACGATGTTCACATCACCAACAGGAAGGTCATATTCACAAAGCAGCCTTTAGGGTAGTCCCATGACCCTACCTCCAGGATAGAGCCCTGGGGAATTAGGAAAAGAATGTCAAAAATGAGGTCCCAGCAACAAAACATTTCAGCGCCAGCAATCTGATGCTCTTTTGATTAAGAAGTCAGAACTCTTTTTTTAACATATTTTAAGTGAAGTACTTCCAACTGATGCTAATTTACAAAATAAATATTTTCATGAATTATTAATTTAAAATCTACTAAATTCTAAAAATTTGCTAATATTCCCTTGAGTGACTGGAGTACACTGGATATAGATAAGAATCTGTGGTCTGTCTGCAATTTTTGTATGAATATCCTGCATAATTCTGGTAATACTAAAAAAAACAACAAAACAGCCCTCCCACCAGCCAAACAGAAAAACCCTGCCAAAAATATATTAACAGCCCCCTCCTGTCCCAATAGCCATAATGATTTTTTTCCCGATTGTATTTTATGGAGTTTTTCTTCAAATCAGATTATCTTCTGAAAATTGTATAAGGCTTTTCTCAGACTCACAGAATATTCTGAGTTGAAATGCAGCCCCAAGGATTATTGAGTCCAGCTCTTAAAGTAAGTGGCCCCATACAGGGATTGAACCCACAAACTTGGTGTTATTAGCACCAGGCTCCAGTCAACTGAGCTAAACTTTTAAAACCAGAGCTGAATTGTTGTAATTAGTTCAAATTTCATCCTGCACAGCAGTACTTCAGACAGCGACTTGCAATTCCTTTCAGTTATTATGAATATGTTGATTTGGAATTTGGGACTCTAAATTTAATGTTCCTCTCAGACTAACAGGACTACTTAACTCATGCACTTGCATGCAAGTAATCATGAAGTGCCACAGTTTTCCACTGGGTAGGTTTGTTCCAGGAGATTTTTCGTCTGGTCTAAAGTAATCCCCAAAAGATATGTTAGGAGAATGTCTCTGCATTTACAGAAAGAAATGAGTGGGGACCACTTCTGCTTCCTCCTGTTACACTCATGTACATCAGCTTACAACCAAAGAAGGTCTTTAGGAGAATGAATATTTTAATTCTTAAGTTTAATGAGTGTTTGGAAATTATTGGGTTGCATGTATTTCCCTTGCTTAAACACAGGCATCTAGTGCCTTTTGAAATACTTACATAGACCAAGCAGATATGACCAGGAACCTGGGGGAGAGCTGTTCCCACCTGGCCTGGCAATTGCAAGCAGGTGATATCCCACAGGACATCTTGAATGGCACTGTTCTGCTGTCCTCTGTGAAGACTGGATCTGCAGAAAATTGAAATGACACAACCAAGAACTTTAAATAGCTACTGCATGACAGAAGCTTACAGTCACTGCTGACGAGAGCTGAACTTAATTTGGTGACCTAGAGGGTTAAAACTTCCAAACTAATAATTCCTCCCTTGGTTTGGGGAACTCCCTGAGCAGTCATAACTGGAGTCTACCCATGATTTGCTGGGAAAAAAAAAAATTTAAAAGGACATGAAGATAAGTTGCCAACTGTGGTTTGTGGAGGGTTATTTTTGTTTGTTTTGGTTTTTAATAATGAGAAAAATAACTCTGGAGAGGAGGAAAGACTGGAGCTTGCTGACATTATAAAAAATCATAAAATTTGTCCTTTTGTCTGCTGTTTTTCTGTCTGTAGACATCTGAAATTGATGGGTTTACAAAAGACATGAGAACTCTGCTCAATTTCTGGTCTTTGCTTTAAGTCCACAAAATGAAGGAAGAGCAGATGTTCCTTTTCCTGAACCATTTTAAGAGCTGAAGTTCAAATCATCAGTTCTGAAAAACTGGCTTTGTATCAAGTCCTTTAAGGGTGTATAACTAAATTTTGCTAATTGCTGAGGCAGTGTGGATTTTTTTTTGTTATCTTCTTTGCTCTAGCTAAGTGTAAATCAGGAGTTTTAGCTACATGATTTTTTTCAAAGTTGTTCATGGGCTGTAAAATCAGTTAACAAAATACTGATTTTAGCTGGAATATAGCAGTGGTTCCTTCTAGTGGTACTTTGCACGCAAAAGAGCAGTTCTGCTAATTCAGTAGTTATATCTAAAGGGTGAAGAACAAGAATAGTAATACAGCTAGGGAGCTATTTTGACATTCTGGAAAGAGAAGAAAATATGAGAGGAATGCCAGATAAGTGTCCTGCAGTTGGCATTAACTCCCTATTTCTGTATTTGGTGGGATGTGAAATGTGAAGATGTTATTCATCCAGCTCTCACGTCAACTACGTGAGTTGTATGCACGTGTGCTTAGGAAGAAGTGTGGTGTCTGCTACCTGGGGATAAATCTCCCTTGGGCTTCCAAGAGACTGGGTTTACGCAGAGGTGGAAAGGGGTTGATTTTGTGGAGAGAGGAGATTCAGACTTAAAGTTGTCACTGTCAAGCAGCCATCCTATTGGCCTAGCTTTTCTTGTGTTTCAGCTTGAAACTGCTATTGGAATTCAGCTCAAATTGGGGTTTAAAGTAAAGCAGTGTAGAGTGGGAAATCTACACTGTTTAATCAGAAAAACATTATCAGTTCAAGCATCCCATCTAAACAGAAATTTTCATTTTATAATTAATTAATCATGAAATGAAGTAATTATGATTTTTTTTACCTTTTTGAAGCACTTTGGCTATGAATTAGATAATTTGTGAATAGTAGAGAATTTTGGTATCTGTGCTAGCCTCACCATTCATCTGTTCACAGGATTTTCTGTGATTTGAAAGACATTGTATTTTGTGCAAGAGAAGTGACTACATTTCCTGGAATGAGATTTTAAACATGAACAGAGTTAAGTAAACAGGGAGAATTTAATTAAATTTTTACCTTACATTTATGCTTTACAAGCTACAATATGAACTCAGTTGATACCTAAATGAACCTCAGCTGGTGGCTGTGCAGGAACTGAAACTCAGTAAGCAGAGACTGAGGTGATGTTGTGGGAAAAAGAACTACATCTTGTCTTGAGAAATGCACTTCTGTAAGAGAGTGTAGCTTCCAAGAACTGACTCTGCCTTTGTATTTTTTTGGGAGATGTCTGTAGCCTCCAGAAATGGTGCATTCCCAAATATGGCAGTCGTCTGTCTCAGTCCTAGGCTGCTCATCTGGCTGTATGCATCTGCGCTGTGCAAATTCCAAGCTGTAGTCCTCAAATGCCAGGAAAGTAGCTGGACGTGGAAAAACAGGGCAAAATGCAACAAGTTTGTAGCTGTGATCTGACAGATGTCTTACAGGCTGCTTTGCAGAGCAGAGTTTGTTCTGTCTGCTGCAGGGGATTTTAGCAGCTTTCTCAGCTCTGTCACTGACAGGCTGAAGGCTCATAAGGCTCAGTGTGTGGGTCATGGAAGCTACAGGTCCAGATTGGGATGCCCATTCATTAGCAGAACTTTTTTTGAGATATATGTTAATGTGATAGAAAATAAATAGGTGTTCTTTAGGCAAACACTCAGGCTGCATGTAGCATCTCTGTGTGTGTTGTGTTGAAGGGACTTAATCTTTTTATAGTTTAATACTGATTTACTAGGATGATTCACTAAGCTTATCAGTTGCAGACAGTCTGGGAGAATGAAATGGAATGGAAATGCTTGTCAAGAAATGAAACAATTTGCATCACTAAAATAAGCTTCTGCTTCTGGGCAGACTTATATTTTGTGGGTGGAGTAAGATAAAATTAATGTCCTCTAATGTTACGTGAGAGGCTGGCCTGTGGTGCAAGGAAGCTATGGGTATTTGAAAATTGCGAGTGTACCGTGCAAAATAGGGGAGGTGCCTGCTGCAGTGCACCTGGCCAAATCTTTGGATTAGCCTGTAACTGGCTCCTGGACAAGGGATAAAGAGCCTGCCTTTTCATCTACCACTCCCCCCACAGATTATGCTTCCTGCCCAGCACTGTTCCTTCTCTGTTTTGGCACTTGGAGGACAGCAGTGATTGTTCCAAGCTCCATGCAGTTTCTGGGGAAGGTGTCTCAATGAGGATGTCTGGGAGATATGACAAAAAGTTATTTCTCTCTTTTTGTCTCATCATCTCTAGTCATATGTAGTGGGAATTCATTAAGTGGATTATTCTTGTCATGAGACTGATTTAAAACCAAATTTTAGAAAGGAACAATAATTTGCATAGTTTCATTTTAATTGCCTTGTGATGATTCCTGTTCTTGCTATAATCATCCTTCTCTTTTCCAGCATCTCATTACTTTAGTGCCCCTTTGACCTCCTTAAAGTGACCTTTGATCCACAAACTTCTTCAAGTCTGGCCCTCCCATCTTCCCAGAGAAATAGGAGGAAAGACCTCATACTTCTTCCTAGTATAGGCAGAATGCTAGCACATTGCTCAGATTCTAAATGCATTTTAGTAGTTGAGGATAATGCTATTCAGTAGTGGCTGTCTTTGCTGGCCAACCTCCCACCCACCAGCCAAGCTTGCAGTCAGTGATAGCAGGAGATGATGTTACTGTGAAATAAAGGCAGTGTTTTGTAGAGCAGGTGCCTGTTCTGGCATAGCAGGCTGCAGCCCTTGCCCTGAACAGGACCTTGTGCAGTTGTGCTCTCTGGTGCTCAGTACCTTCTTACCTTCCTTGCCTTTGGTTATTCTAATCTGAGGCATTAGCAAACAGGAAAAATTGAATATAATGGACTCATTTTTGTGGGGACAAAAAGAAGCTCGAAAGCACAAGCCCATTCTTCTGGCTATGCTAAATTTGAGAACAAAGCCATACTTAAATAACAATTTTTTTTGTCCTAAAACAGTGCATGTTAAATAATAGGCTGAAGGAAATATGCAGGGATTAACTTGAAAACAGATGTTTATAATGATTCAGTGACTTATGTTAAGTACATTCCCAGATGCAATTAAAAAATTAAAACAGACTTCTTCTGAATTTAGGGGACGTGTTGATAAAACTGATAACATTCTGCATGATCCTGGAGGAGGAAGTATGAGCTGCAAGCATGCATCCTCCAGCTGAGATGTCATCAGGCCTGAAAAACTAAGAGAGGTCATACCAGGTCACTTCTTGTAATGGGAGACCCAATGTTTTTCCAGGCATAACCATCTCTTGCAAGGATTAAAGCCGATTATTCAGTGGGTGGCACTTTTCCTTCTGGTCCTTACTGGAGTTGCACTGCAGCATGTCTTGGTGTTGTTTTTCAGATCCAGTTCTCTTTCTGCATTATATGATAAAAACTCTTTCTAATCGTGTTAATTCTCATCTTTGTGTGAATTTGCAATATAACATGGTAAAATACTATAATCATGTAAGATAAAAAATTGTAACTATTTTTGCTTTATGTCTGTATGGAGAAAATTCTACTTCAAGAAACAAAGTCAGTGGATGTACATATATAAAAAAAGGTGTCAACAAAAGCAATAAATTTTTCAGGAGATAGCACTGTAGTTTTATTAGACAGCCTTTTTTTTTTTTTTTTTTTAAGTATTAAAGCCCCATTTCTCTTTGATGCTTTACTTTAAAATAAAATGTACTTATCCAGTAAAAATGTTACTGTATTAATTGACTTTCTTGGGTAATAGTCATTGGTCTCATTGGGGGCTTTCCAAATTCAAAACGGATTAGGTACATTTTCTTTTCATTTCCCAGAAGTACTGAAATCTCAGTAGACTGGAGCCTGCAGGTGTAGAGGGACAGGTGCCCAGCATCTGTGCTGGAAGCTGTCTCAGGGGAGGTGCTGTCCCTGACTGCATCTGAATAATAGCCTCAAGGGGCTGCTGAAGGATCTCCTGTGCGTTGGTGGAATATTCACTGATACAGATGTTTTGCTTCTTTTCCTCATAGTTTGTTTCTGAGGGGCATGACAACAGTAAAAGCAATTGACTACTGAGTTGCTTACCAGTTGCTTTATGACTATGACAGAGGAGGAAAAGTAAGAGTAGCCCAGATGCACGTAAGAGCATTTTTGGAAACACAAAGCAACTGTAAGATTTTACCTGTGCACCAGTTAATGTGGCTTCTCTCATGTTACTGTATGGGCTTAAGCAAACTTTCCCTGCACTGACCAGCCTTGCAGTCAGTGGGGTGCTGATATCCCTGGCTCATTGCAGTATATTCTGCCTGTCACCCAGTTCAGACATTTAATTCTCAATTTCTTTTATTTTCAGGGATGTTCCGGTTGTGGAAAATGTGATTGCAGTGGAGTAAAAGGGCAAAAGGTAAGTCAGCTTTCATTTTCTTGCCTATTTCAGCCGCAGGGTATAAAATCTGCTGGGAGTCAGGTGAGCCATTGTGTTCAGTGAAGGCTTGCATTGCCAGGGAGCATTGCCAAGGCCAGGCCACATGCCTCAGCAGGGTTTCCAACAGCAGCCATCTCTGTCTGTGGCTGCAGAGGGCAGCAGGGCCAGGGCTGGGGACAGGAGAGTGCCCCCACTGTGGAGGGAAACCCCCAGCCCAGTGCGGCCGTGCCCTCTCTCCTGCCCCATCGAGTGGGATGCTAACCTGTCCCTCTCACCTTTCCCTCACCTCATCTCCAGCCTTTTCAGTGGGCAGCAGGCTTGACATCCTGACTGTCTCTGGAAGTGAGGAAGCAGTTCAGTTCAGAAATGCTCCTCTCAGCACGCCATGCAGATTGCTCTCCAGGATGGCTGTGATGCATCATAATCAGCGTACCCTGACCAGGGTTAACCCTGGGAGGCGAAGACTTGCAGAAGGAAGAGGGAGGTTAATGATCAACTTAGATACAGAAAAGTGTTGCAAGTCATGAAAAAAAATATTTAAAGCTTTTGACAGAACCTTGCAAATTAGTTTTAAAGTTCCCGTTTAGTTATCCAAACTTTTTGTGTATAAAACAAAAAAGGCACTTTAAAGTCTTCTTTTAAAGCAGTGAAGAAAAATCATAGCGCACTTATGCATTCTGTGAATTCCCCCTGCAAGTTACCTGCTTTTGTAAATATTGTTGACATTCAATCACTCTCCTTCTCTCTTCCAATTTTACTTGTAGAGATTTTAATCTGTGATATTTTCTCTTGTGTGTGCGCATATCTGCTGTACATCTACCATTATAAATGAATGTAAACTAGTTTTATCATCCTGAAGTTGCTCTGGGTATGTTTTTCAAGGTAAGTTGTTTAGGTCACCCAAAGGAATACTTAGAAGAGATGGAGGGGTTGTTTGCTTTTTGTTTTGAGGATTGTTTTTTCTTTGAAATAAAAAGACAGCTGGTGTTCTGCATTGTCTCAAAGGCAATAGCTGCATATTTACAGATGATGGATTGAAGAATCTCTGTTGGTGGCTTTTCTTTGGTGTTTTCCAGATCTAGGAATGTAAATTACTTAATTGGAGGCCCAAGCAAGATACTTTTCTTTGTAACAGAGCATAGATTAGTTTGTGATACAGATAAAGAGTGTCAAGGTCCGAAACATCATTCAGATGGAGTCTCCTTTTTTTTAATGACCTGTTAGTGTCTGTTTAATTAAAGTCAACTATATATTGAAAACAAGTACAGCAAAGATTTGGGAAAGGTTCAAAACTCTGAATTTATTCCTTGATAGCTTGATCTTACTGTTCAGTAACAAGAACAAATGAGTCACTGTAGAATGAAGGAGATATATTATAACTCTTTCATTGAAAGATATCAGTGTTCAGTTCATAGAGTATGCCAGCATCTTGTAACAAGATAATTTAAAAAATGATAGCTTGGGGAAATAAATGGTATTAAACCTTATGCTTCATTTATTTCCAGCTATGTTCCTGTCTGTTTGCTAGAGCTCTTAGTGTCATTTTTCATTTGCATAGTCCAGAGTCTCAAAATGTTCTCTTTAAAAGAAATAGATGCTTGTCTGATATGCTAGAATCCAAAACTACCTCACATTAATGTAGGCTGTTTTAAAATGTTGATGAGAGAAAAATATCAGTCCACACTAACACAAGACATATTAAATTCCAGTGTGTCAGGTACTCTCCACTCTTCTAATGGGTTCCATCACAAATTTCTCTGACTTTAAGTAGGTGTATAGATAAGTATTCACATAATTTTAGATTGTGTGGGAAATGCAGTTATTGACATTAGAGACATCTAGGCAGGTGAATGAGTAATTATACCTAGAAAACAGTAGTCAAGAAAGGCATTTGAAGGTATTTTGTGCATGAACCTTGGTCATTATGTTAACTCTGTTTCAAACATATTTAGGATTTTGAACAGAAAGCTGAGTTTTATTTTAAAAATTCTGTCCCCTGCCCTTCATCCCTGTGTAGTTTCTCATCCTGATTCATTATATTTGATGTCTGTCTAGAATAAGGACAGCCTGCCACTTGGTCCCAGGCCTGGAGACAGGACCTGGTGAAGGAAAGTAAGGGGAGCATCCTTTCTGCTTGCCTCTGTAATATATCTGTAAATAGTATTTCCAATGAATGCATTTGAGTTTGAAACATGTCCCTGGTAAGTGTGGTTCCTGTTAACACACACATCAGTGATGGTACCTGTTATTTCAAATATCTATGTGAATATTGCTTAATCAGAGGACAGATTAGAAAAACTGATCCTAGGCAAGATCCGGGCTAGGAAAAGGCTCTTGTGGTACCTCAGGAGACCACATAAGAGAATATCTGCTCTCCACTTCTCATGTGGGAGCACATATCCACTCTACCCTACACCATCCACAGCCAACATTCTGCCTACACTGGAAACACTTTTGATCTGGCTTCCATGTCGTGCAGAAGTGCACAAATGCTGAAGGGCCTTTTCCAATCCTCCCACACTCTTCAGCAATCCACCCACACCACTTCACTGCCATGGGAGCTTCGGGAGCTGCGGAAGTGGGTGCTGGGTTTGCTCTTTAATGCCTTAATTATTAACATCTGGAGAGATACTTCCTACTGTAGTGTGGGAAGAAGTTCCAGACCCAGAATTCCAGACTGGGGTTTAATTAAAATTCATTTGGCCAAATAATTGTATTCATGATCTCATCAGAAAAAGTGCTGAAAATGGTATTTGACTTAAAAGCTATGAAATGCCCACAATATAGTACCCAAAAGCATTTCAGACATGGCAGAGTAAATTACATTGCCATATTTTTCTCTCTCTTTTGAGAATAATTTCATCAATATGATGGCCATATTTAGAGTACATTTAATATGTTCTCTCATAAGACTGTTTCCATGAAAATTGCATTTCTATGCCACACTCCTTTAACATGACTCATATGTTATCAAGGGCATATAATTGACAAACTCTAAGGGTTTTCATCCCTTTCAGAAAATTCAGAAAGTGAGCATAATTGCAACAGATGGCCCTTATCCTATAAAGCCTTTATTATTACACTGAACATCAAGCTGTTGTTTTAAGCTATATAATGTCAAATATCACATATTTGCCAAACAAAAGGTACAGAAATTTTAGAAAAAGTAATATTGCTAAAATAATGAATAACACCCTACTGTTTTCCATTAGAGAGATTAGCCTAAAACATCTTCATTTATTACCTCTTACACTTTTTATTTGGTTTTCTGCATAATAACTTGACTGTTCTCTTAAACCTCACTGAAGTGTGAGATCTGTTTAAACTGATTAGAGTTTTGAATGGTTGCCTGCATTTTATTGAGCTACTCAGAAGAAGACTGAAGCTATGTTTTCTTTTTTATGCCTACCTAGATTTTGAGAACAATTTCAAGCAGCTGTCGAGATAAGAAGTGCTAGCCGTTAGTGCATGCAGAAAAACATGTTAAGCATTTAATTACCATTCAGAGGAAAGACTGCACAGAGATGAGTAAAATTCTCCATGCACTGACTTTTTCTAGAAATGTTCCTTTTCTCATTCATGGCCATTTGCACTAGTTTTACTCTGTATCAGAAATATGTGTTAATGGAGGCAACACTGGAACCTTGCTGTAAGTAATACAGAATGATTAATCATCTTAGACTTATCAGTTAGCATGCACTGGAGTATAAACCCTCATTCTTTAGTATAAATATTTTATGATGATTTCACTGTCTCAGCATTAAACACTGAAAGTTGAAGTCAACAAGAATATCAAACATGCTTTTCTCATTGAGCATGAAGTATTGCAATTAAAAAAAAAATCTTTGCTAAATAGAAGATAAGAATAGAATTTACTCTTAATGTAACTGCTGGTTTTCACATTTTTATTATTTGAAAGCAGGAAAACTTGAGCAAATAACTTTATTTTGGCATATATATTTTTTCCCCTAATTCTGAGACTGTATTTGTATATTTGTATACCTACATAAATTTTAATTCTCTGTTTGCCTTGGTGAGCGCATCACCCCTGTGTGGTTTGACCATGCTGCAGAAGTACACAGACTGGCTTTGCTTGAGGTATTTGGATCTGGGAGCCAGGTAGCTCTGAATTGGACAGAGAGTCAGTGGGACATCTCTGGAGTTCCCCATCAACAAGAGCAGAGACCAGTGTGTTCTCTCCTGCACACTTCTACAGCCTTAAAAATCACAGATAGTTTTGGTGTCTGCAGGGGATTGTGCTTCTCCCTTTTCTCTGTGTAGTGAAGTTGACTGTTGCAATGGACTGTGTCCCTGGGCTTTTTTTTGAAGGTTTACCGACTGGGATGACCTTTGACAGTTTTCTGTCATTTTACATATCAAAAAATAGAACAAAAATATTTCTAATATTGATGATTTAGCACAATATAAACCCCCTTGTTGGAGAGAGGCTCTGGCAGTCACTGGGAAGATCGCTATTAAGTACTTTGCGTTTCCTTGAAAATATTTCAGAGGCAACAAGTCAGTTCCTTTAGTCGACCAACTCAGTAATCATTAGATCTGTGCTTTTCATAGTCAACCTGTATTAGACTTTTTAAAATCAAGAATGGTAATTTTTTAAATCACTTTTCATTGACGCTGCTTAGTTTTAGTAAGCACTGCTCCATCTTTCTGTTTAAGTCCCCTGAGAATGAGAGGACACAGTCTTAAGCTGCACCAAGGGAAATATAGGTTGGATATTAGGAAAAAAGCTTTTTATGGAAAGGGTGATAAAGTACTGGAATGGTCTGCCTGGGGAGGTGGTGGAATCACCATTGCTGGATGTATTTAAAAAAGGACTGCATGTGGCACTCGGTGCCATGGTTTAGTTGAGGTGTTAGGGCATGGGTTGGACTTGATCTTGAAGGTCTCTTCCAACCTAGTCGTTCTGTGATTCTGTAAAGTGGCTGCTGTAGGAACTTTGTGTCCAGCACCAGTTTATGCCTGAGTTGGAAAGACCATGAACTGGGGACACAAAGGAAAGCACAACCAAATAATGTATTCTGGAGATGGCCATAAAGTTGGAAGGAGGAGTAGCAGGCAATGTGGGAGGCAAGAATTGTCTGCAGTCTGAAAAGGGCTAATAGATAACGTGAAATCATCTAATTATGCCTGAAAGGGCAGACTCAGAAGACAGTAATGAAATAAGCAAAGATACTGATCAGCTGCAAGTCTGATGTTCTACAGGGAAGCATGTGATTCACAAATATTTTTGGAAGTCAGGATATTGTCACAATGGTTTTTGTCAATTCTGCTTTGACAGTAGTATATTTTTATTGATTTATCCTTTACTCACAGAAAAATAATATTTTTAATTCAAATAAGGTTAAAAGACATTGTGTTTCATGAAGAGAGCTGCTATTCTTGAAAAGGACAAAATACCAAACAACTTTGAATAATATTGACTGTGATATGTTACATGTTGAACAGTTTTCTGCTCTTTCCCAGCTGTCAGACCAAACTGCTAAGTGGCATCTGAAACCATCAGCTTTTCTTAGTTTTAAATAGTTATAGGAGCCATTTGTCCCAATTGTCTCTGACAACATTTTCTATGTTGAGAGATATTTTTGCACTCAGTACAAAGATACTCAGTGGGTATCTTTGATTAATACAAACCAGTGGATTACACTGATCAATTTACATCTATGGAAAGAGGGCTATAAAAGCAGTAGTATTATTTGCTGAGACATGCTCATATTTAGTTTTCAGAGCTGACTTCTAAAGGTATTCACAAAATAATATTTAATTTGGCACTATATGACCTTTCAAGCAGCTGCTGCTAGATGCATTATCTTTGGTTATAAGGGTATGGGCACAATGAACTCAGGCTCTATTCTTCATGAAATAAAACAAGCTTGCGGGGCTTGATTTTAAATTTGCACAAAAACTGTTAGTGTATGCCTTCATTATGGTTTCTTGAAGGATTGAAGTGCCTTAGCTTGATCTGAAGTATGTGAGCCTCCAATGAAGCCAGTCAAAGTTTCCCCAGTGTGAGATCAGAATAAGGTATGAAAAGATGTGTAAGATCTCTGCTTCTCTGAAATCTTCATGCTCAGGAAGCAGAGATGCCCAGTGCCTGTGCAATACCTGTGCATAGCTTGAAATCTTCCCAAATTTAAAATTATGTCCATACAGATACCTACTGACTAAATATGGATTACGAAACTTTTTTCCTGATGTGCAGTTTTTCAGTATCTGGCCTAATTGCCCACTAAAACACTGTGATGCTGCAGGGATTTGTGGGTGTAATTTAGGAGTCTGAGACAGCAAACTCTGGGGTACAGCAGTAGCTGCATTTTGTAGTTAACCCTTTAAGTCTCTTTAAATCATTCTGCTCTTCAATTTATATTGTATTTGCTGAGGATCTCAGACCAAGACAGACATTAAAATAGACAGTTCCCACATAAAATATGTCAGTTCCCACACAAGAATTTAATCCTTGATGCACTTAATACTCAGTCTCTGTGTACATTTTCTCTATAGCAATATTCAAAAGAAGTTGACCTGGGTGTATATAATTATCACTAGGGAACCATAGTAATATGGTACATGGTAGTCTTCTTAAATCACTTTCTAGTCTTTCTAGCCAAGAGTAAAAAGTGATTTGGGAAGTTGGTTTTTAATCTCATACCTCATGGTAGTTAGTTGTTTGCTTCCTTTCTCTCAGCTATTTCATATTTCAGATTTTAGACCTATGCTTTCAGAGAAAGGTCATAACATAGATTAGTCACTGAAAACATCTGGCCATATGATGTCGGCCTTCAGAAAAGCAGATCTGGATTTTCTCAAAGTTTGGATTTTATTAAGGAAGGGTAAAAAGCCAAATTTTATACAAAGTTCTCAAAACCACTTTCAGCAGAAGCAATAGCAAAGCTTGTAACAGTATATGCCTGGAAGGAGACAGAACAGTGTGAAGTAGGAAAGTGGGATTTTCTAAGAGGAAGCCTGAAGTAGCTCTTAAAGGAGTGATAGTGGAGTACTTTGTTACACAGGGAAGTTTCTAATCTGCTGGAGAACATATTTAGTTTAGTCACGAAAGAAGTTTAGTATCACAGTAGGGGCAAAAACAGTTGGGAAACCATATTTAGGAGATGTTGAAGAGGATTTACATTTCTCTTCAAGTAACTACAACACCTGAGAAAGGGCTACAGAATAGTTAATTGAACTATCAATAACAGAGCAAAGAAAGTTCAATTAAATGATGAAAATAATGACTAATTTTCAGTAATAGAGAAAGTGTTCTCTTATGTAATTTTTAACAGCAAAAGAAACACAAAATCAAGGTAAAGCCAAGGGAAAAGAAACTTTGATGCCTGCCTGGAAAATCATGTTTATATCTCTTAGAATATTTAACAGTAATTAGAATGGCAAAACGTACCCATAAATCTAGTAGCTCCTAAAGAAAGCATGTGACAGCTTCCACCGAAGTTCAGCTGGAACATTTTAAAATGTATTGATATGCCAACAAAAATAATTCTCACCAAGGCTTGTGTCAAAGTTCAGTGTGCACAGTGTACTGAGCTGAGTGAGCACAGTCACTAGCATCAAATGGGGTGTTCTCTCACTCTTTTCTCACTGACTGTAAACAGATGCAACAAAAACATTTCATGGCTACTTAGCAGAATACTTAAAGCCTTGAGGGGGTTTGGTAACCCTTAATTTTGTTAGGTTTGCTCCAATGTCAAGCGGAGACTGAAAGACAATGCAGAACTGCAAAAGAAATGGTTTTAAGTGGTGGTGATGGAGAGGGGGGGGGGGACTCTAGCACAGAGAAGCAGTCTAAAATACCTCCTGGCTCCAATGTCAATAGTTAGGTGAAATAAAGGGAGGAACACCAAAGGCTTGTATAGCTAGCAATGAACAGTGCTGCCTCCATCTGTATTGCAGCACCTTTAATGGGATAGTGAGTTAAAGACGTGATCCCAACACCTCAACTCAAACTTCATTTCTGTCTGGAAGAGTGGAAATAGAGGCTGGAAATCCAGCAAGACACATTCAACCCTGTGAAATTCCTATAAAAAGATCTCTGTAGGAATTTCTAGATATTAAATGCAATGAAATCACTGTCAAGGCAGGAGAACTGAGTGACACTGTTTCCCTCACCAAAAAAAAAGGGAAAATAGAGTGTTTGTGAAACTCTCCAGAGTATAAGCTTTAGATAGCAAAGCTGCCTTTGCCCGCTGTCTGTCCGTGGGCTCCATCAGCATTGAGGAAGAGCAGGAGAGGGGCGCAAGGGAAGGGCTGTGCCCTGGGCTGGCAGTGTCCCAGGAGCCTGTCCCAGGCTGTGTCACTTCCCTGCGGAGTCCTCTGGGTGGCACTCAGACATTACGGATGCCGTTTTTTCTGACCGGCCCCTGCCCTGGCCCCTCCCTTTACATGTCCTTGGCTTTTTTTTTTTGGTCAGAAAAACCTTAAAGCCACTTGCTAAGCAATACACCAACTTCTGGTTGACACTTACTGACAAGGACACTGACATCCACTACAATGTCAAAATAAGAAAGATACTTGTTTTTATTATTGTGAATAATTATTGCATCTTTGTTAACTTTATCGGCTTAGGCTGAGCAACCCTGGAGGTATTACAAAAATGCGTGTTGTCATGTCTGTTTTACAATGGATCTGGTTGAGTCAAGAGACAATAAGGTGAAGAAGCACTGATTGACACTTTCGAGGCACAATATTGTCTGACTTGTGATATTTACATGATTAAAAGTCAGAAGCCAGAATATTTCCCGTATTTTGTGGAAAGATATTTTACTCCTATGGAACTTTCAAAATGTTTAAAACTTTAGAAATGCCATTTCCAACCTGACCCAAAAAAGCAGCTAGACTAGCAGTGTCTCAAATAGTACTGTCTGTCGCATACTGTCAAGATATGAGTACCTCATTATGAGAACTTTATTGCAGTCTGTACTGTCTAGGACCAGCTGCCCATGTTTTTACTATTTATGGAAGAGATTATTTTCTGTAAATATGTCCATGACGAACCTTTGGCAAGAGAATAAAACTTGCATGTAACGTCACATTTCATTCCCGGTCTAGGATCTGAACAAAAATAAATTAAAACACCCAGAGAAGTTAAAGACCCTTTTTTCCCTTTGCTGTTTCATCTTTAAATGTGAGCCTTTAAACAATGCCAAATGCAAACAAATGCTAAATAATTTTCATTAATGAAGTAGGAAGGGTGTGGAGCATTTTTACCCCTTATATTCTTGGACCTTCAACACTGGAAGTGATTTAATACAATATGTAATAAAACAAAGGAAGAGTTACTCAGACCTAATGTGTTCAACAGATGATTAGAAGGGGTGGGAAATATAGCACCCTTTTGATACAACCTGTATGCAGGTGATAGAATTTCCTTTTTCTTTTTACAGTGCAAACACATTTGTCCTTCAAACATCCTCTTCTCTTAAGGTCCTTTGAGGTTCTTCTGTTCCCCCGAGTGACGCTGATGAGAAGAGGCTCCTTGACCCATGTGAAATAAAAGATTTTAAAAATAAAATAAAGTTGGAGATGTGTACCTTTGTAAAAAGGTTTGTGTGACTTCCTTCTGAAACATCATAGGCTGTGTTATTGTGTTGGGCTTTTTTTCCCTTTTTTTTAAATCAAGAAAAGTTTAAACATAAACTCTGGGCAGGCAGACTTCCACAGCTCAAGATAAAGTTTAGTTGCTGTCAATTGTCTTCTTCTCTCTCATTTTCTATTTTTGTACTTCATATACCATGCCCTCAATCATGCTATGAATAAATATGTACCCCCTCAGCATCCCAGCTACTTCTGGATCTGTAACATTTATCTACACTGGGATGCAGTATCACCCAAAGCATACATGAACTAAAGACATGCGAATATAAGGAAATATCGAGAACTTAAGAGTGTGCATGGCTCAAGAAGTCCAAAAATGTGAACTTTGGACAGCTGCATTGAAAAAACTGACTGCTACATTTGGAAAATGAGGAATAACAATGGGTCAAGGAAGAAGAGGAATTACATGAAGAAGACTTCTAAATTATGTAGAATATGCATAATAATTATACTGACATTGTATGCTGTTGGTAGGAAACCAGTTACTTGGCACCAATTAAATTATAGCCATGATTGGCTTTTGAATGTTAATTTCACTTCACTCATTTTACTTCTTATTCAACTTCTGAATTTCTTTGAGGCACACTGTATATTTACACACTTGGGCACCAGCTAAGCACATAGATAGTGATATGTAGGGAAAAAGACAATCGAAGATTGTTTTTTCTATTTTTATACTCCTGGGAAGCACTTAGCAGCTTCCTGAGGAATGTTCTCTGCAGCCATGAGGTGCCACAGAAATATGCTTTGCTCTAAGCATTCTTTAGTATTTGGGAGGCAGAGACTCAGAACCTTAAACCTGAAAAACCCTCTAATTAAATATTTATATCAATGGAGTCACTATTGGAGGTTTGGGCTCATCTTGCACCTCCAGCTGCAGTAGTTCCTCAGTGTTGTAAATTCATGATCCTTGAGAAAGGATACTTTCATAGCAGGAAGAATAATCCTGTTAGGGAGTGAAAAAACAGAGATTTGGTGATCAGGGTGCCTGCGCCTGTATGGCACCATGAATTGGTGCTTCCTTCCCAGTGTCCTCCCCCCAAAATGCAGGCTGAGAGCTCATTTGACAGCAGCACTGAGGGAGTCCCGCAGGTGAAGGTCACTGGGGAGGGAGCAAAGCGAGAAGGAGATGCAGAATGAACACGATGGCAAAGAGGTCATGAGTAGGAGAGTGCTGTTCCCCAGCAGCTTTGGGGTGGCCCTTTGTTGTGGTAGGTATCTGAGTCTAATGTGGAGCAGCCCTGATAGTGCTGGAAGTTGTTCAGGGCCTCAGCCAGCCTGCCTGGAGCTGTGCAGACAATGTGAGACTGCCATGGCTGCTCCTTCTGCTAGTCATGCCAAAAATGCTGCACTCACGTTTCCATGGGACTGAGCTCTTTCAGATGCTTCCTGGCAATGCAAGAATCCAGATTTTGCTGACTGTCCCCCCTCTCTCTGCCTTAGCCCCTCTTCCATTCCACATACTCTCAGGAACTCAGCCCCAAAACTTCTGGGTGAGCCAAGATCTTTACAGAGCTCCTACACAGATTCTTTGCATGTCTGCAGAGTTATGTTTATGTAATTAATGACTTGTTACTTGTGTGGCTCCAGAATTGTATAGCTATGGTGCAGATAGATTCTGCTGAAGAATGTGCAGTGGGAATTTTGTAATGTTAAACATCCTCAGAGCATATGAGGACACATGTCCTGTAAGCATATAGCAGTAATTCTGCTTGACTGATATCCACTTCACACTTTCAATAAAATACTGAAAATGCTAAGTGCAGCTGAGGACAAACAGATGACATTTATTGTACATGTTTATTTTATTCCTGAAATATATTCAGGGCCAGTGCTCCCTCTGCTGGTTAAAAATACCATTTTAATAAAAAATTGGCTATTCTCTGTGTCTTCTCTAATGAAACACTGGGTAACACTGAGCCAATTACAATTCTCTAACACATGTTAAAAGAGTGTGGGGAGAAACACTGTGACTTGAGAGCGTTACTCAGGTCGCACAGTGCTGTTTCCCACTGTGTACTGTAATTACTGCTCTAACACATTGGAGCCAATTCACTTGAGTGCTCACAGTTACATCAGCTGAAAGAACAAATACAGAGCCTGCATTCACCTCTCATGTGATAGCTGGGGATAGTCTGGGTAGAAACCACGTAGTACACTGCAAGGCTGTTGTCCATTGCTGTGGTTTTGAGGTTGCACTGGAGCATCAAGGTGTGATGATTGTTTTGAATGGCAGGTTTTCCTGTTAACAGTCAGGCTCTTTTTTTACTCTTTTTGGAAACTGCATTGGCAGTTTTCGTCTTGAAACCATTGCATTTCTTTGCCAAATATGCCCTTGGTAGAATTTCAGTTCAGTGAATGTTAACTCCTGGGAACAGGATAACACATGCATTTGTGAGAGGAATTCTGAGTTCATAGCACATTGGAGTCAGCAGTGACACTGGTCTGCAGACAGTCCTCTGGCAAGGCCAGGGATTTGTTGGCTCCCAGCTCAGCTTGCCTTGCAGCAAAGGCACAGCTGAGGAGCTGTGGTGGATGAGCTCCAGCAAACCCCACTGTGCTGGTGTGAGAAACTGCTCTTGCTACCATTCCAGCTTGTGTCCTGGTGTCCTGCTATGTCCTCCTTGCATTGGCTTTGGCAGCTGCCTGGCCATCTGGTGAGCTCCTCAGCTCACAGAGGCCAGACCAAGCTCACTCACTAAAGAAAAGGGAGTAAATTTAGTGAGCTGAACTGCTGCAGTGGAGGCTGAGGGAATCATACCAGTGGTGTAAAGAAGGGTGAGGTAGCATCATCCCTTTAAAAGGAGAAGAGCCACCTTTGCTGGGTAGATCAGTTTAGCTGCCTTGTGAAATCTTTCCCTTAGACTGAGTTTTATGCCTTTTCAGGTAAAGGACAGACACATGTCTGTCCGGCTGTTTCAGCTGCTAGGGGATCTCTGGCAGAGGCAAATGTTAAGAAATGAAGCATCTTTCAAATGGCTTTGGGAAGATCTACACATTGTTATTCACCATGTGCCTGAGTCTCTGGGGAGCCTGAGAACATCATATTTGTACAGACACAGACACCCTGCAAGCCCACACTTTGGGAAGCATTTGATTTATATCCATGTTACCAGTCTCTCAAGCCTAATATCTCCCAGCCCAGCAGTCCCTAGGCAAAGTAATAGGGGAAATAATTTATAATGGGGTGGTGATTATTTCCTCCCCCTCAGCCCTTGATATATTACAGCTGAATCTTCTGAAATTACTTACTTTATGTGACTCTCTTGCTTAGCAATCTGCAGTTGTTCCATGTGCCAAACAGCATTTCATGGCTAATTTGGAAGGGTAGGTGTCAGAAAAAAATGTCAGCTGATTCAGTTAAGCTCTTCACAGGTTCATGTCTGTTTAGAAGTTCATTCAATTTTAATTTGAACTACCTAATGCAAAGACATTTCACAAAAGTTGAGCTAACACAAACATCATGCTTATTAAATAAGTGCAGTGATGACTGAGCACCTGCTGTCTTTTTACGTAGCATCTCCACATTTTCAGCAGTTGAGTGGCAGAGTATTCATTTTTGTGAGCTGAGTAATGTGTTCTCCTTTGTGCTTTCTGACAGCTTGCATTGAATCAGCAGAGGTACAGATGACATGGTTACATCTGTTTTAATTTTTGAGTCTCATGAATTGATTTGTAAGAAGCAGAAGCTCTTTCAATATAACTTGCCAAGATTTTGCAGCTGTGAATATTGGAGCTTGAACAATACATAACCCTTGCAGTTGGAGTCTCATGCTCTTCAGGCATCCCAGCTAGAAATCTCAGTGCTGAGCAAAAACTAAGTGGGGTAGCAGTGATGGCCTGGTGCTTGCCAATTTATGCAGTGTATGTGCTTAATGACTTGCAGCATAAATGTAGCACAAGTGCTTACTGTTGAGTGTGTGGCTGGAATAGTGAATGAAGAAAGGAACAGGCAGACAAGCAGGGGAAGGATGCAGCAGGTCAAGTGTTTCCTTGCAAGGCAAGGCATCTTCAGGACATGCTTATGTCTGTTCTGTACAGCATAATAAGTGATAGCTTCATCTGATCTTGAAGTTCCAAGTAAGCTGCTACAGGTAGGAAAGCAGCAGTATAACTGTTGTTACCTCAGTCATCTGTGGGGTCTGATCTACTCAGTGACATTGGGATACCCTTCAGTCATATGACTTTACAGCTTAAGGATGGTAGAGTGTCTGTACTCTCTTGTTCAGTGTAGATATTCTGATAGAATTTTACTGTAATTTAGTGTAGTATCACCGATGCAAAAAAAATATGATGGAAGTTTGTACTAACTCAAACAGGAGTATTGAAGTAAAAGCTTTATTCATTAGTCCTTACAAGTCCTTACAAACCATGAGTTTTCTAAGGCTGTTGTACAAAGAGAAGATTGTTACCTGGACTAAAGAAAGGGACTGGAACCCAGGAGACTCCCCTAGGTCTCTTACTGGGTCTTGGTGGAATAGGTTGCCCTGACTTCTTTGAGTGTCCATGAGTAGCATGGAAGAGTTAAATCCCATTAATTGCATAGCCTAAAACTGCAGAAATGTGGACTTCTTACACAATACTTAGTTTGGACTATTTACCCTGAACTTACTTTGCAATAAAATCAAATGGGGAGGCAGAGTAGAGGGAGAGGTGTTTGCAGTGTGGAATCCATGATTCCCTGTTAGAATAAGCAGCCAAGGTGGCAGGTTGCATGCAGAGAGGGATCCAGTGGCTCTCACACATTCAGTCTCTTTTATGTTTCCTCACTTCCCTCTTGCAAAAAGATGAGCTCAGTTCCAGTAAGAGAAATCATGAGTCTGCGGGCTTTGGTGTGGTACAGACCTCCACATGCTCAGGAATTATATTTTCCAGGCCTTGGAACATCCAGTACCTTGACTGGTTGTCCAGAAATTCTGGACAAATAGCCAGTTGTTTTTCTTCTTGGCCTAACAGATTAAGTCGGGAAAATAAAAATGTTTCCAGGGAAACCTGAATGTATCTTAGCTCAAACTGACTTGTTATGGTCTCGAGGCTTCTCCTCCAGCTGTTTTACCCTTCAGACAGGGCAGCCTGGAAGGTTGGAGACAGCCTTAAGAGAATTGACTATAGTTGCCTTAGAAGTTGCAAGTTTATATGTATTTTATGCCTGTAGGTAACCTCCTTGGCTAGCTGAAGCAGTCATTCCCTTAGTAAGTGATTTACAGGCAAGTTAAGACCCTTTTACAGTTCCAGAATGGTCTAAGGAAGCCTTAGACCAAGAGAAAATCTGATCTGTAAACCTCAGTTTTAACTTTCCTTAGGAATGAAGGAATGACTATCT
This sequence comes from Rhabdornis inornatus, assembly GCA_013397075.1. Lineage (NCBI taxonomy): Eukaryota > Metazoa > Chordata > Aves > Passeriformes > Rhabdornithidae > Rhabdornis > Rhabdornis inornatus. The sequence continues at coordinate 1,014,835 of VWZS01007181.1, forward strand.
GTGTTGCAGGGTGCAGTGGTTCCAAGTGTGGTGAAATCCTCAGGGGCAGAAGTTCTGAGTGCAGAAAGTTACATTACTGATGTGCCACATATGTTACACATGAGGCATATTTCTCTGTGGGTGTCAAAATAATCTTTTTTTCTTCTCATTTGCACATGTTGTACATTCCTTCAGCAGTGGAAGACGCTGTTGTATGTACTTGAGTATCTTCTCCTTCCTTTGCCTACCTTGCAGCCGGTCATGAGAGCAAGTGCCCAGGGTTCAGTGTGAAATTCTGGTCTGAAGGACATAACAACAGATTTTGTAGAAGTACACTTGTGACAGCAGTGTAAATTAGCCAGTCAAAATATGGGTTTAAGTAATTTCTTTAACTTTACAGATATATTTCAGATTGCTAATTATTTCAACATTCATTCAGAGACCTGCATTGTGATGCGTTCTTCCTTAACATATTTTTCAAAACAATTTTAGTTACTTTAGAACTTGAACTTTGTACCTCTACAGCTGACCTAGAAACATATTTCTCCAGCTGTTCTGATGTTTGCTTTGTTTTGCTTTGTTTTCTGGTCTAATACACTGCTTCAGATTTGGCTCAAACCAAATAAAGAATTCTCAAACCATGATAAAGAGTATTTGGAATCAAATAGAGAAGATCATGCCATTTCAGCACTTCAAGGAAAAACGGAGTGTTTGCCTCAGAAAATACTTTTTTACTGAGAAATTTTATTTTTGTGGGAAGATGGAGAGGAGAAGCAGCAAGATATTTTTTTCTGTCAGGAATTTTTAATAAATGAATGTTATTTTGATTTTACTTTCTCATGCTTTTATCATCTCAGTTAAAGTTTTCTCCCTCCTTCCTTGGCCTGCTCTTCATACCTATCAATAATGTCCTTTCCCCCTTGTCTCTTCATTTTAACAAAATCGAAGACAAGGAACTAAAAAACAACATCAACCCAGTAACTCCACAAATCTTCCACTTCCTCTCATCTTCTGACAGTAAAGCAGCATGTCTGTTGGTTAACACTCAGTTTCCTCAGTCTGCATGTCATAACTTTTTCTTTGCAAGATGCCTGTTACACTTCCTGCCCAAATGAGCTCTCCAAGACTCAGATGTTCTCTTGTGTGCCCTGTCCTCAGCTGACCTATAAGTAGCCAGCATATTTCTGGGAATCTTTGTCCTGAGCAAACAATATAAAAGTTCATTGATAATTGCAATCCTGAAATCAAATACTAAATTGTTAATTACAAAATGCAATTTCATCTCTCACTGTTTTGCTGAAAATCCTTAAGTCTCTGTAGTGTCCCTTTATGTGTTTTCAACATGGTTAATTTTATTTTCTTTTTGCTATCCTTTGAAAATTGCTTTGTTTTGAGTATCTAAAGCAGGTGCCATGTTTTTAGCTGTTTTCCAAATTTGTGAAACTTCTTCTTCTTGCAGTTTCACCCTAATCTTTTATTCATCCAATATTCCCACAGGTTTTGACAGTAGGAAGTTTCTGCTTGTTCCAGATCAGACCTTGAAAGGACAACTCCAGTTACTTCCTGCATGGAACCAGTGGCTTTTGATTTGCTTGATTTGCTGTTTCCAGGAATTGATATGCATAAGTTTTCCCCCCCTCTCTACATGTAGATTTTGCATCCTTTATTCAGATAGTGTTCCTCTTGGTTCCACTGGGAGTCCAAATATAGTTGAATGTGTAACAGCTGCAATATTGACCTAGAGTGTGGATAGGTTTTCTGCCTCTAGATTTATCTGATTTAAATACATTTGGAGTTATAGGGAGAGGGACAGCACAGGTGGCCTGTACAGCATTAAAGTAGAATCAAAAGGATGACACATACAAATACAATTTTGTGTTCAGCTTCTTGGGAAGATCCTGCATCTCGAAGTACCCTGTCTCTGAACCACCCTGAAATTCAAGTCTAAGGGACAAACCTGGTCTCCAAAACCTGCTATTGTGAGTGGTGTATAAGAAGAGTGGTATTTACCATTCATACACTACTAGACCAAACAGTGATATTTGTGGTTTTCAGAAATCTGGTTGCTGACCTGGGCCGTTAGATTTTCTATTGGGATTTAGCAGCACCTCTGGAGGAATGCAGGTGGGTTTTAGTAGAGGGAAAGTGATCTTCCTGTTACCAGGAGAATAAATCTGCTATGAAGAGCACTGTCCAGAAAAAAGGTTTAACTAATATTTTAAGAGTGCTTTTCTGTTATGCTACACTCAGCCCCTGCCAATCTATTATTGAACTGTAAATATTTCTTTATTTATAATAATCCTTCTTTCAAGTACCAACCTGAACTCTTTGCTGTCACATGTAGCTTCTTACCACTTAACAGGTTCCTCGAGCACAGAAATGGGATAATGTGAGTTATTTGAAGAAGGAGCTTCAGTTGTGTCGTTGCTAATTTGTTTTTTTCTTCCACAGGGAGAGAGGGGCTTGCCAGGATTACAGGGTGTGATTGGGTTTCCTGGAATGCAAGGACCTGAAGGTCCCCCTGGGCCACCAGGGCTTAAGGTAAGAACTTAAACTTTAGTATTCACAACAATCAGATTTCACTAAACTATTGTCCCAAGAAAAGATAAAGCTTTCTCTTTTGCTTTCCAGGGTGATACTGGAGAACCAGGACTGCCAGGAACAAAGGGAACAAGAGTGAGTTCTTTCTTGCAATTCTGATGTCTTTGGGTATGGCTGCCTTCAAGTGCAAGAGGAAGTCTCTTAGTTAGTGAATGACATCCCCTTGAGCTGCACAATAATTTCAAAATTCTCACTTTTACCTTTGAAGTTCTTGCTGCATTGGGCAGCCAGTACCTTTACTAATTTGCATTGTTACCTGTTACTTATCACTGTGTCAACAGCACTGGTTTTAATATGCCTCTGATGTCTTCCTGACATGATTGAACCAACCTTATTTCCTCTTGCAAAATTCTCCTTCATATTTGCCATCTACCCTTGAAGCACTCCAGCAGAGCAGCTGACACAGTCATGAGCACATATGTGCTAAAAATGATACAGAGCAAATTAAAGCCAGGGATAAAGATTTCTTAACTTTGCTAGAAGAGGCTCTGAATATCTATGATCTTCCTGTTGTCATTTTTGTTAAATGGGGCACTTATATAGCACTTCTTTTAGCATATTATATTGGCCTGAGCCATGCCTGTTGGGGTTTTGTGAGGTGCTAAGCTCTTTCTGAGAATTTTCACATTTCCTAATGTCATGATGAAAGAGGATTCAAATGACTTGGCCAATAATGATGCATGCATTTCCAGCTATACCCTCTTGCTCACAGATTCTCAAAATGCCATCTCAGTTTTGTTCTCCATTTGCCTGCAGTTGCTGCAGCAAATCGAATTTACTGAAGTAACTGCAGTTTTATGAGGTGTTACAGAGAGGGTGTTCTGCTAGATCAAGAAATCCATATTTAAATCCATGATGTTCGTGTTGACATGGGGTATCCTGAGTATTAATGTAAATTGGCACCTCCTGGCAAATGTATTTGTTTGCTGCAGAGTAAGCAAAATACATTTTAGTAATTATGAAGTTTTAAAATAAGCAAATATGCAATCTGAGCTCAGGATTCCCATACATCTTTTCTGCTTCATAGTACATGTTTTAGGAAATGTTGCATGGATAAGTAAGACGATAGGATGAAAGTGATGTGCCAACTTAGATTCCTGATTCATGAAACTGAAAAGCTGTTCAAGGTGAAAGAATTATCTCAGCCTGGTAGAATTTTTGATAATAAGAATTAATTGATACACTGATGAGTATGAAAGACAGAGAAGCATCTTTATGGTGTGTTAACATTATCTTCTGCTATGAAGAGATGCCTACAGTAAATTTAATTTTGGGAACAATGTTTGTGAGAAGGGAACACCTGTGCATTCCCTTTTACCTCTGCATGAGGCTTTGATCTAGTTCCTACTGTTTAAAATGTTAAAGAAGTATAAAAGGTTGCTTTCAGTTATTCATTACTAATGTGATGTATTTGAGAGGTTTAGAAGATTAGAGCTATTTTGTCAAGGAAGTTTAAATGCTACTGATTTTTATTGTCAGCATTGGAGATGCAAATTGGGCTGCAGCTTGTCCTTGCTGTTTTGTGGATTTGTCATTTCAGTTTATGTTTTTCTCAATTGCAGGGCCCCCCAGGAGTATCAGGCTTTCCAGGAAACCCAGGCCTTCCTGTACGTATGAAGTATTTATGTTTTTACAAGGAACTTCAAACTTTTAGTTGTGACATGTGACCTGGATTATTCCTAATATTGCTAATTTCTTTGCTTTCTCTTCATGTAGGGCATTCCTGGACAAGATGGCCCTCCTGGTCCACCTGGCATTCCAGGATGTAATGGCACAAAGGTGAAATTTACTGGTGTTTATAACAGCATCTCTGTGTTGAAATAAAAACATCCCTCAAGCATATGTTCCCTAAACAAAACCAATTTCTCTGTTCCCCTTAGGGTGAAAGAGGTCCAGTAGGTCCCCCAGGTTTACCAGGACTGACTGGAAGTATAGTAAGTAGATTCTTTCTCGCTCGATTCACATTTTTAAAGCTGACTCTTGAAATGCAAATATAACTGTAGGAAATTATATTAAGATGTAATATGTGCAACATCGAGGAGCAATAACAACAAATATGTTTTTTTTTTTTTTTCACAGGGACCTCCAGGACCTCCTGGAATGAAGGTACATTTTATTCTAAGTGTATTTATATCCTGCTTCTAACAATAAGAATTTGTATGATATCTACACCCTTTAAGACTAGGAGCAGTCTTTACTTAAGGACTGAAAAGTTGTATTGCCTCGTTCTACTTTGTACTCTGTTTTGCAACCCCACTAAAAAAAGACAGTGGGGTGATCCCCCCACTTAATAACAATTGAACATATGTGTTGTTCCATGCAGGTCTTAAAAGGGTGAATATTATGTGGATTACAACAGAAAAGAAGTAGTACATATCATTAATAATGCATAGACACTATGGTGGCCACCGAATTGTGTAAAGATTTAGATAGGTTTTTATGATTCAAACATTTGTTTTTATATTGGCATTTGATTTATCTAAAAAGTTTCACATGGATAATGTTTGTGGAAGAAGGTCGTATACCACAAAATGTGAGAATCATCCAACACATACTAGACAATGTTCATAAAGAAAAAAATCAGATTAACTAACTAGCTATGTGAATGCATTTTGTGAACTGGAGCATGAAATATTGAATGACATCTGAGAGCCTTTTGTCTGTAAAATAAACATATATTATCTGGAACTGTAAGCTAAATACAAGTCTAAAAGTAATCCCAATTTGTAATGACATGACAACCCAAGTTATTAAAATGCCCATTTCTCTTACTGTCACATGGACAGAACTGACTCATTCTAGAAACACTGAAGTACTCAGGTGTTTTTTCCCTAGACATGTATGCACAGGTACAGAACTGAAATTAAATCACTTACAATATTGTAACTTCATACAAAAACACAGGAAAAATGGGTTTTTTACTCTCAAAAGAAGGGACATAAAGAAAAGGATGGTGATCAGAATAGTTTTCTAAAGTAAGACTAAGTGTATTCCTTTCCTGAAGAAAAAGAACACCATAAATGACCTTTATGTCAAAATTAGGTGTAAGCATGAAGATCTCAGTGGGGGAAAGAGATTGTGAGGTTACCACTTCTCTCAGCAGCCAGGTCAGATGCTCCAGTTGTGTAGTGGCACTGTAGTAATGATAGATTTCATGGAAAAATCTTTCCAGCTACCCATTACAATACAGGAAATGAGGTATGAAGATAGTTTTGGTACTGGAACCCCTATAGGTGGCTTTAGAGTACATTTGTCAATTAAGGTCTTAACTTTTAATATCTCTGTGTTTCAGCTGAATTAAAAGAAATAAGGTGATTTTTTAAAGTCACCTTTCCAAATGATTCTAAAGTATGCATAATTACATCCTTCCTCTCCTGGTGTGTTTGAATGTATGGGAATTCATGTTCGAGACTTACTCTTTTTCTTTTCTTCTTATAGGGAGATCCAGGTGAAGTGATTGGTCTTGTAACTCCTGGTGTGCTAAAAGGTGAAAAAGGGTTTCCTGGCCAACCTGGACTGCCTGTAAGTCTAAATGTTTGAAGAGAAGTGAGTTTAAATTAAAATTAAATCAGTATCACGAAATTACTGTATAAGTATCACTTTCTTACAATGCCATTTGAATTTTTCATAGGGTCCACCTGGAGCTTCAGGGTTTCAGGGACCAATGGGGCCACAAGGTCCTCCAGGAGAGCCAGTAAGTTTCCTTTCATGGTGATTTGCACTTCACTTATAGATATTTATTAAAGGAATATTCTAGAATGTGTGTGTCACAGGTCTTGGTTGGGATTTGGGAAGGACAACCTGTGGTTCCAGGCTTCATGCTCAGCCTTCTGAACTCTCTACCATGGCAGAAATTAATGGGCAACACAGGTTTTCAGTAGCAGCTGCTCCTACAGTCCTCTTCTGTTCTTGCACTCTTGGAGGGTATTTTTGTGGGGGAGAGACTGTAACTGTTGGTCCTCCTTTCCTCTCTTCCCCAGTTTAATTTGTGGAAAATAAACTACATACCAAACATCCAGATCAAAATCCAAATGTTTGCTGAAGTTATTCTTATGGGTACCAGCACTGTTACAGTGGAAGCACATTATCATCTATCTGTTATTATAATAAGTAATGAGATACCTTAGATTCTCTTTGTTATTATTTTTTTATTCTAAGTTGTGAATTATGCACAGCAAGAGTAAAATGAAATTACTGGGTTTAATGAAAAGATCTGCCTTTTTTCTGTTTTCATAGAATAAGGCATAATTCCAGTGTATTATTTAGTGTACTCTATACATGTGCATGCTAAAATGTATTGTCTTGTAGGGTCCTCCAGGGCCACCAGGACTTCCAGGTGAAAAGGTAAGACTCTTTAATACAAATATTAAATCCATTTGTTTATTTATTTTGCATATCAGGTCCTCAAAACTCTGCAAACTAATAGTCCTAAAGGTGTGGGGTTTTTTTATATTTTGGGTTCTATTTCTGTGTCTTAAGGAACATCATAAAGAGAGATTTATACCACTTTTTTCACATTTGTGTAGCCCTGTTGTCTCACTTGATCAAATCAGTAGTAGTTACAACATTCTATGATTATTTGAATTAATTTTAAAATGTCAACATTTTCACTAAAGTGTTGGGTAAAAGAGCATAGTGACAATAAAATTATCTGGTGAATTTCAAAATGTTTTTTACAAGTTGCTGTGACGTAAGACTTAAAAAACAGCAGGGAAGTTAGGACATGATTATTTATTTGTTTAACACATGCATTTAAAAGACATATTCTGTCTTTTATATTCTCCCTTAGTATTTGATGAGTACATAATATCTTCATACGTTTATTTATATGCATGTATGCACTGCAGAAAAAAATTGACTAAGTGTGTGTAATTTACATTTTCAGGGCTACATGGGCTTGGGCTTTCAGGGTCCCAAAGGTGAAAAGGTAAGTCTTTTGTAAACTTCTTGAGAACAGCTGTCAGAAATATTCTTGATACTTTGTTTTAAATAAAGAAAATTCTTGAAATCAATCAGTGGAGAAAATCAACGCTGTAATTTTTGGAAGGCTTGAGTAAATCTGTGATTTACTAAATGAACAAAAGTCGTGAGCAGCTACAGACTTTTTAAATGGTGTTGTTAATGACCTGACATTAATTTAGGTCATCATCCTGTTTTCCAGCTGTGCCTGGAAAGCTACTTTAATTTGCAGTAGGCAGATCTGGAAACATTTATTCTGTATATTAGGACTCACCATGAGATTTTTAAAAAATCAATTTAGTTCTAAGGGATGAAATTTAATGTGCTGTTCAGAATGATTGAAGTTCATTGTTGTAGGACTCTAGGGCCTGTCTGCCTTATTTCGGTTTGGTAATGCACACATTTGAAATAGATCTTTCGCTTGTCTCCCCTTTTATTGTGTTTTGGCAAAACCAGGAAGAGGTTTCAGAGCACACAGAGTGGTTTACTTTTGAATGAATCTAAGCCAACAGATGTGGTCCAGGATCCCAATTATTTATTTAATCAGCATCAAATGGGAGGTAATATGTGTCAGCTTTAATCTGTTACCTCTCACACTGAGAGGTCTAGGCTAAAGTGCCTTATGTTGTGTTTCTGGGAGCCAAGAACTGCATGCGTTCAAGGGCTATTCAGTAAATTCATAATGTATCTGAGCACTTCTCCAGAATCTTTTCATGAGTGTCATTGACAGAGGGCATTTGGGGTATAAGTAAATTATATTACTTAGGTAGGTTTTTTTTTAAACCATCACCTTATTAATAGATTTTGAGCTAATATTCCTAATAAATATAATTTTTTGCATCATGACATGTTGTTGAAATTAATTTGTTATAATGAAATTTATTGAAAAATGTTGGTGAAGATGACATAGAAGTGTGTGGAGATTTCCTGGACTCCTCAGGTTTGTCTTTAGCAAAAGATAAATGGTATTGCTGTGCATTACTGCTTGACAGAAATTTATGGAGCCTTTCAGAGCTGTTTTACTGCTAAAGATAGAGCTTTTGCACTATAGAAGGACCTGAGGCTCTGACTCTGCAATGGGCACATGCATGCTAAAAAGTTATCCACAGGTATCATAAGTTGGCCTTTATGGACCTCTACAAAGTTTTTGGAGCACTGTAAACTCCTAATTTGTGTCCTCCTGAAAGAGGCACTATAAAACTTTGGTACTATTGCTTTAATTATTTGGATATGTTTGTGGTATTTGGTATTAATCGATCTTCACCTTAAGAGTAGATTCAGAGGTCTTTCTTCAGGGCAGTCTCTATAGGTAACCAGTTACACAGTAGTGACTTCTGTAACCCTTTGTCTTAGTGATTTTGCTGAAAAAATAATTTTTTAAAAACCCATTTAGCTGTATTTTTAAAAGCAAGTAGTAGTTCTCTTTAATGTTACTGGTCTTAGCCAAATTTGATCTCAGTGTCATTCTGTTCATAATGGACAATTCTGGATTTGCTATTGACAGGGTGAACAAGGGGTAAGGGGCCCCCCAGGACCCCCAGGACCAGCACCTCATATGAAAGAAAAAGGGAGTGAAATCATAAAGGGAGAAAAGGTGAGATCATAAATGATTAAACTTTTTCGTACTTTTCATTAAGGTATAATCAATATGAATTAGCAAATAAAAGTGAAACAGGACAAAGAAAATACAAAGTCACCTAGAGAAATTTTTCAAAGATTTCTTCCTGTTTTACTTTATGGATGAATTTCATTCTAGAAGCCTCTCTAAAAAAATATGATAGATGGTAAATGCACCAATAATTGCATAAATAAGTAAGGAGCCATTGACTTTCTGAGGAAGGAGAATTGATAAGGATAAGATATTGTAACGTTATTCTGAAAGTTTAAGTAGCATAACTTTTCATATACACATTTGTGAAATCTTAGTGCTAATTAATTTTTCAATTACTGAATTAAGCAGACAAAGCAATATATACTAAATGTAAAATAAATTGGCTTAATGGATTCACATTTGATGTTTGTCTAAATTCTTGCACATCATACTATTAGGCATAGTTCTTGAAATTGAGAACAGGATTAAATGTGGTTTTGCTGAATTGAATTATTTACAACCTAAATGAATAATGGTTAAGTTTTTGTACTAATTTACATTTTTTAAATAATTTCATTAGGGTGATCCAGGTGAAAAGGGCGAACAGGGACTCCCAGTGAGTATTGAGTTATTTTTCTACTACTGTAAAAATGGTAAAGACTTTGATAATGGCACTGAATATCCTTATACCTATTAGATAAAAGAAAATTTACTTTGGAATTTGATAGTATTTTTAGTCTGATGAATGTTTATTTTCCAGGGATTGCCAGGTTCAGGTTTCAAAGGTGACAAGGGTGAACCGGGAAAGCCTGGTCCACGTGTAAGTATACTCAGTTTTATCAATACCATAATTGCAATTATTGTATTGTTTCCATTAGCTAATTAAACTTCGTAACCATTAAACAGCAGATTAGTTATATTTTAAACAAGCAAGTTGCTGTAGGACAGGTGTACAGTCAAGGTAGTAGTACATTCAGTAATGTTAGTATGTAACATTTCAATAACTAACAGCAGCTTGCAGTGACAAAGGTGAAGGCAAAACTCCCATTAATCCAAATTGAAGAAAAGATTAAGTCATTCCAGAATGGAAGAAAAAAGCAAAGAAAAAGAAATCACTCTGTACAAGTGACTTTAACTAAATGGAACATGTTGAATTTATTTCAAATACTCTTCATGTGCAATCAACAACATAAACCTGATTAGCCTGGAGGTACAATTTTGTACAAAGACAATGAATAGAGTGAAAGATTTAGGTGACTGAGATCCTTTTGCTTGCTGGTTTATAGCCTGGCTGTAGATGTTTGAGGCTGTAGTCTGTTACATTTGTCTAATCTGACCTAAATCATAGTCTCATTCATAGAACTTCTCTATGAGTCATGCTGTATCTTTCATAGCTGAGCAGGTAGCAAAGCTGTACTTTCTTTCTACATCCAAATGTATCTAAAGTATTCTAAGTAATTCTAAGCTTTTCAAGGTGTGAGTCTTCATAAAGAAGACTGTTACGCCCAGCACATCTACAGGCGTTTGATTTTACTTCATTCTGAAAAAGAGAAATTTCCCTTTCTACTATGCTTCAAAGTCAGATGTTCTATTAACTTTTCAGTAAAGTTTTGTGATGGGAATATCTTTTCTATCATATATGTATTTTTACTCTTACTGCAAATGAGGGCTTGAAGCTGGAGGAATGGAGACATGTTGGCTTAGAACTTTTTGAGGAAACCAGAACATGTGAATTTATCAAAAGTATAGTTTTTAGTTTCTGCAGAGTTCCCTGAACAAAGTTTCTAAGATATTTTATATGTAATTGTTCAGGAAATCATAGCTACTTCTGAAATTAAGCTAAGCCTTGAAAGATGAACAGATGTTACAATCTGATATTCTAGTTTGATGAAACTAAACCATATGATTAATTTTGATCACAGAATATATTTAAAGACTCTATTGACTTTGCAGATCATAGTTTTAATAAATCATTAAAAATTACTTGTAACCCTTCATTATAGGAGACCATAGCTGCACACCTCAGTGGTGGTGGTCCATGTTTGTCTATCATTTTTATCCTTTGATTGCCTTGTTTAAGACAAAATTTTTTTACCTAAACTGATGCGATTATTTTTTAGACTGAATTACATGCACTGTTACTTTCTGTATTAAGTATCTACATTCCCTTGGGTTTATGGAACAAATTCATATTGCTTGTGCTACACATACAGTCTAAGCACTGGGGCACCAAATGGAAGCCAGCCTGCAATGGATCAGGCTACAAGCTGAAGTCCCAGTCCTTTTATGGTGCAGTGGAGGAGGAAGGGAAAATGCTGAAAAGTAGGTTTGTCCATCTAGATCATTTATCACATATCTGTTGACTACTTCAAGGGAATCTTATCCCCTCTGTAGGTTAACACAGTCGTCTAATAGTTGTAATTTTACTGTGAAGGAGGGAATTTCTACTTCTAGTGTATCATCTGCCTTATGATTTGAATTTCAATGTGAGGGAATTGGATTTACCACTACACTACCACACAATCTGATACAAGGCCACTCTCCAAGCCTTCTGCTGAAACTGAATATCTATGCATAAATGTCTTGTGAAGTTGAAGAGTGTATATTTAGAAAGAGATTGCTGTGAAGGAAAAAGATGGATCTGGTTCCAGTTCCCTGTGCTGTAGATATATTTTATCTTGAAGACTCTGTGACAGGAAAATCTATTTTATTTCTGAATGTGGGAATGGATTTGCAGGATTTTATTTTATTTGGCATCTTGGAGGGTGTTGGGTAATACGAGCACTAGGCATATTCACCATTTGTACCCTCTCCTGTGTTAGCTGCATTAGCACACTTTGATTTATGCACTGCAATAGTGATAATTTTGTTCTAGTATTCCACCCACTGTATTTAGAAATTGCATGTATGTGGTTGTCTGTTAAAGCAGAGTGAAATTTGGTATTTTACAGGGAAAGCCTGGAAAAGATGGTGAACCAGGACTGAAAGGAGAACCTGTATGTATTTTACTCAATTTCCAGTACTGTTTCTTACATTCAAAGCAAAGAACTCTGTGTATTATAGATAGTTAATATTTTCTAGCCTTCTGAATTGTTTGTTTGAAATTGCTGCTTTCAGTGAATTTGTGACTTTTAAATTTTTTAAACTTTGATGCTGCCACAGCTAAGATCCATCTATATTTGTCTCTTCTGGTTTCACTGTCTTCTACACACAGGGTTTGCCTGGAGGATTTGGGGTTCCAGGACGACCTGGGGAGCCTGGCACAAAGGTGAGTAGTACCAGCTTTTGCTTCCCTTGACACAGAATGAGTTAATAGCTTTCATGGTGTGTTCACTGATTGCATTAAAGCAATGAATGCACATAAAGCAATATTAATTGAATGTTGCTAATCTGTATGTCATCAATCAGAGACTAAGAGAAGTCAAAATGGAGGTAGTGTAGGTATCCTCAATTTAGATCTCTTATCTATGTTGATTAATGCAGGCTTTATTTTCACAAGCTCTTTGTCCAGCCTGCATAGGTAGAAGTGTACTTCCCTAAAACCTCCAGTTTCTCCTCAAATAGTGCAAAACAGTACAGGCTTGCAAACTAAATACTACTGCTGGTTATTACAGCATTCCAGGTATTTACCATGTGGGTGTTGTTTTGAATCTTATCAAAGTGTTCATTTATTGAGGAACACTGATCTGGATTTAAAACATAAATTCTGCTTTGATTTAGGGTGACAAAGGGGAGCGAGGTTATCCAGGACCTCCAGGAAGAGTAAGTAAAATAAATTTGTATTTCACTTTAAATTTAAAATGAAATTAAATTTTATTGAAGTCAAAGTGCTCAAACAATGAGGAAAAAAAGAGATACTATGTATAGTCTGATCTTGTTCTCTTCAGTCATGTCCATATTTTTCCTTAATGGAACCAAAAGTGAGTGCAGTTCTTTAAAGTATGTTTGAAATTTGGGGAAGGAACCCTCAAAGGATATGAATTTCAAGTGTTTTGGACTGTGACTATTATAAGCATTGCTGATCACTACATAGTATCCAAAACACCGTTCAAAAGAGCAAATCTGTCAGTTTCATAGTTGTGGTTTAACCCCAGCTGGGAACTAAGCACCAGACAGCCGCTCACTCACTCACTGTCCCTCCTCAACACGGATGGGAAGGAGAATTGGAAAAAGGTAAAATTCATGAGATAAGAACACGTTATTAATAAGAATAAAGTTAATAATAACAGTAGTAGTAGTAGTAGTAGTAATAACCATGAAGAAAAGGGAAGCAACAAGAAGAGAGGAATAAAACCTGAGGAAGAGAAGTGCAATTGCTCACCACTTGTTGACCAATGTCCAGTGAGTCTCTGAGCAGAAATTGGCCCTTATACACAAGAAGAAACCAGGGGAGCAATTTATAATTTTTTAACACTTCAAATAAAAAAATGGGGTTAGTCAGGAAGAAATAGATGATTGGTGGAGCTGCTTCCCAATTATGGGAACAAATTCCCAACATCTAATGCTAATGCTAATTTGGTTTGGAAAATTGTACATATGTCCTGAATATTGTATTGTAAATATTAGCAACCAATATATTGAGCTCAGATCAATGTTATCAAAAACTGGCAGGACATAGTATTTTAAAATAAAAGGTAATACAAACCTAGTGGATCAGTGCTTAGACAATGTTAAGGTTTTCTGGCATCATTCTTTTTGAGGAAGATGCTTTAAAAGCTCTCCACTTAATCCTGTAATTAATATGAAGGCATTTGGGTAGAATAGGAAACACTTATTTTCTCTGGTAATTCCTCAGCTGCTACAAGCCTCACTTGCTGAAATTGCAAGTATAATCAAAACTGCTGAAACTAAAATGGCCTCTGTACCATCAGATGAAGATGGGGGAGATATGATGGCTCAGTTGTATGCTTCTAGTCTTTGTCCTGTGATTTAGATGATAGATGCTGGACCAGTAGATACCTTTGGTGAGAAAGGAGACCCTGGAGTTTCAGGTTTGCCTGGACTGAAAGGTCAAAAAGGTGAAAAAGGTATGTATTTTGTCTTTTCTTTTTAATTGAGTTATACTTTTAGCTTTCTCGCTAAAGGAAATTAAAATTTTACTGTCTGAGCTCAGGAGCTCTATATGACAGTGTAATGTTCCAGTTATTAATTGTTTTCAGGTTATTATATTTTGTAGTAGCTTGTAGGACACTTCTAGTTCTCAACATAACTAGGGTTGCCTTTCAGTTATAGATGAAAAATGATAAACTGGGATCAGTTTTTATGGCATTTAAACAGTTCAGTGAGATTATCTAAGAAGTATGGAAATCAACATGAATGTAAGCAGGGTAATTAATGCAGCGAATCTTGAGACTCCTTTGTATAAGTCAGTAGCTAATTTTTTATCCTAAGATTGGCTTGCATAGTTTAAAAAGTCTTCAGTAAACAGAGAAAATCAAGCATTTCCCTTACAGACCTTAGTGATTCAAGAAAATCACTGAGGAAGTTGGCACACAGCAGGACCTTTTCTCTGAATGTATTTCTTGAAGATATATATAGATTATTTAACTTCAAATTTGATTCAGAATGTGAATATGCCTGAACGTGAATTTCAATTATATCTCCTAAAAATTTACTTTCACTAGCATTGCAGAATTCATTGCCTAATTTAAACCTTTTCTTTCTAAAGGCTTTCCTGGTGCACAAGGAATGCCAGGACTTCCAGGTATGAAATTATGACTACTGATTTTTTCACATTTGTCATGTGTTCTTGGGTGAGCAGTCCTGAGGGATATTCTCCTGAGCTGCTTTCAGTTACTGCCTGACTTTCTGAACACTCAAGCACTGGGTCTAATCATCCCCTCAGACTCTTCCTCTAGATTGCTTTTCTCATGTTTCTGATGTGATCCAGCCTTGTTCTTTCTGTTCTGCTCTGATAATGTTCTACTGAAATTGAGAATGTAGTACACAGTCCATCAGACAGCCTAGAGAGTGTGACTCCATTGGGCAAGAAGAGTTGTTAAATGTGAGTGTCTGAGTGTGTGCACCTATACCTGGGTGTGTATGCTCATATGCAGATCTTTGTCTTGCTCTCACTTCAGCTCTATATGTGTTTGTATAATAAAACAAGGTTTGTAGGAAGAAATAATACTTACTCCATCAAAGTCATTCCTGGAGGCTTCCTGCTCTTTTGACTATGTCATTTGGTCTAATAAAAGTTATTTCATTTCCCTACCAAATGCTGCCTTTTTCAGAGCCTTACCCTCTTCACATCCATGCTTTTATGTATATAAGTACATGTGTTTGACTTACACCATGATACTTGCTTTTTAAAAATTAGGCAAATCATTTGTGGAGGCCTGACACTTAACACATCCTGCAGTGATACTACCATTACCTTCTTTGCTTTCATTTTCTATCTTGGCAGTGAGCTAAATATGAAATTAATGTCAGCCAGGGTCAGATAGTTTCCAGGAAGTCTTTCACAGGTTAGGGAGAAGATGCTATATACCACAGGCTGTAATGATAGCTCCTCGTCTGTAATTACCCTACAGAAATTGAGCTTTGTGTTATTTCCATATCTTCCTGCAGTGCTGCAGATGACTCAAAATGTTTTAGTGGTCAAGTGTAGTGATGAGCTGTGAACTGAAAGAAGTCATTAAAATATGAAGACCTGTGTGACTGTAGCTAAAAGGAGATCTTAAATAGGGTTTTTGGTAGTTGTTTAACTGCTTCTCTTTATTGGCTGTTTTTCGCTTAATATTCTTAAAAACATTTTGGTTTTAGCATTCCTTACATCTGCTAGCAATGTTGAGTACTTATTTATTGAAGTTATCAGACATGCCCTCCCTTTCTAGGCGTGTTTTAGATTTGGTTGGTTATGAGGTAAGGAAGTGTGTAATAATTTCTAGATGGAATAGCTAAGTTAACTCCAGTGTTGCCACTATTTACTACCCAGCAAAAGGGTGTCCAACTAAATCTCAGAAAAGCACTTGATACAGATGAGGTGTGTTTGTCTAGGGACCTAACAGAAGTGATTTTCTCTCAGCTGTAGTGAGTATACAAACTCAATTCTGTATAAATCACCAATAATTAAAATACAGTCCCTTTGTTCTTTTGCACTAACATTTCTCCATTTCTCTCTAAAACCCTGTGAAAGTTAATGTGTTGATAATGTTGCTGTCTTTTCACTTATCATTTTTACATGTATGTTTTACTCTGTCCAAAGGTCGACCAATTCCAGACAGGGTAGGATCACCTGGTGTCCCTGGACAGAGAGGTGAAAAAGGTGAAAAGGGTTCTCCAGGATTCCCTTCACCTGGAATCCCTGGAAGAGATGGTTTCCCTGGGCCCCCTGGGTTGCCTGGCCCACCAGGACCTCCAGGAAAAACAGGTAGGTAAAGCCATTGGCTGCTTTTCACATTGAAGACTCATAATGCATATTAAAAAAAGCAAAAAGAGACATGATTAGAAAAGCTATTATCAGGATACGTCTATGTCATGGAAGAAACATCTGAGTTGTTGATGAACCAAGTAAAAGCTGTTGCACAATTCAGGAAGCCACTTGTTTCCTTACTGGAAAAGCACAAGGATTCTTTCCTAAATAAATACTACTAAAATTTCTACAAAATTCATTGTGAATTCTTAGAATATAACCAAACAATTGATCTTAATTCACATTAATTTGTTCTGTGTCCTGTTGTGCCAGTGTAGTGGCCCAAATAATAGTAGTACCAAAAATATTTGTATATTTTCAATTAAAAAAATAGCAGTTACTAGTACTGTTCTTAGCATAAAAGGTAGCTGTTCAGTGTTATGATTTACAAGTCTGCAGTACCAGTCTGTGTAACAGATTGAACAGGTGTGAGAACTGCAGTGTGAGTTTGCCAGAAGTTTTTTATATTTAAATAAAATTATCTTAGAGAAGAATGGGGTCATAGAATGGTTTAGGTTGGAAGAAACCTTAAAGATCATCTGGTTCCAACCCCCTGACACAGGCAAGGATGCCACCTACTAGATCAGGGTAAACACCTGCTTTATGGAGTAAATGAAAAGCCAGTAATGGCGTGACAAGTATATAATAACATCAGTAGTAATAATAACATTACACACTTTTTATAAGATTGTGATAAAGGAATTTTAAAGAGAAAAATGATTTTGCTCTGCAATGAGGCAATAACCAAGTATATGTGGAAGTGGTCCATGCTAAATAGTTCCTTACAAATAATGTTTTAACTCTGATAGAAAACTTTTTCTATAGGTGATACTGATATTGTAAGTTAAATTATCATTTCGACATTAGGAAAGATACTCCTATTACAATAGTTAAGGTACTTTAAAGCTATTGAAAAAAAACATTATTGTCTATGGAATTCTTAAACCAAAGATACTTTGTTCAAAAGCAGGGGAAGATGCCTGGTTGTTGCTGTGTTTGCCAGTGAAGTGGTGCAAAATCCAGCACGTAGAATATGGAATTAAATGGCTAAATCTTACATTTTCCTAAAAATATGACCAACTCCTATTTTCCATACAAATTATTGTGGTTGCTTAATTCTGCTCCTTCCCCAGATACTTCTTTAGCCTTCTTCAAGTACACAATGGGAAGTAATTATTTTTCATTTAATTGTTTTCTAAACTTCACATTAGCATTTTGTCTACTGGCTTTGACCAAAATGATGTCATGTTATATTGGGTCTGATCCTGCATCATATCATCAAACAGAACAAGTGCTATTTATATTCTTCTATCAAGCCTGATAAATATTCTCATTTTTTACCTATTTCAGATCCTAACATATGAGGTTTGTTGTTTTCAGGAAGCTTGATCAGCGTGAAGAAGTTAAATAGATGTTGACATGCTGCTCTTACCTAGAAAATTTCCTAAAATGTTGAAAAGAGAAGTCAGGTTACAAAAAAAAATCTTAATGAATTTCTTCAGAACATCAATACTCTCCATTCTCTTCAGGGTCAAAACATCAGTTTTTCACCTGTGATACTTTTCCAAGCCAAAACTTAAAATGAAAACAGATTTTACGTTGAAATTGCTTGTAACCTTATTATGGCAGAGCCTGTCTTTTCTCTGTAATTCCCAGGGTTTCGTAAGCAGTGTATAACAGAATCTCAGTTAATTTTTTCCAAGTAAATCCAATAAAGGAGTAAAATGCTATCCTGACTTACCACTTTTCATAGGTAACATTTCAAGTATGATATAAATGCAACCCTATAATGGAAACTTGCACTTGTCAAAACAATATTCTTTATTGCAATTTCATTTCAGATGGAATTGATCAGTGCCAGCAAGGAGAACCTGGTGCACCAGGTAGTCCTGGACTTCCAGGAAGAGATGGATTTCCAGGAGAGATGGGAGAGAAAGGTAATAATATTTTAAAGTGATTGTATTCTGATGCTTAGTAGCCTGGAGCTTGGGTATGTAAAGAGGTTGAGCAAATTAGGCTGGATCCAGAGAAAGTGTGCTTTAAGTTAGTTAAATAGTTCATGGACATGGAAGATGTTTCTTGACTCTCTGGTGAGTAGAGAAGGATTTTGTGTATTGAATTGTGTGATATGAACTTCTCTTGGCCTGCTCATTGCTGGGAAGTGATAAAGGATAGCCCAGGGCTGCAGGAGGAGCAGAAAGGGCTGAGTATAGCCCTATGCAGCGTAAACTGAGCTGTTCAAGCCAATTCAGGGTGTGAATTCTGAGATGCAGATTTAGAGAGGGGCAGATGAGTTGAGAATGAAAATGGTTTATTAATCATTGCCATGAGTATAATTGAAGATAAAATTTGAACACCTGTAAACAACTGTAGGTTGGACATTATGAAGAAGTTCTTCACAGAAGAGGTGATTGGGCATTGAATGGGCTGCCCAGGGAGATGACGGAGTCACCATCCCTGGAGGTGTTTAAGAAAAGAGAAGTAGCAATCTATTTAAATATTAAATTGACATTTGCCCTGAATCCACCTGCTTGTAGTTGTCTTGAATATTTTTGTTGTTATTCATGTGCTTTGTTTTCTTTTTTTCAGGTGACAAAGGTGAAGCCTGTGCCTTGTGTGATAGAGTAGGACCTCCTGGACTTCCAGGACCACAAGGGCCGCCAGGTCCAGCAGGTAAAAAATCCTTAATTACTCATGAATGAGCTGTGTAGGTGTGTTGGTTACACTTGGGGGAGGGCAGACTCACAGAGGTTTTTTTAATGAGAACTTCCTCTGTGAGTTGATGGGACTAATTGGAGGCTGGTTTGGATATTGACAGCCTGAAAACCTAATTGGAAAAAAGTTAGTTCGTTCCGTGAAAACATATTTTGAAGGAGGTAACATGGAAATAAGCCTTCTTTCATTTTTTGCTTAGTTCAAGGTAACTACACCTGGCCTGGGCCCTTCACCTGGGCCAGGCCATGGTGGGCTCAGGAAGCCTCTGGGCCCCGTTTGCAACCGGGGCCCCAGTGGGCAGGAAGAGAAAAGGCTCATTTCTAAAATCTTGACCCTCCCTTCTTCCCCCGCAGCTTGGCAGGGCCCTGCTGCCGCCTCAGAACAGCTGAGGGGTGGCTGAGCCCGCCCAGCCGCCCACATGGCCTGGGGGGAGGCAGTCAGGTCTCCTTGTCTGGAAAGCTGGCATATCCCAGCAGGGAGGAGGGGTGGCCATAGGCAGTGGGTGCTGCAGCTGAGCCCCAGGGAGGCTGATTGAAATTTTAGCTATTTTTCATTCTTACCCTCCCAGCAGCACAGCTTGAGTTTCTTGAGATCTTGGCACAGCTCTAGCATGGCCTGACTGCAGTTTTCCTGTGTGAAATTTTAACTTTTTTAATGCTCGGATAGACTTATAAACTTATAATTTTTCCCAGAGTGAGAGGGAAAAAGAATAGAAAACAGAAAGGTCAGTAAAGCTAGAGCTAAGTTTTTTTTGATAGAAAGAGAATGAGAAAATGCTATGAAGGTTGGCTGAAAATTCTTTTATAAACTGTAGGGATGAACTGTATTGCACTGAAAATTCCTACAAACTATAGAAAAAAACATGGGGGGATTAGAGTGTTTCATTTGATAGATTGACTAAAAGCACCTGTGTTGAGAATTTTCGCCTCGAGGAGAAAAGGGGATTTCTGTTTCTGGAGATGAAGTATGAACAGAGAGAAAGAGAGATGAAGAAAATTTTCGTTTTGGAACATTTCATTCTTAAAAGTAAATATCCCATTAAGTTTAACATGGTCTATAAGTACAGCTTTGGAAAAGCTGTAAAGATGAGAGACGTTTCACGATTTGGAGATTTTCCCATGCAGATACCAGTCAGGAAAGGGAAGCCACGAAAGAAAGTGAAGCCACAGAAGAACTGGACTTTTCCCTCCTTGTGGAGAAGTTGAAGTGAATTAAAAAAGACTATTTAAGTTGGGAACTGACTGAAGTAGTTTATTTTTGTATGTTGTTTCGTTATTAAAAATGTTAAGAGAGAAGAAGAAAAAATGGTCTAAAAATCTTATTCTAAATTTTTTTTCTTTCTTTGTGTTGTTTGTAAAGTTTTTCTTTCATACCCTTTCAGATTTTAAGCCTGCCTTGCTTTTACTCCTAATTCTATCTCACAACAGAAAATTAGCATATTAAAATTAGCAAACCTAAACTATAACATTTATTGGTACGTTAGCCAAAAAATCAAACTAAACCAAAACAGTATGCTAAATTAAAAAAAATACATCATATATAATAAAATTAATTACGTTTTGTCCACTAATCAAATTGTTTATGAAACTAATGAAAGGAGGGTGGCATATTCCTATTCTTGGCCTGATTCTAAATTTCCAATACTATCAACCAGAATTTCCAGAAGCAGAAACTGGCCACAATGAAGGGTCTTAGCCAACTGTGGCCCAAATATTTTCACAGTGAGAAATAATGTAGGAACTGTTTGCTACGTGCCCAAGCTTGACAGTGACCCATACATGTATTTTCAAGTGCAGTACTGAATTCTGTGGCCCACAAAATTATTTTTTTGCTACCATATGAGAGAAGTGCCACATGCCAAGAATGGTATTATACCTAATGTTTGTTCTAGTACTGTTCAGAAAAGCGAATGTGGTTTAGTTAGTTTTGGTTCTGCATTGGTTACATGGATTGGTAAATTCATTCCTAAGTCAAATGAATCATCAACTTCCAAGTTTATAAATGCAGGCATGCAACACAAGTGCATGAATCAAGAGAGCTACACTGGCTTTAGCAGCACTATGCTGGTATTACTGGGAGTGGAATTGGACACTTTAAAAGGGATCACAAAGAATTCACTAAGAGTGAGCTATTTGCAAAAGCATGTAATAAATTAAGCCATATTTTTGTCTCTCTGAAAAGGTTTTCCAGGACAAGCAGGTTTCAAGGGTGACAGAGGCTTACCTGGACTTGATGGCCTTCCAGGAGTGCCTGTAAGTAATGCCTTGCCAAATACTAATGTCCTGCTAGGCATGTGATCAAAAAACGTGTGATGATCAGTGTATCAGTGTGGTTGTATAACAGTTCTGTTTAAAAACGAAGCAAAACAAAACAAAATAAAAAAACCCAAACAGTGCAGTAATATGATAAAATTAGGGTTAACTATGCCTGGTGAAATAAAGTAGGAAGTAGTGGGTTTGAACTTTGAACTGTAAGAGCTAAAAGAGCTGTCAGATACTGGTTATGCTTCTGAGTTTATCTATCATAAAAGCTCAGTGGGGCACATGACCTTCTGCCTGAGCAAGCTAAGCAGTGGAGCTGGGTAAAGAGTAGGATTTCTCAGGAAACAGATGCAGGTATTCCCTGACCTTCTCCTGAATTGTTCCAATAACGCTTTGCTGTTGAGTAGAAATATACTGAGATAGAGAGAGACAGTGCCATCTAGTGTAGTATAAGCAATGTAATGTTAGCATGCAGCACACTGTGGCAATTCTGCTGAATTTTGAATTGTAGAACAAGAGAAAATGCTGAGTTAAAAGGCGCTTACCAGGATCATTGTGTCCAACTCCTGGTCCTGTGAAGAACATCCCAAACATCACACCATCTGTCTGAGAGATTTGTCCAAATGCTTCTTGAACTCTGTCAGGCTGTTGTGATCACTTCCCTGGGGAACCTGTTCCAGTGCTCAACCACTCTCTGGATGTAAAACCTTTTCCTGATATCCAACCTAAACCTCCTCTGACTCAGCTTCATGCAGTTTCCTCAAGTCCTGTAACTTGTCATGAGAGTGAAGAGATCAGCGCCTGCCCCTCCTCGTCCCCTCATGAGGAAGTTGTAGATTGAATGAAGTCTCCCCTCAGTCTCCTCTTCTCCAGGCTGAACAAATCAAGTGACATCAGCCATTCCTCATAAGGCTTCCCCTGCAGACTCCACCATCCTTGTGGCTTTCCTCTGGATGCTCCCCAGTAGTTTAATGTCTTTTTTATATTGTGGCACCAAAACCAGTAGTCAGAGTGAGGTCACCGCAGCTCAGAGCAGGACAGTCCCTCCCTTGCCCGGCTGGCCATGCTGTGCCTGATGCCCCCAGGACAAGGTTGGCCCTCCTGGCTGCCAGGGCTCTGCTGACTCATGTTCAACTTGCCATGGACCAGGACCTCCAGATCCATTTCCACAGCACTGCTTTCCAGCCTCTCATTCTCTAGTCTATCCACACATTCAGGATTGCCCTATCTCAGGTGCAGCATCTGGCACTTGCCCTTGTGCTGGTGATTGCCCATCTCTCTGATTTGTTGCGGTCTCTCTCAGGGCGTTTCTGCCCTCGAGAGCTGAAAGCTCATTCCAATTTATTGTCACTGACAAACTTACTTAGTATTCCTTCAAGTCCTGCATCCAGGTTGTTAATGAAGATTGTGGAAAGTGTCTGCAGTATGTTCTGTAAAACACTATTAGTAAACAGGAAAGTTAACTACTTTTGAAGCAATAAAAGAGGGTAGCATCCTAATAAGATTTCTTGTAAATTATGTTGAGGCAGCACAATATGACTCTCATTAAGGCCAGAAGCAGAATAGCTGTAAGTGTAACACTTGTCTAAAAAAATGTAACATAAATGACTCCTAGATGAGCAGAGTACTACCACAACTACATTTGACCTTGTCAGAGTCCATTTAAGTTAAGTGCCCCTATGGACACTGAGGTTTGCTGTGAAAACCTACCTCAGCATACATGTTCCTGTAGCATAACCTGGGTTCCTAGTGTGAGAGGACTGAGTCTTCCCAGGCCTCTTCTCCCCGAAGCTGCCTGTTTCCTTACAGCTGATCCTTTCTGGCAACAGAACTTCTCAGTGACATTCCCGTGCACTGGCTTTATCACAGACTGGGTCCCTCTGTCACCAGTGGTGAGAGAGAGGTACCTTCAGAAGTAAAAAAAACCGAACCACTTGTATGAATTCATTACTCAAGGAATCTATTTATCACTCTGGAGTATAAATAAAGCTTTGTTGCCTGAATTCAGCCAATGAAAGTTGACTAAGATGAATTCTTTATCCATCGTCACCACAATAAATTGCATTACCCAGTGACTGAATGTACTATAATATCAATGGGATCCATGAAAGAAACAGTGGGAAAGAAATGAAAGACATTCCAATTTGTTTAATCTTTTTTTGTTGTCTGGCATTTGTTCTTGGCACCTGTTTTGCCACACCTTTATATTTTACTTTTATTGCCTCATAAGTGCTATTCATGTCTGTAATCAGTCAAGGATTGGCTGCTGTTCTGAATGCTTTTAAGCTTGTTTTGCTCCGCGAAGTTCAGCCAGGTGGTGATCCAGTGTATAATTTAACTTGGAAAAACTACATAGAGGCCAGCCTTGCAAGCTGCCATTGTGTAGAGCTGTGCCAGAACATCAGAATCTGATTCAGAACACTCCAATGCTAATGAAAAGATTACTATTGACCATGTTCTGGTTCAGGTTGAAGTGGAGGGCACACATGAACTGTGCGTAGTGGACTTTCTCATGAAGTTTGTGTTTTGCTACCCTAGTGAGTACTCTGAGTCACTAGAAATTATAGAGACTGTTCCCATAAGAAACATTCATTCAAGTCCTAGAAAATATGTAGGGGAAAAATTGAAATTCTGGAAATCCTGTAGGTACACCATTAGGTAGATAATTTCTTTCCAGAAGAGGTTGCAAAACTATTTTCTGAGCATGTGCATAGTATTCTAATATTACAACAGTGTCAGCTGTTCAAAATCAATTACTATTAATAATGAAGGAACACATGTATTCACATCCACTGAATGTCACGAATAAGCTACCCAATGGAGAAGCTTTCTGCTTCCGAGACTGCTGTGTCTTAGAAAATATTCTCATTTGACCTCCCCAGTCAATGACTTGGTAGTCCCCTTGATTTGGATTTACACTTCAGTTTCTGGAGGTATTCTTTCTTTTATATCAGTTGAAGGGTTTGTAGGGCATCGGATGACATCTGAATTTATGAAATTTCAGGGCCCACCTGGCACTCCAGGACTTATGGGCAGCCCTGGAGCAAAAGGAGAACCTGGAGATTTTACTTATGATTCTATCCTGAAAGGCGAAAAGGGAGAACCTGGTTTCCCAGGACCACCAGGCATTCCTGGAAGAGAAGGAAGACCAGGAAAAGATGGATTTCCAGGTCCTCAGGGTCCAAAAGGAGCAGCGGTATGTTTGTTTCTTTATGTTCGCATATTGTCCTACTGTGTAATTATTTATGTTTACTTACTGTGCTATACATTCTGTCTTTCAGATCAGAATTCACATGCTTTTGTGCCCCTATACATGCTTTATATTTATTGGCCTTGTTGATTTTTCCACATCTATTCCCTAGCTTGAGTAGTACATTCTTCCTCAGAAGATGATTCCATTTTCACTGGAAGTAGTGAGGAAGACAGTTCTTCAATAACAGGCTATTTCAGAGCTAGGTTTATCAGACCATTTCTTTTTGCATGTCATGCAAATATGTGATCTGACTCAAATGCATTGAGCATGGCTTATTATTTTCAGGTCTATAGAGAAACGGTTCAGACATGGACAGTGGTTTTATTTCTTTCTGCCTTTCTCACAACTTGGTAGCAAGAACTAATGTGAATGGTTTAGCTGATATTTGGAGATGATTGAACAAATGCAGTTATCCAAGTAGAAATTGTGAAGACAAGATTCAAGTCTGTTCTAGCATATTTCTCTTCTTGTGGAAATGAATGCTTCAAAATCTTGCACTGATAGAGTTCAGGTGATGTGGATATGGAGCTGAATGTGGAGCTCACCTCTGCTCCCAGATCCACTACTGGAAACATGGCCTACGTGTCACAGTTAGCTGCATTGCTAGATGTGATTTCCATGTGCTATTCCACATGGAACCTAGTTCTGTTTCCATTGAACACAGTAGAAAAAATCCACTTTCTTCAACTTTACAAATATCTGTGCTAAATCCCAATTGCAAAATATTCAGAGAGGATGATGTGTTCTGTCTTGCCAGCCAGGCAAGAAGTACATATATACTTTCCAAAAATTAGGGTACAGCTGGTTTGAAAGGAGAACGTGGTCCCCCTGGCCAGCCTGGATTCCCTGGAGTGCGTGGTGAAAGAGGTTTTCCTGGCCCTCCTGGGATAGGTGTTGCAGGATTACCTGGTGAAAAAGGAGACAGAGGCTTTGCTGGAACCCCAGGTTTACCAGGACTTCCAGGTAATGCTCTAATGTGTTTGAAAACATACCAAAAAATTATAAAAATTGTGCCCTTTAAATGGTACAGCCTAGAAGATCATCACAATTTAAGCCTGAAATAAAAAGACTTTCTAATTTAAATCAGTGTTCACTTTCAGCAGTATAAATGCAAATTTTTGAGGGCAGTTTTCTTGAAGAGTTTGCTAGGCAAAATGGGATGGTTTAGGTTCATCCTAGTTTTTTACGAATCTTCTACCAAAAAAACTTTGTAACAAGTCACTTGTAATGGCATGGATGAACTGATAATGCTGTCGAGGTAGAACTCTCTTGTTTTATTTCATCAGTTTCTGTGCTCTAATACAATTTTACATTTACAGGAGCAAAGGGTGAAGCAGGACGAACAATATCGCTCCCTGGACCTCCTGGGGCAGATGGCCTTCCTGGGCCACCTGGTTTCCCTGGACCCCAAGGTCTGTTAATCTTTGTCTGATTATCAGGATAGTTCTGCTCCCCAGAAGTTAGCCTTTGTGTTAACATTTGTCTTGTTTTTATTTGCAAAGGTGACAAAGGGAATCCTGGGCTTCCAGGTAGACCTGGCCTACCAGGAGAAAAAGGTGCTGTTGGGCAGCCAGGTATAGGGTTCCCTGGACCTCCAGGTCCCAAAGGTAAGATAAAGCTATGCATCTAACAGAGCTGGTGTAAATGGAGTGTGGATAGAGGCCTCCACTGTCATCCAGCCATAGCTGCATGGGATTTGGGAGGTGCAGCTGAAGAAGCTCCCTTGCAAAAGTCAACCAGCACCACAATGAGCATTCTTTCCATAGAGTTCAGATCACACTTGCTGCACACTTGCTTTGTGTAGTGCAGTGATGCACCTACAGACAATGCCACAGCTACTGCCAGAATAGAAACTGATATAGTACAGCATCTTACATTGCAGCAGTTGAAGTTGCTGAGATGAGATGACCCTTCTGAGAGATGAAAAACAGTGCGTGTAATTGGTCAAAATAATATGTTGATGTAACTATAACAGTTGTGCTCCAGAGCTTACATCTCTGCTGGGTCCCAGACAGCTGAGAGTGGCTTGATTAGAATTTCAGCTTACTCAAAATAAGTGTAGTCTTCCCTCCATGGCCATTGTCAGGGTGTGCAAGAACCTTAGAGGGAGTCTAAATGCTTTGGATTTTTTGAAAATGTATTTCACAGATGTATTTCTGCTGCTCATTTAGAACTAGGTAACTGAACTTTCAGCAGCTAGCTCAATCACCAAAATTCTTCTGTGTCTTCATATTATTTTTTATGATTCCATACACCAATGAATTGGGAGGGTCAGAAATTTGTTAAGGAGAAAGGGCATATTTTTCTCTGTAACCACGTCTGGTTTCTCTGAGACTGCATTGGGACCTGAACAGAAAAGGCCCATTGTATCTAGAAAAGAATTGCTCTATGCACTTTGATGCCAGATGAAAGAAATGACACATTAAATATATTTCTTCAAAGGACCCTTCCATGAACTCAGCTCTGCCCAATGACATCCTGGGTCTTAGCCTAAAAGCTGGATTTCTGCCTGCTTCGTCTGAATTTGTTGTGTGTGTGCTGATGTTGAGTGAGTGATATCTTTAAGGGATTTGCAGAATGTTTTAGGTATTCCTTCATGGGCTAGTTCCTGGGCTAGCTCTGGCATAGAAACCTTCTGTATGAAACCCACAGCAGGACATGCAGAATATGTCGCAAGACATACAGTGCACGAAAGGTGGACTTCGTAGTGCATCCCTCAGTCTGATGCCCCCGACATTAAATTGCCCTTTCTGAAGAAGACTTTGGGAACTCAGTTTTGTAGGATGTTTCTCACAAGGGAGATGGGAGATTAACCCACAAGGCTATTTATTTATAAAGAGGACACTCAGCATTTATTTCTTCTGAGTGAAGAAGCCAACTGCTGCACAAAAGTCAGCGTTTAAATCTTTTGGGATATTTGCACACTGGCATGCCTAGAAGTTTGACTACCCAGATCTTTTTTAACACGTCCCTGTGAATAGTTCAGTTTAGAGGCTTAAAGAAAGAGCAAAAGTCACTTACAGACAGACACAGTAATGATGTGACTATTGTTTTGTTTTGCTTTGTTTTTTAGGTTTCCAAGGTCAGCCTGGCTCACCTGGTCTGCCAGGAACTCCAGGAACCCCTGGTCTGGATGGTTTGCCAGGAGTTCCAGGTTTACAAGGCCAAAAGGTAGATATCAGCTGCTGATACTGTTATCTGTGACTCCCCATGTTGACAGGAATGTGTGCAAGGAAAAACAATTTAAAAGTTGTCCAAACTGCCTTTCATTTTATGTTTCCCACTGTGCACACAAGGGGACAGAGTAGATGGATAAATGCTTGACATTAACACTTTTAAGGGGCCTACAGCTCTCCCCCAAAGTCATGTATAGAGATCTATACATTAGCCCTATACTGCATGATTTAAATACATTTAATAAATTATTTCTTGGTTTTGATGTGTTGATTCCTAATCTTTTATGTTTCTTTGACTAGGGTGAACCTGGTGTAGGTCTACCTGGCCCTAAGGGGTTGCCAGGCCCCCCTGGCCCAGCTGGCATCCCTGGAGAAAAGGGAAGTCCAGGGCTGCCTGGTTTACGTGGTGAGCAAGGCTTTCCGGGCATACCTGGACAGCAAGGATTCAGAGGTAACATCACTGGAAAATGCAGTTCTGTGTTTGTATTTCTTTTTAAAGTCACTCTCCTGCAGATGCAGCAAAAAGTCTATTCATCATTGAAATATCCTACTCCTTGGGGAGTCTTGAGGCTATCTCAGGGAATTGCTGAGGATATCTTGGAGAATTGCCCCTTTTCCTTCTTGTTTTTCCTTACCACCCACCAGTAACAAATGTTAGCAGCAAAGAGCAGCCCTTCTTCCAAGCCCAGGTGGCTGAATGAGGTCTCCTTGGCCACGTGCTTCCAAAGCACCTTGTCTGGCATCTTCAGCAAGCAAGATGTCAAACAGCATCAGAGAATGCGTTGTCTATATTTCTCCTGTCTCTTTGTAGGTGACCCTGGTCTCCCAGGTCTCCAGGGCTCGCAGGGCCCTCCAGGTGCACCAGGGCTGGGCCCTCCAGGATTGCCAGGACCCGCCGGGCAGCCAGGACCCCAGGGACCACCAGGTGAGCAGAGAATACTCCCATGATGCTGCTTAAGAGCAGAATTTTGACATAAGTGGGTAACACAGGTAAAAGTGTTGCTTGAGAGCTTTTTGCAGTGTGAGGTTGATGGGGATAGATGGGAGACATGCCAGTGGGCCTCCTCCATGTGGTCCAAAATGCAGGGTGAGGCCTCCTGAGAGGATTGCTGGTGTTTGGATTAGTCTCCTTGGGTCTTTGGTGGGTAATAGATACTGGTTCAAAGCCTCTCTTAGGAAATGAGGACTGGTTCTGCTGTCTACCTTTGAGTCTTCATCGTCCACGCCATGCAACTTGAGTCGCAAGTAGACATGGTCAGATATGCTTATTAATGGTTTTCCTTGTTTTTTGTTAAGGACTAATCCTGTATCTTCTGTTTTTCCTAGGATTTCCTGGAATAAAAGGGGAAAGGGGCTTCCCTGGTGTCCCAGGTCTAGATATGCCAGGACCAAAAGGGGATAAAGGTAGCCCTGGCCAGCCAGGAGTCCCAGGCTCTGTGGGGTTACCTGGCCTGCCGGGTCCCCAGGGGGCTGTTGGACTGAAAGGATCAGCAGGTAAACACCTTGCCCCTCAGTAATCAGCATCTTTGATAACTATTTTAAGTTGTGGTATCACACCCTGTCACTTGGTTAGGAATTGATTGATCAAAAAGCCCGAGCTTGGGAAAATACATGGACTGATGTCAGTAAAGTAGCTCTGTGCACTTATGACTGAACTGCTGCTGAAGTCCTTGCATGGAGCAAATCCAGCAGGCCGAAGGAGCTAGCCTTTCTCCTGTAATAGTGAAAAGGGATTATTCTGCACAGTTCTAGTGACAGAGCATGGTTTTAATAATGCCTTTGTTAATGACAACATTGTTTGCTGTAATAGGAAGTTTTAAGAATTTGTCAAAAACCCATTACAAACTGTTTTCCTCTGGTTTTCATAATACTGTTTTTACTGTTGTTTTCCCTATTGAGCTGTTTTAGTTTAATCATCTTCTTTGTCCTATTTTTCCTTAAGTAGTGCAACTCTTAATATTATAGGCAGTAAATAATTCTATTTCTTGTACTTCTTTACATTGCTTGCTTTATCTTTTTTATTCACTCTTCTCCTTTGGCTTCAGGACCCAAAGGAGAAATGGGAGTTATGGGAACTCCTGGATTGCCAGGAACTCCTGGACCGGTTGGAGATCGAGGGTTACCTGGTGAAAAAGGTAGGAAAGAGATTTTCTCAAAATAAAAATTGCAAACCCTACCTTTTCCCCAACAGAAGTTGGGAAATAACCAAAGATAAGGAGTATACTTGGCCTAAGGAACAGTTTTTGTCAAGTAACTTTCCTCTAAGTTAGAAATAGCATAAAAGGTCATATCCTAGGAGCGGTCATGTGTTCTGGCACCAAGACATGATTTTTGATTCATTCTTCAACAACATATGGGTTTGCTAGGTGCAGGGTTGCTGTAGGTATTACTCCAAGAAAAATACACTATTTGAAATTATTAAAAGCCAGCAGGAAGGTCTTACTTAAGAGCCTCAGATAATGCTCTGTATTACTGCCAAACTCCCATCCTTATTGTTCAAGAGTCTAAAATTAATGGCTCTGAAGTGGGAAAAATATGTCAACTTTCTAACAGAGCTATTGTGAAGTATAAAAAAAGAATTCATAGGAGCTGTTCCAGAACATGGTATTTGGTGCTCAAAATCTGAATAAATTGCTAATTTAATTTGTTGTTGTCTACTAAATATTTTTGCAAAGTTGTTTATGCCCCTATAACATTCAGTGCTGTGTTTTTATAGGTAGCCAAGGTTTCAAAGGTGTAATTGGACCACAGGGTGATCCTGGTGTTAAGGGAGATAAAGGTGAAGCTGGTCTCCCAGGAAAACCTGGAACAATAGACAACATGGACATGGTTAGCCTCAAAGGCCAGAAGGGAGATCAAGGAGAGAAAGGTAACTTTATTCTCTACCTGTGAATAAGTGGAATTAGCACTCATATACTACCAAGCAGCAGTATTTTGAATTCAGTTTTGTGTTAGTTTTAGGCAACAGTTTTTAAAGTAAAATTAAAGTGTTTCACAAAGCAAATATAGATATTTTTCTGGTGTTTTTCAGTTCTACAGAAAAAGAGAGTAATCACAGAGAAAAAGTGTTTTGGTTGAATAGAAGAGGTTCAATTTGTCCTTTTATAATTGTTTTTACCTCTTTAATCAGAAGACTCTCTGAAAAGAAAAGAAATTTTAAAAGTAAATGCTAGAGCTTTCCGGAAGGGAAAATCTGTCTTCCATGTGAAACATATAGCTGGGGCCATGAAGATCAACTGATAGTTTAAGAAGAAGAGTGAGCAGCCTTTTTTGACATGTGTTTCTTTGTGACCTGAATAAAATTCAGGAAAGAAATGCATTTATGACACTGATAACAACAGAATAATTTATGTCAGTTTAGAAACATCTAGAAGTATGCAGGAGAAAGGCAATCAGTTTTCTGTTTAGAAACGTCATGATTATAGATTTGTTAGCTTTTTTAGATAATACATGCTCTGACAATGGTTTGATGGACTTGAGTCACTCCCCAGTTTGGCTGCATCCTTGTTACAGTGCACATTGCTGAAAAAAGCAAAGTACTTCAACGCAGGCCTGACTAGAATGAAATTTCCCTTTCTTGAAACAGCAGCTGACTGAGTTTATGATTAGCTATACTTCTTAGTCCCTTAGTTCTGGACTACTGCCTGTGTAATAATTTTTCATTTTGTATGCATGTTTTTTGACTTCTTGTTATCACACACATGGTTCATGATACTTTTTGATTTTCACTGTGATGATTTTCAAGCTTCACTCCAGCTCTTCAAAATCCTTCTGTAGTCTAATCCTGTCCTCTTTTTGAGCCTTTCCTATTGAGTGTCTTCTGTACATTTCATCAGTGTATTCCAGGGCAGACTCCTTTCCAGTTTGACAGTGAATCACTAATAACTATACTATGTTGTATTTGAACTGTGGAAACAGGAGAATATGCCAGTCTTAGCTACCTCTTATCTCCATGTCCTGGCTAATTGTCAGAAGGAGATCTGGGCTCACGTGTTCTGGTTGGGTCTCAGAGAAACCTGGGCATGTGGGTAAGTAGTGCCTCGCAGCTTGGGCAGCCAGGGACTGCAGGGGAGGGCATGAGCAAGTGTGGAGTACATCTGCCCTTCATCTGAGATGCAGCTTCTGAGAGTACTTTTAATGAAGCTCCCAGCCTATAGTTCATCTAGATTATTTTTTTCATTTGTTTCTGATTTTGTTATAGACAGTGATATGTAAAGTCTTAAAACCACATAGGTTGTTTTCACTATTTCCTTATCTACTACTGGCATGTAGGATAATTAATTTTATTTTGTTTCTAGAAATATTAATTACGCACACTTGTTACATGCAAATAAAGAAACCTTTGCTGAGAAATTAAAATGGTTAATTTCTTTGGTTTCTAATTTACTAATCTTTCCAGCACTAACAATGCATGCTTGCAAGCTTCTATGCTCTACCTTTTCCTGACCACGCACAGTCTACAGATTGGCCCGGCTTACACAGCCTGGAAGAGTAGGTTCCAAACAGATCCCAGCCTTCAAATTTCTGCTCTTATCTCATCCTCTTCAACCAAAAGATACTTAGATACTTAGATAAAAGATACCAGCAGAGAAAAATAATTTGGTTATACTCCATAACTTTGCTGATCTTTTGGCTGCCTTCATTCCCCTACACATGAATATCACAGTAAAGTTTTCAGAAGCTTCCAAAATACAAACTGTGAGAAGACACAGAATTTTTCTGGCATATTATCAGTGATGCTTAATGAAAAAAAATGGGTTTGGACATCTTGAAATGTTTTTAATAAAAGCTGCTTACTTAAAAACATTCAGTGACTTATCTTCAATAACCTGTTGTCCTGCAGCTCCATCTAACACTAACAGAATGGTTTATGACCAAAAGCATGGACATAAAGTTGGAGAAGAGGCACACTACATAGTAAGAGATCAAGCCTTCTGAAGGTGCTTTAACATTAAATGGAACAGGGAAAACAGCAAATTTCTAGCTGTTTATTAGTTTTTCAAATGTGCCTCTTTAGAGAGCTGAACAGTCAAATCAATTATTTCTTTTAAAACGTGTCAGACACTTTTCAAATAACTCATTAATCTAAACCAAACACACATTCATTTCAATTTCTTTTGTAGATATTACTTGCTCTGTAATTTGCATAGACACCCATAAAATCGCAGTAGTTTTCAGCCTTTCCTCCGTACTGGTTTAATGATTAGGAAGTTGTGTTTTACTCAGCCATTTCCTTGTTTAGCAGAGAGAAGCAGCAGTGATCAAAAATTATCTAGAAGGGTTATTATATGTAATTACAGTAAATTGTAATAAAACTGTTCTCACTGTGTTTTTCCTTTTTGGTGTCCAGGGGACCATGGAGAAGCAGGAGAAAAAGGGCTACGTGGGGATTATGGAGAACCAGGAATTCCAGGGCGAGATGGTGAACCTGGCACTCCGGGACAACCAGGTATGTCTGAAGCTAACAGAAGACTGCTTGTCAGGTATTTTAAACCTTGGTAATGAATGGCATTCTTAATTTCTCTGTTGTCCATAGGACCAAAAGGTGATCAAGGCCCCCCAGGGTACCCAGGGGATCCAGGAGTTCCAGGACAAAAAGGATCAGTTGGTGAAATGGGTTTACCAGGTACTGATTGCTAGGAATTTCTTTTATTTTTTTTTCCTCAAGTTAATATAGAACATTATGAGAAACTTGTATGAAATATTTGTTGGTGTAGATCTACTAAATAATTGCACTATTTGCAGTGACTGAATGTTAGGCTTTTGGGACATTGTTTTTCAATCCTATTATGATATACAAATAATAGGATGGTTTTCTGAGTTTCTATGTGCAAATCCTCTAGCTGGATGTTTAGGTTTTCTGTATTTGTTTCGGGCAGGCAGGTTTTTGAGTGGTGCATGTTTGTCTGTGTCTGTCTCTGATCGTCTGTGAACTGCATTAAACTTTTTGTGTATTTTCCCCTTCTAAAAGGTTTAGTGAGTTGCTGTGTCTGACCCTGAGTGACAATTATGAACCTTAGGGGTCTGGGAGTAATGTTGTTTTGGAAGGGATTGGTAAAGAATAAAATGGAGAAGAACCTCTAACCCAACATAGAAACTTTGTCTCTATTGGGATGGCCTTGTGTCTAGCATGTTTAGAAAATCAATGTGAAAGTCTGAAATGGTAAATGAGGACAGAAAAAATATGCTGCAGAAGAGCCATTTTGTCACTGTAGCACTATTAGAAATTATTCAAATAAAAAAAAAGTTTTATTCAGTTCCTATTTTTAGGAAGATCTTCGTTTACTCTGAATCCAAGATTATGACCATTTTCTATGAATAGAGTTTACCATCCCATAAAAACTCCCATTTAGACAATGAATCCCAAAGGAAAGTTTACTTACTTTTATAGCTCTGAATAGCTAAAGCAACACTGAAACATCACTGTCATCACTGCTAGGGTAACTGGTTCTGATGCATCAATTTTTCTCTTCCCTTTACTAGGAACACCTGGAGAAAAGGGTCTTCCTGGAGTACCAGGTTCACCAGGCACACCAGGATTCCCTGGGCAAAAAGGTGAAAAAGGAGACAAAGGAGCACCAGGTTTTCCTGGAATTGGCTTTCCAGGGGCTCCTGGTGAGAAGGTACTTATACCCCTAAGGATTTGGTTCTCTCTACCAAGCATATGAAAATATGCTGTTGGCCTCTAAACTGTTTTGTTATATTTACTGTTACGCTAATTTAACTGCCTTATGAAAAACTTGCAAGATATGCTGGTCAGATGCATTCTGTTTGATGGAGCCAATATCTCCAGTGTTCTTTTTTATTATCCCAACTCAAAATAGGCTAATTCTAGCTAGATGTGCTAGATATATAGGGAAGGGGAAGAACTTTTCAAAATATTAAGTCAATAATGTGAAAAGGGCATTTTATGAACAGGGCAAATAATCACACTAAAATAATGTTACCATACTTTTACAAAGATACTATACAGTGCTCAGATACTACTGAGAAGTGAACTGCATTAATATTCTCTGTAAAGTTTAATTTAATCTCTAATAGTAGCTAATAGGATTCTCATTTGTTTCATATTCCTTTTCCTAGCTTTACAATGACAGTTATCATGAATTTTTAAGTAAAAATGGTAAAAATAATACCTGCTTAGCTGGTAGCAAACTTACTGAGGATTCAAAAAAAGACTTTTTTTAAGATGATGAAGTGTAATAAGTAAGTTAAGAGGCAAATTTGGAATAGACTTTGTATACCCATCCTAGAAATGCATGGAAAACTGCTCATTTTCATATGTAGGTATTAAGCAATTGCTAGATTAGTTTAAAACTCTGACAGTGGAATTTAATGCCAAATTTAATCCTAAATTACATTGTGTAGGAGTGGAAAAACAATGGAATTCTTTATAAGTCAGATGGGTAAGAGTGGTGACATCTACCACTGCATACAGAAAAAACCTGTTTCTGAATTAATGTCTGGATTTTATGTGTGTTGCTTCTTCTAGGGAGAACCAGGAAGAACGGGTAGTCCAGGTTTATCTGGAGATAAGGGTGAAAAGGGTAGTGCAGGAATTCCTGGAATGCCGGGTGCCCCAGGTCCCAAAGGATCCCCTGGCATGGCAGGATTTCCAGGCAAGTGTTTATACTTTTATAAAACAAAAACTGCAGTGAACAATTAAAGTAAAAATTATATCAAATATCCCACATGGAAACACATTCTTCTTCCTTTCTTTAGGCAGCCCTGGCCGCCATGGAGAAAAGGGTGAAAAAGGACTTCCTGGCTTAAGTGGGATTCCAGGTTTAAAAGGAGAACCAGGTAAAAAAGAAATATAAACCACCAGAGGACACTTAAAATATTGTTTATCTCCAGGCAGTGGCTAAAACAAAATCTTTTGCATTCTACATTAATTTTGGCTCAGATATTCCAGAGTGCATTTGTTCATTTCATAAGCAAAAAAGGCATTGCTGTTTCCTAGGTAAATCTGAGTCAGTGTAGTGGGGGGCTCATATTTTTTTTGCATTGTTAGAGGAATACATATTACCACCTTCCACAAGATTGATTGTTGTTACAGCCATTACTTCTCTTGTTTCTGAGTTAATTTAAAAACGATTTAGTTGATCTTTATGCTCAAACCTGAATTGCCACATTAGCATAATTTCACAGCTGTTAGAAAGGAAATAGAGTATGGAGGAGAGTAAGTCCATTGCTGTTGTGAAAATTTTTGAGCTTGGTGTCTTCTGTTCTCAGTTTTTTGGCTGCAGGACACATCATCTTACAGGACAATAGACTGTGCTGTTCAAAAGTCTTTGCTGGAGTTCCTGCATTCTAAACTCACTGCAATTCATGATAATTAACTGTGTCAAAATGTTTAATACTTGAGCCCTGTCTTGGACTGATTTAATTCAGAAGTAAACGCAGTGAAAAGTTACACACTGAAGTCATCGTGCAATATCTGCTTGGTCTTTGCGAGAGCAAAAGGAAAAGTAAAGTTTTTCTTGAGAGGAAAAAAAAAGTCATAGTTAAAATGAAAATTTCAATGATTTTTCAGGTGAACCTGGTGTTCCGGGTCCTGCTGGTGCCATTGGTCAGAAGGGTGAACCAGGTTATGATGGGATTCCAGGTGCAGCTGGTGCAAAGGGTGAACAAGGTACTGTGACTGTCATCTTCAGTTCCCATGGTATGAAAATGCACAGACACAGAGTGCACAGGAGTAGCTGGTAGAAGTGTGTACTGGCTTTGAGTCCTTTGGGTCAAACCTTAGAAAATAAAGTCAGTATTGGTGTCTTATGATCATCCAGCATTGCAATGTGATCATTTAGATGAGCAACTGTGTTTAATCAACGTAATCTTGAAATAATTTCTTTCACAAAAGCTGGTAATACTTTAAAGAATTGTGTTTTGGAATTAATTTCAGCCTGCAGCTTAGCTGTGAAATAGTGCAGCAGCCTTGCCTTTTCTTCGGGTAGGGTTTTCAGTCATACAGGACCCATTGTGCTAAATACAATACTAGTACATAACAAAAACAGCCTCTGCCCTGAAAAACTTTTGCATAAGCCATTTATTTGAAATTTAAATTTGCATAATAGAGTTTTATTCATTACAGGTTAAATGTAAATACTTTCCCAGCTCCTCATTTTTTATCTCTCTGTACTACAGGTCTTCCAGGTAGAGGACTTCCAGGATTTCCCGGTGCAAAGGGAGATAAAGGTAAAACACTTACTTAAACAATTCTAAACTTCCTTCCCAACATGCTATAACCATAATTCTGTAATGCAGACATACGTTCTACTTCATTCTTTTACATCTGATGCCTTCTCAGAGCAGGCAGAAGCTCTGAAAGGTTCGAATACTGATTTCTGTTACAGTGGCAACATCTTGGAGTTAAATATACCCTAAAATAGGTAATTATTCATAGTGTGGAATTTACTGCAAGCTGTGGTGTGATGAGGTAATATAAATAACTCCTCTATTTGTGTGCTGTGATTTTGACTCCAAGTATTTCTGTTTTCCTACTAATTTTGCAAGAATAAAAATTTAGTGAGGCTCTGTGCACCAGATAGCTATAGGTAGTGGTTTTATTGCCAGGATACTGTAGTAATTTTTTTTGCCTGAATCTGTTTTGCAGCCCAGATATATTAATTGCTAAATCAGTTATTTACTATAGCTCAGTAGAGCATGTCTAAGCTATGCACGGAGCATGGTGCAGAGATGCAAAAGATAGCAGAGTCCTGATCCGATCTCACTGAAAATTTTTATTGCCTGGGCTCAGGA
Organism: Rhabdornis inornatus; assembly: GCA_013397075.1. Classification (NCBI taxonomy): domain Eukaryota; kingdom Metazoa; phylum Chordata; class Aves; order Passeriformes; family Rhabdornithidae; genus Rhabdornis; species Rhabdornis inornatus. The sequence goes on from VWZS01007181.1 coordinate 1,052,543, forward strand.
CTTAACAGCTTGGGTACAGCCACATGACTATGAAAATTCAAGTCCCCTTATGTTCTTTGAAAAGTGTGCCACTACACTGTGCTGTGAGAATGTCTTGATTGGCTTGAGTCGGTGCTTGTTCAAGGTGTCTGTAATGCACCATGCTCCATTTTATGAAATAAGTATATCTTCGAGACTAGGCTGCAATAGATACAGTAGTGAAGAAATGTCAAACTGCTGTTGATAAAGGAAATTGTGTATAATGGGGGAATTTTCAATTTTAACCATCTGGAAAACACAAACAATTCAACTAGTCCATCCATGAAATTAACATGACATGGCAGATTTTGAATAACTTACATAGCTTTAAATATCAATGCCCTACCTCAGTCATTCATTCTATTAATACAGGAACAATCCAAAGTGATAAACCACGTTTTCAGAATATCTTTTATTTACCATCTTAGACTAATTAATGTCTTTAACTACTGTGAAAGCTCTAATGTTAGAGAACTTAATAAATGAAACAAATATTCTAATCATAGCTCAGAAGGCATGTAGAGCACTAGATTATGAGAACACTTCTCTCACCTCCCCATCTCTCATTTTGTCAGCTCAGCTCATTGAAAAGTATCTGGGTTTAGAGTAAATACATATTCTACTTACATTATTTGTGTTCTAAATATATTATAGTTCCAAACAAACAAGTCCAGGATTTAAAAACCTTTTTCAGCTCAGGTAGAGAGCCAGGATAGTGTTCTCTGTATGTTTCGTTTCTCTTATTATTGTACTTATACGAGTTACTCTATATTCTTTTGCTCTATCTAAAATTAGATCGAATTGCAATTGTTAACTATTTGTACAAGCCTGAAAGTAAGTACAGTGGCTCTAAATCTAGATCTTAGTAAAAAAGTATTCCAGTTTTCTCCAGGAGCAAGTCCTTGTGTGCTTAGTCAAGCATAGTCACTTGACTATGACAATAATAATTGGTGTGGAGTAAGGCTTTGGGGGCTTTATAATCTTTGTGTAAGGTGTGATAGAGGGATGCTGAATGTTAATCTATTTTAAAAGTGACTAAAAATAGTCCAGTGATGAGTTTAGATAAGAAAAGATATGTCAGTCAAACTAATTTCCTCATAATTTACATCATAAAGTGAAGAATAATACAGTTTTCCTGAAGTTTTGCATTTTTACAGAAATGCATAAAGTTAAGTGTTTTCAAAAAGAATAAAGCTTACTGTGAGTGGATAATAAGGCAGAAGGTTTCAGTGATTGTGATCTTCTCTCTAATCACATTCTGTGGTTGTTTCAAATCTTAGGTGCAAAAGGTGAAGTGGGTTTTCCAGGATCCCCAGGAATTCCAGGGATCCCAGGTCTGAAAGGGGAACCAGGATATGCAGGTCCACCAGGCCCTAAGGGGAGCCAAGGTCTTCCTGGGCTACCAGGAAGTGCAATTGAAGGCCCTAAAGGAGACAGAGGACCCCAAGGCCAGCCTGGTCTTCCAGGTAATTCATTATCTTTAGTATTAAAGTATTGTTGTTCATCAAGGCTCACCTACTTAATTAATTAATTAAACGATTAATATTGCATATCTTTGTTTATCCTCTTCTCCCAGGTCAGAGAAAAGCCTTGTTCAAAGGTAGTTCTGGCATCATGTCCTAAAACAGGCTGATTTTGTGTCCTCTAGCATTTGGCTTTGAACAGAAGTCTTTCTAATGTTGAGAAGGTTGCCTCCCATTTCCATGTTTCCCTATGGACTTTATTTATTCTTTCGAGGCATCCAGGGCTGTATATTCCTATATCCTGGACAGTTAATGTATTTAAAAATGCCCCAGCTTGGCCTTTCCATGGCAATGCCTGTGCTAGAGGCTAAGGAGGAGGGTGGAGAAGAGCTACAAAATATCTTTATCATGTTTATACCTCAGGATGAACTGTATGCTTGTTCTACACACATGGAAAACTCCCTCTATTTTCAGTCATAATTGAAATGATCACAGGCTGAGAGATGATTGGATGAGGAGTCTCCTTGCAACAGATTCTCCTACTTCTTTTCTTGAAAGGTTACAACAATTGTTCTGGTTCTGTCTGTCTGTAGACCCTCGATTGTCCTCCATTGGATACTGCTGTAAACCAATTTTGCTACTAAATATTCTTTTCTTCTGTTTTTTAGGTTTACCCGGTCCAACAGGGCCACCAGGACCTCCAGGTCTGAAAGGGGCCAAAGGAGAGCAAGGGAGCAGTGGCTGGCCAGGGGCTCCTGGGGGTCCGGGAATGAAAGGTGATCCGGGTTTCCAAGGACTGCCAGTAAGTTAATTTCAGTACACCAGATTTGCTGAAAGCTGGTTCTTGTAATTAATGGATATATTAATCATACAGTTTCTTGTTCAAAATAATGATATTTTATGCTCAAAGTGCCTTTGGACTCACTGCTGATGATGTAAAGTCAGTTTGAAAGCATTTCAGTGCTCTCCTTGGAAAGGCTGCCCCAGTGAGCTAATGAACTTATTAGAAATTTATAGATAGTGAGTGGTAACATACAGCGCCTAAAATGTAATTTACAGTGTTTTAACACTACGGGATGGCTGAAGCACATCCATAAATCCGGTAAATGCATTAGTAGTTAATTTTGAAGGTTGCATATTTCACAATAAATTGCCTTCTGAAAATACCTGAACTGTTTGCTTTTGTTATGAAAGCTCTCAAATAAAATGCAGTTTCAGTACTGTCACTGATGAAATACTGCTGCTGATTTAGAACTACAAACAGGCAATACTGTTAATACATTTTTGTCATATATTATTCATTTTCCCTGGCCTAAAATAGTCCTTTATCTTTTCATTCCTTCTTTTCTACTACACTGGGAATGGTGATCGTTTAGCCCAGAGTAGAAGGAGGCTCAGAGGGGACCTTACCACTCTCTACAACTCCCTGAAAGGAAGTTGTAGACAGATGGGGGTCAGTCTCGTCTCCCAAGTAACAAGTGACAGGACAAGAAGAAACAGCCTCAAGTTAGGCCAGGGGAGCTTTAGCTTGGATATTAGGAAAAATTTCTTCACTGAAAGGGTGGTTAGACATTGGAACGAGCTGCCCAGGGAAGTGGTGGAGTCACCATCCCTGGAAGTGTTAAAAAAATCTGTGGATATAACACTTGAGGTGTTTGGTTTAGTGGTGAACATGGTGGTGCTGGGTTAATGGTTGGATTTAATGATCTTAGGGGTAATTTCCAATCTTAACGATTCTATCAAAAAGGACAATAATAACAATAAAAATATGTATGGAAAAAAAGATGAGAAAATCGCTAGTGTATAAAAGGAAAAAATACTCAAGAATAAGATCCCGATATGAAACGCAGGACTTTGAAGGTCCACTTTATTCTTGATAATGCAAATATCTAGTGCATTTTTTTTCTGCATCCAGGAGTCACTTCACAGAGACTTTAAAGATTTTATTCCATGTTCAGACCTTTTTATATGTCATACCATACTGTACCATACCACACCAGCTTTGAAGGTAGTAAATTCCAACATAACACTCCAGTATATTTTCCATAGTTGAATGATTTGCACAACTTCTGCAGAGAGCTAAATTGCTATACCCCAGGAAATTGTAAAGCTTTTCACTGGTTGATATACCAGTCTGAGACTGTTTGCTGAGAAAGAATGGGAAGTGCCTAAGGATTTTGATTCCATGCCTTCAATCAGAAATAATATTTGACTGTCCTTGAGCCATAATTCATAGTAGTGAGTTGTTAACTCAGTGTGAAATGCTGCAGTGAGAGTGATATTAAATATTAAGCTTCTTCTGGTGATACATACTAAGATGAGTTTCTAATGTCTTCATCCTCCCCAGTGTGACAGGCTCCTGCCCTGATTATGGCTCAATGGCTCATACAGGTCTCCAGGTATATGGTTACTTATATCAGAAGGGAGATTTTGTTGCAAGATGAGTGGCACAATCTGTCCAAAAATTGTATCCAAAAGAAGTAAATGCAGAGATCAGACTGAAATACAAATCTCATGGGTTTTGTCCTGTTCATTTTAGTGTTGAAATGAGGGAAGAAACATTTTCCTGAAATAGTTTGGTTCTGTTTGGAATGGATCCAAAAAAGAAGTTGTTTACCAAGCTGTATCAGATGAGAAAAAAAAGTTTAAGAAATGCATACTGTTGTGGAAAACATATTTTGATGGAAAGCTTCCAATAAACTCTTCTTATAAATCTTTTTTATAATTATAACCTAAAAATATATATATTTAAAACCCCCTCATTTAATGTGATTGACTCCTAAGTGCCTTCTGAATGAAGGTTAGCCCTCCTGTTTTGAGCTTCAGAAGTTCCACATGTTATGATACAAAGAGACAGCCATTTCTTTAAACAATCCTCCATATTGTGACTGTGACTGAAGGAAACCAGGGAATCTTATTTCATTCATGCTTCTCTTAGCACTCTTGAGAGTAGCATTTTTTTTGTTTAACTTTGGAGTCTTTGGAAGTTTAACTGTGGGCATCCATTTTTGAACTGCTCATCTCTTCTCCCTTTATAATCAGTGGGAAGAATTAGACATTTGTCATTCTTCTCACCTTAATATAAACATCTAACTTGCACTGAATGAAAAATCACTCCTGTGTGCCCATGCTAGTGCTCTGCAAATATGATGACTCCTACTGTTGGTATTATTTCTCACTGGGTATCCAATTCACATCTTCAGCTTCTGGTTGGTAGGTTACTTAGCAAAGGGATTTTATTATTTTCCTCCACCTGTGTTCCACTTTTTATTATATAGTGAACTATTACTGTTATACCAATTCAACCAGGGAGAAACTCTAAACTATACTTACAAGCTTTTTGCAGATGATCTGCAACAGACAAAAGAAGAAAAGGAAATTGGCAGGCATTTGAATTACTATTTACAGTGTCTTTTGAAATAGGATCTTGGTTTTCCTTGAAGTGAGGTTACAGTGAGCTTGTTACCATCAATTTCAGGGCTACAGTTTAGCATGGTGAAAGCAGAAGGAGGAGTTCCCATTGTGTTTGAAGTGTTTTAAGTCCTTGAATGTTTTAGCCCTGTTGAAAAGTAAAAATCTTCAGAGGATTATAAATTGTTGACCATATTTAATTTCATCCCATGTGTAAATGTAGAAGTTTTCAAGTCTGCTGTGGTCTAGAATTACTCCATTTAATTATCTAACTAGCAGCCTCCCACTGGGACTGCATTGAAATTAGTATCTGCTGAGATTTGTGCTTACTGATGTTTTTCATAGTAATATGGTCTATGGTTGAGAACCTTTTCACTGGCTGTAGTGCTAGTAGGATCTCATTCTGATCTGGTGTCTTTGTGAGGCAAAAAATAATTTAGAAAGAGCCAAGTGTCACTCATGTTCCAGTGGAAGAAGCTTCTCATCTAATCAAGGGAGAGAATGACCATTTCTTAAACTTAATGCTTTCTCATATTGTATTTTTTTCAGTAATACACAGCCTATTTGTGAGTCATATCAAAATAGTGTAGGATAACTATATTTCACATTTTGTTTTATGCAGGGTACGCCTGGTTTGCCAGGAGATACTGGTCCAAAAGGTGATCTTGGACCTCCAGGAGTTCCAGGTGTTCCAGGTGAGGAGAAAACTTGGCATACTCCTGAAAAATATGCAAAAATGTCTCTTTCATATCCTTCCTCTCTCAAAAGAGATGACCATAGAGTCAAAGAATGTTGACTCAATGCTAATAATGAACAGGACAGAGGAAGCTGCATCAAAAAACATGCAAAAGCATTGAGATTTTTCTTAAGTTTTCTTGTCTCTTGCCTATTCTTGCATTGCAAATATTAAATGTGCACTTCTTTTAAAAGATGGATGGATGGATGTAATTGTTAGATACTACCAGTCAAGAATTTTCAAGATTTTCTTGGGAATTGAAGAGGCAAATGTTATAGCTATATGTGAAGAAAGGGGCTCTGTATGTCTCCCTTGTTGATTATATTTCTGATACTGTCACCATCATAGACATGAAAACACCAGGTGTATAAAAAAGAGTTATTAATAGAAAAAAACATAATGCTTTTAATCTAGAGAATGATATTATTAAAGTAGGAGAACTTTGAAGAGAAGTAAAAGAAAAAATAAGAGAAATTTATTTTCAGTCATCATTTCTTTCGTGACAGTGGTGTTGTTTCTATTGTGTTCCTACAAACAGTTAAAAAGTACTTCTGCAAATAAAGTCACATCCTTTTCAGGATGATGGGGTCATACATGATTATTCCACACCTATCCTTCCAAATCAAAAAATTACTGAATTTTCATACAAATATTTCTTTTGACTTCAGGTCCAAAAGGAACTCCTGGGTTCCCAGGCCTTAAGGGTGAGCGAGGTGACCAAGGTCTTCCTGGATCTAAAGGTATGATAAAGACTTGTGCTTTTTTTCCCCCAGGTGTTTTTGGTAAAATGATTATTGTGGCTATAACTCCATCACCCTTTTGTTCTGTGTAAAAATGCAGAATATGAAACCAGATATCATGTATCAGTGTCTGAATGGTCAGATTAGAATCATAAAATGGTTTGGGTTTGAAGGAATCTTCAAAATCTTCTAGTTTCAACCTGCCTGCTGTGGGAAGGGACATCTTTCACTAGACCAGGTTGCTCAGAACCCCATCCAACCTGGCTTTGAATGCTTGCAGGGATAGAGCTTCTGTAGCTTCTCTGGCAAACCTCTGTTCCAGTGCCTCACCACCCTCACAGTAAAAAATTGTCCTCCTTAAGTTCAATCTAAATTTACATTCCTTCTGTAAACACTTCTTTCTTTCACACTGTTGCCCCTTGTCCTGTCACTCCAGACCCTGGTAAAAAATCTCTCTCAGTCTTTCGCATAAGCCCCTTTTTATATATTGAAAGGCCACAGTAAGGTCTTCCCTGGGCCTTCTCTTCCCCAGGCTGAACAAGCTCAACTCTCTCAGCCTGTCTTCATAGAAGTTCTCTTCCACCCTCTTGATAATTTTCCTGGCTCTGCTCTGGACCTGCTCTAACAGGTACATGTCCTTGTACAGGGGATCCCAGAGCTGCATATAATATTCCAGGTAGGGTCTTATGAGAGCAGAGCAGAGGGGCAGCATTACTGGCCACACTTCTTTTCATGTAGCCCCATATTGGCTTCCTGGGCTGCAAGCAGACATTGCTGACTCATCCCATTTTTCATTTACCTGTGTTTCCCAAGTCCTTCTCTGCAGGGCTGCTTTCAATCCATTCATCCCCTAGTCTGTACTGATATTGTGGATTGCTCTGGCCCATGTGTAAGACCTTGCACTTGGCCTTGAACTTCAAGAGGTTCCTGTTGGCCCACTTGTCACACATGTCAAGGTTCCTCTGGATAGCATTCCGTCCTTCCAGCATATTGACTATACCACTCAGCTTGGGGCTATCTGCAAACTTGCTGAGACAACTCCATGCAGCCTAAGGTCTGGGCAGCTGTTTCAGTCCATGAGAAGTCTGTCTGGCTGGAGATACCAGCACAGATAGACTTCCATTTGGGAAGCTTTGCAGTTTAATCCATAGGTAAAATCTAGGATGTGTTGATATCTCATGACTGTCTGTGAGACGTTCCAGTCTCTGACTGCATAAACAGCAATACAAGGTTACGTTTTTTCACTTTTTAAAAAAATTGTGCAATACTAAATACTGGCTGATTTTCTTGGTTGACTTCCACAGGTTTACAAGGCCCACCAGGTCCACCAGGTCCTTTCCAGCTTATTAAAGGGGATCCTGGCTTACCTGGACCTGTAGGACCTGTTGGTCTCAAGGGTTTCCCAGGACCTCCAGGTCCCAAAGGACAACAAGGTAAGAGTTTCCAATTTGCCATTAGAAAAACATTTTAAGTAATGTAAAAATAGACCAAAGGTAGGCTAGATACTACAAGATTTTTGATATAATATTATCCAAGTTTTGTATGCCACTTAAATTGTCAATGATGAGGAGGAGAGTCTTTTTTGAAACTCATCCAAAACAGATACCTTCCTGGTGACTTTTATAGGCTGTCACTCTGCAGTCATCACATCAGTATCTGAGATCAGCAGTAAGCAGAATGACTTGCAACACTCTGATCATCCTTTCCTCAAAGTGTTTTTCTTAGGGTGTCTTCTGTCGTTAGTCTTGAATCCAAACTTAATTACTGTGTGTCTCTGGGAGAAGACAAGCATGAGGAAAGACACTTAATCCTGGAATGAAAAGTGCTTCCTGAGGAAGCTTGTTCCGTGGTCCTAGATTTCTTCTTTTAGTCCAGATATTGCAATTTTTATAAAGAGTAGGTGAACTGCAAAAATGAAACACATTAGAAAGTAACAGAATGGAGTAAAGGGTAGGACAAATGAAATGCTGGCACAAGGACACGTCCTTCAGAATGATGGGACATGGAGAATGGGAGCTCAGGAGTGTTAAGATTCTTAAGGGAAATTTTTTTTCCTGAATGATTTATGTTAAGCTGATGGGGAATTACAGTGGAGGATAATGAATATCTTCTTCCTAGTTAATATAGTAGGTATGAAAGTTTTTACTTGAAGGTGGGGACACAGCTCTTCAACTGCTGTCCTTTAGGAAATAGCTATGAAAAGTCTCAGTGACTGAACACAGCATGAGTTTGCTTGTATGGGATCCATTGCTTCATCACTTGTAGTCAGTTCAGTACATAAACACAATTTTGGATGATCAGGAAAAGGAAAGCTGTGAGTGTCTAAAGCTTCTGAAGAGTCACAGAACTGTTGCTGTAGTGCTGATGGTATTAACTTCCTTTTCCTGAAGTCAGATTTGCTGAGTTTATGTAGGATTTATAGCATCCTTAAAAATCAATAAAGGGAAGACATAAAATATATCTGAAAACTTGTTTGGGAAGAAGCTAAGAGGATACCCATTTTCCCAGTGTTCATGAACGTACTTTTTTATGGTCTATTTTTGATTGAGTCATATGATAAGCAGAGAGAGAAGAGATTCCTTTTCATATTCCAGGCAAATGCTGGTTGTTTTAGAAGCATGCTCTCTCCTTACTTCTCCATTCTTCTCTACTATAGAATCACTTTGCCTGCAGTAACCCTCATGTGCTCTAGATATGGAACTGTATGCACTGAATCTGCATGAGTTTAGTTTATGCTAAGGCATACCTGTGCTATATTGTATTAAAAGCCAAAAAGTCAGAACTAACACGAAATAATATCCAGTAATAAATATTCCTTTTTTTTTAACAGGGGTGACAGGACCTTCAGGTGTACCTGGACCACCTGGTAGTCCAGGGTTTGATGGTCAGCCTGGGCAGAAAGGAGAAGTTGGTCCTTATGGTCCCCCAGGTAAGTCGGTGCATTATTCAAAGACTTGATTGCTTCATGGAAAAATAACATATGGTATTAGATGTGAATAGATCTAATTTCACTTCTTTAGTTATGTAGGGAGAGTACTGCTGTCTGCAGAAATAAAAGGAGCCTCTCTGTATTGTAGGGCCCAGAGGATTCCCAGGTCCACCTGGCCCTGATGGCTTGCCTGGGGCCATGGGCCCACCAGGGGCACCATCTGTGGCTCATGGCTTCCTTGTTACCAGACACAGTCAAACCATTGAGGAACCAACATGTCCATTTGGAACAAGGCTGATTTACCACGGCTACTCCTTGCTTTATGTACAAGGCAATGAAAGAGCACATGGCCAAGATCTGGGTGAGTAGAAACCAAATTAGAATTCATTACAAACCAATTGTTTCTCTCGTTTGTAGAACTGTGTTGAGTGAATCTGTGTAATTGCTCTGGCTCAGACCTAGGCAGCCCAGAACAAGAAAGGTGGTGTTATACCAGAGTAAATACAACACCTAGTTACTGAGATGGCTCGTGGGGTCTGGACAGTCTGGTGGAACTGGGTTTGCTCAGCCTTAACAGATATTTGTGGAGAGGCCTTTATTGCAGTCTACAGCTGTCTACAGGGAGGGTAGAGAGTATGGAGTTCCTTCTCAGAGGGCCTCAGTGACGGAAGAAGCAATGGACCACAAGTATGAGATAAATTTCAGTGAAACATAAGTAAAAGCTTTTTTATCATACTGATGGTCAGCCATTGGAACAGAACCCCAGTGAGATGGTTGACTTTCTTGTCTTTGGAGATCCTCAAAACTCAGTCTGGACACAAGAAACCAGATCTAACTGGCAGGACAGTAGATAGATGACCTCTCAAGGTCTATTCCGGCCTAATGTATTCTATAATTCTACAGGCAAGACTGGACTACTCTTTTCCTTGTCCCATTCCTTCCTCACGAAGCTAAGAGAATTCACTTCCTCTGGGAAAACTGGGCCCTCCAGAGCAAGTGTTCTCTGCCTTTTTAGCTGCTCCTGGAAATAATTGTTAGGCAGTTGGCAGTGGTTTAACAAAACTGTGTTAAGAAATAACCTTTCACTTAACATTTCAGGCACAGCAGGAAGCTGTCTTCGTAAATTTAGTACCATGCCTTTCTTATTCTGCAATATCAACAACGTCTGTAATTTTGCATCAAGGAATGACTACTCCTACTGGCTGTCTACTCCTGAACCCATGCCAATGAATATGGCTCCTATCACTGGTGATAATATCAGACCATTCATCAGCAGGTATGGTTTCAGTTCTGCTGTATTTATAAAGTGAAAAAGCCTGTGGAAAGAGCACAGGGTACTTTATTTTTCTGGACAAGGCTTTTAATCTGTATACTTTTACTTCCTCCCTTTAAATTTAAAGTTTGAATTCTTTTGATGAAATGTTTCAAAGATGTTTCAAAGTGTGCATGTTGTTAGTTTAGACTTTGATCAAAAATAAATCAATTTTGGGGGAAACCCAACAAATAGAATAGCCTATTTTGAGTATAATTGAAATGAAAAGATCTACTTTGAAATGTTGTCTTGCAAAAGCTGTGATGTACTTTGAAGGAGAAAAAGTTTTGCATTTTTTCACAATTTTTGTCTGAAACACTTCTGTTTTTTGACTAGCCATAGCTAGAAGCTTTTTAGGGCTCTGTTTCCCTTTGTTTGAAAATGGTCGCATTTTTATCATACAGTAGACTGACAGGATTCTTCCATTGTTTTAGATATTCTGCTTGAATACAACCATTATTGTCTGAAGTAAAGGAAACAATTGCAAAATCAATCATCTATTTTTAAACAATTCCAGATTCACAGCTAGCATAAAGCTAGCCTATATCAGAGACATAACTGTTCTGCATCAATGCAACATGTTGAACTTTTGGTCCATTTGAAATTTTAAGACCACTAGAAGGCCTCTTCTGGCATAACATGTCCAGTGCTGAAGGCAGAGTTCTGAGCAGAGGTTGGCAAACTGCCCCACCATTAGATATGAATCTGACAAGGGAAACTTTGATTTACAGCTTAAGTGATAATCATTAGATATAGGCATTAGTGTTCTTTCTGTGATTGCTTCTAATCTGTATCAGCTCTTACTGATCCCTCTTCCAGCCATATTTAATGAATGGGGGTGGAGATTGCTGGTAATGATTTCTCAGGTGCATGCAAGAGAAAGGACAATCCAAATCATCAGTAGGTTGTATTCTGGACATCTTGTATGTTCAAAAAGCTATTTCGCTCTACTGCAAAACATTTGATGTTTATTTTGCATAGCAGAATCCATCTTGTATCTGCAATTGTATCTCCATTCTGCAGTACAGAATACTCTGTATTCTTACTTTTGGTTTAGTACCAAAGAAGTTGGTATATTTTGAAAATGAATGGGCAGATTGAGGACAAGATTCTCAAGAGAGACTATAGCTTTTGTTGGTCTTAAATCTTTGGTTGTTCATTGCATGTGAATGGAAGGGGCTTGACTTTCAGAAAAATTCAAATTGCCAGCCTCTGGAATTCGTATTCCTTTTATGCAATCCCATATCATGCACCCAAAATAGCCTTTAACAGTTACAGTTGAAACTCTTGCTGAAGGAGGTACTAACCAACACTTTGCCTTATCTTATGCCTGCGGATTAGCTTTTGCACCATAAAAATGTGTAAGTGTCTATATGTATGTACATATGTGTATGTGTGCATGTGTGCTTCTGTGTTTTTCTCCTTTTAGTCATAGCAACAAGTGAAATAGTTGTAATATTCATTTTTAGAAAACTAACAAGGAATCTGAAAGACTCTTCTTTCAATTAATTTTATTATTTGATGCTTTTTAACCAACAGTTTTCCCTGTCCAAATATTGAAAATGTGTAGAAGTGTCACTTGCTGCCTTGAATGATAGGACTTCTTTTCCTGTAAGGCCTTCTACTGAAATACCAGAAATCTCCTGAAGCTAAGCAGAGCTCCAAGAATAGAGACAGCTTTACATTCCTTCTTTTAACTTACTCTTTCATTGATGTGCTTCTTAAAATAACTCTCTTGCTTCTGCACTAAAGATGAAGGCAGTAGGTATGAAAGCAGTCTTCACAAGGCAGAAATAGAAGGCTTTCATTCTGAATACCTTTGCTTCTCTGCATTTTCCAGAATCCAACTTAATCTATTTTGCACTTGATTCTTTTCCCTGCTCTGATAACTGGAATCAGACTGTTTAGTTTTGAATCATTTTCATAATTGCTAGCTGCAGCAGCCAGTTGAAGAGTTGTACAAGAAAAAATGGATTATATCTACCAAATTCCTTATTACCAGCCCCTATATTAAAATTCCAGCCCAGCTCATGAGTTTTTTATGATTCTCCTGTGAAGGCATGATTGGTCATTGGATTATTCAGTAACCTAGCAGTTCTGAGACATGAGGAATTTATCTAAAGTAAAAGAACTGGTGCTGCATGCCTTTCTGGAGAATTTCTGTGAAGTTTGTTGTGCAAGTTACTTTGCTAGAAATCTCTTACTGGAGACACAGACCACAAATATAAATAAAAAACACTTTCAAGGAAAATGCATGGGAAAGAGTCTGCATTAGATTAGATTAGCAGTGATTGCCTTTGTAAGACATTTTCCAGAGAGATGGCTTTTCTCTGGAAGTCAGAGCTAAGTTTACGATGATGAATTACTGTTACTTGTTTCCGATCACAGTAGACCACTTTCAAGTGATACTTAAAACTTACTGAGATACAGTGTTTGGCTATTTGCCTCCCATGTTCATGACAGTGAGCACTTTTATAAACTTCAGTACAAACAGAACTAGAAAAAGAAAAATACACGTAAATATTCAGATAAGAGGTCTCTTTTTCTTTTCTCATAGGAAAGCTAATAAGAATAAGACTTAATAGTTGAACTGTCTGTAAGTAAGGGAGAAATTAGAAGTTTACAAAATAAAATAGAAATTAACAAAAAAAGAAAAAATAACTAGGTGGTTGTTTTTCAAAAAGAAACATCGTGATTTTCCTTTGGTTTTGAATGTGACATTTTCTACTTCATGATTCCATAAAGAAAGTAGCTTCTGAATGAAGAAGTATTAATCCTTAAGTGCACCGCAGCTCATTCATGTTTTGGTCCTTCTAGATGCTCTGTGTGTGAAGCTCCTGCTATGGTAATAGCTGTTCACAGTCAAACAATCCAAATACCACCGTGCCCTGAAGGCTGGAGTTCACTTTGGATTGGTTACTCCTTTGTCATGGTAAGTACACTGGGACATACTCTGAGCTGAGGAAAGCATTTGTTTTAGGGTTCTGATCTATGGAAAGTTGGTATCTGGCTCTGTCACTTCAGGTTTTAGGAGGACATTAGACCCTTTTGGAGTGGCTTCAAAAATAATCTGATCATTTTCACAGGCAAGGCCTGGGCATGGTTTGAGACACAGCATGGATCCAGAGCTGTTAGCATTTGGCAGTGGGAGAGAGGCCACTGTGATGTGGGGTGGGAATAGAGTTAAGCTACTCAGATAAAAGCCATACTAGACCTTAGCCTTCTGGGCCAAGAGCTAGTCCTGGCATGTTGCTTATATAGAGATAGCTTGGGTCCTGCTGGCTCTCCTGAAGGACTTCTGTGCATACAGCTGCCCCTGAAGTTGATATTGCTGATGTGTCATGCTGCTGTTGAGTGAGAGAACCCAATGCCAACTCTGGAGCCTTCAGCTCCACCTTCTTGTTCCTCCTTGAGCTGAGCAACAAAACAGCAGATGGACAGAACAGAGGACAAGGAGAGAAGTGTGAAGAAATATTTATGTGAGAGAGTTCATCAAAGTTGTAGCAGAAGAGGTAGAGTCCCTCTCTGACCGATGCTTTTGCATTTCCTAGCACACCAGTGCTGGTGCAGAGGGCTCTGGCCAGGCCCTGGCGTCCCCTGGTTCCTGCCTAGAGGAGTTCCGCAGCGCTCCCTTCATCGAATGCCATGGCCGGGGCACCTGCAACTATTATGCAAATGCTTACAGCTTCTGGCTTGCCACTATAGAAAGGAATGAGATGTTCAAGTAAGTTCATGATTTATTTATCACTCTTTGAGACTCACTTGAGCCTTATCACTGCATAAAAGAAGTATTTTTTGAATGTAATACAGGTTCAAGTATTGGCTGTCCACCAGCACAGTTAATTTATGTAGTTAATTGTTGTAATTCACTATCCTAGCTGTATTGAAAATGATAGGTTCCTTGACCCCTGCAATGTCCTGTGGTCTGATCCCTCTCTCCTCTTGCCGTGCTTAGCTGGCCGAGATCCAATTTCCCCCTGCTTCCTTCCAGACCCTAGAAAAGACCTATGTCCCCTGACCTTGCTCTCTTTCGCTCCTGGAAGCTCACAAGAAATAAAATTCTCCCCAGGGGGGAAAGAGCCTCTTTCGTTATGTTTTACTCTGTCCATGCAGGGAACAGAAGCTTCTTCCTAGGATCTGAGCTAGTGTGGGACTAGGGGGAAGTCTTGGTTACCCCTGCCGTTAATTATTTTTGTAACAGAAGGAAAAAAAATTAGTAGCTTCTGGGGGAATTAATGAGTGTATCATCAGTTAGTGTTTGCAGTGGGTCATTTGTACCATGTATTTTGCTTTTCAGAATAATCTAACAATGTTCACAATTCCACTATGTTTTTGATTGTATTCACCAAGTGGTAACTGGGATAAGCTGACATACTGACTGAAATTAGATTAGAATATAACATTCCCTATAACGGATGTTAACATATAATAGAGCCACTTGCAATTTGTACAGGTGTTAAACTAAGAGAGTTGAACAATTATTTACCTTTCCCTAATGTTAGAGGAAGTATGTTTGAGTAAAATGCAGCATGTGGTAATAGGCTTTGTTCTGGTCTCCTGCACATAAGTATTTTTTAACACAGGCTAGTTTGCTCCATATGAATGTTATTAATATGTTAGCATATAGATCAGTTCCGATGTCTGCATAGCTTAACTGGTCAGCAGACATTCCTCAGGAGTGCAGGTAATCACCCTCTTCCACCACTGTCCTGACTGCTGCTCCTGTTACCCTTCATCTCTTCTTGTCTTCTAGATCTGTGAATGCTGCCTTGCCTGCCTCAGAATGAAGCAGGTTGTTTAGCCAGTTTTCACTATTTGTTTATCAGATAGCTGTCAGTGGAATAGGTAGAAAAATTGAGCACTGGGACTGTAAGTCATTGGGGCTGTGATAATCTCATCAACCAGAAAAACTACTACCAAAACCACCCCACCACTGGGGTAAGCCCTGGATCCCGCGGGAAGAGGAAAGCTGGTTAGAAGAAAATTTAGAGTGAGCTCTACAGTTGTTTCCATCCTTTGAGTCCTACCCAGAGACCTCTCGACTTCACACCCTTTTCTGGCTACAAACTATGCCTCAGATTAATAAAATAATCCCAGATCAGGGGACCTGCCCTGCTATCTTAAATCACAAATACTCCTCATTTTCCTGTAAACCCATAACCTTTTTTAATGAAAAGCATTAAATGCAAGCACACTTTTGTCTGAAAATTATTTATTTCTAGTTGCTAGGAGTAATTCCTTTTGACAGGTTAGAGACTAAAGGCTTTGGTTTGTGTTTCTATATGACATCACGTAATTTCCTTTGCCAGCTTTTCATTTGTCTTTAAAGTCACAAGAGCTAGCAGAAATGCATAAACAGTCAAATTTCAGCTTCTTTGCCCAATTTCATTTTATTACTCAAATTCTAGATTGTTTTTAAACTGCTGCTTTAACAGATGGTGTTCTAGATTAAGGAAATGTTATGCCTTGTGAAAGAACTGAATTCTTCAGTAACTGTAAGTGTGTGATGTTTAAAACTAATCTTACAATAGTTTGTGACCAAACTTGGAAGTGATTACACACTGGAGAGCTTAAGGACACCTTCTTCATTCAGCAAAAGCTGGAAGAGAGACTTGCACTCCAAGTTGGTGTTGTCAATTATAAACCTTAAAAGTGTTAATGAGTCTTTTAATTTCTTTCTTTTCAATAGGAAACCGACTCCCTCAACTTTGAAAGCCGGGGATTTACGCTCGAATGTTAGCCGGTGTCAAGTCTGTATGAGAAAAACATAATGACTTTTGAATTTCAACTAATTTCACACAATATGGTGCTATTCGTTTAACAGCAATGAAGCCTAGACGTATATCATATGTACCTCATTGTTGTCCAGTATGAAAACAGTAAAGTGCCTTTTAGGAACTTGCATAACTAACACACACTGCTTTACTGGCCCTGTCCTTGCTAAAGAAGAAAAGAGACAACAAAGATAAGCTTCAAATGTTGACATGCCAAATGGCACTTTCAATCAAAGTATATGTATTTTTTATATAAATGCAATGCACTGATAGAATAAAAAGTCAGCATTTATCCAGAAAAAAAAATGCAAAGGTGCTAGGAGGTATGCAGTTCTGCCTTATACTGTTTGACCCCCCTTTCTCATTCTTGTATTATATATTTAGATTCATTTTTCTTCCCCAGATAAGTTTGTTACTGTTATCTAGGTGTCTTAAAATTCCAGACTCTTGGGTATGTACTTATTGTTCTTGTACAAAGGAATACTAATGTAAAAAAGAGGTTTGGGATTACAGACTATGGTTTAGCAACATGTAACCATCTTTTCACAATGTAGAGTGCCATCCTGCAAACCTTTGCTTCTGTTCATAGCCTTTAGTGCTGTCAGTATTAATGGGTCTACATCTGGAAGAGCTTGCCAAATTGGCTTCACAAATAAGCAAGTAAGTGTTTCTGCTATGTTGGTACTATGCAGCTTCTTTGTGCAGTAGAACAAACTTTCCTGTGGAATAAAGAATGATCCAGCAATGGTCAAGAAAAAACAAATATATAAATATTTTAGTAATTTATGTAGATATCAATCATTAGGCAAATCAAGCTCTGAGCTTATAATTTCAAAAAGAAGCTCACAAAATTTTTCTTCTTTTCAGTGTCATGAATTAGGTGTTAAATGCCAAAATATGATGTGAAATGTTCATTTTACATAGCCATTTCAATGCTGAAGTTGCAGAGACTGAACCCAGGTTAATAGTTATTTGTGTTTATAATGGTAAATCATGCTTTGAGCTTATATCTTTATTCTGTATTTAATATTTTTCAGGGTTTTAAACACTACTCACACACTGAATGACTTGATTTTGAAAAGTAAGGCCTTAATTTTGTTAATATTGTGCCAAAAAAGTTCTTTAAAGTGGCCTCAGAAATATTTCTAAAGAATTTCTATGCAATGATGCCATTGTTTGAGCATATCTGTGTCCAAAAATGTTTTATGGACTATTACCATGGAAATACCAAAAGATTTTTGCAAATGCCAAGGCCTTTGTGTAATTTCTTACATGTGTATTTCTTAAAAATTCAAGTTTGTAATAAAACTATTTGTGTAAAAAAAAAAAACAAACAGAAGAAAAGAAAAAGTTTTTACTAATTTGTTATTAGCATTCCTTTACAGCAATGAATTCATTTTTAATAAGCCACCAATAAATGCACAAGCTTGATGCAATCCTAGATGATTTTTGTTTTGCACATCTTGCAGATGTACAAAGCATCTTCTAAAGGGAGAAACAGGGCACTGTACTGCCACCTCTGTTGTTATCTTGTAAGAACTGAAGCTGATAGATTAAACATGAGAAACTTATACTGAAATGTATTTGATAGGAACACATTAAAAAACTCTGCTAACTTCATCTCAGCTCATAGGAATCAACCAAATTATGCACATTTTTAACTTTTCCTTTGAATTTTTAATGCACAAACAGAACTGAATTATACAGGATAAAATTTAAAATATCTCGTATAAACTTGCTTGTAAGTGGACAAGGTGAATCTTGGCTCTGGTTGAAGAGGGAATGGGCCATGCTATTGTTTTCCTTGGCAAAAGCACATAATTTGCTGAAGTTTCATGATGTTTTCCAAAATTTTGAAGACACTGTGGCTGCTGCAGCTGTTCTGAACTTGGCTTTCACTTAAAATCCTTCAGGACATTCTCTGACCAAATGGCTGATGGCTCCTGCATAGAAATTGGCCATTTCATTTAGCAATGAACTCTCACAGAAGTTCTGACACTTGATAATTTCATTTACAAAAGACCAGTCCTCATGAAAGTTCCTTGCTAATCTATACAATAAAACAGTCTGATTATGCCGGAGCAGCCTCATGCAGGGTTTTCCCAAGGGACACTTGATATCCGGAAGAAGAGGAGAAGACAATAAGATGATTCCTTGTGGCATCAAGGAAAATAATACAAAAATTCACTCTTCACTGACTCAGAGCATCCAAACAGCTGCTCACACTCTACAGTTTATTTCCTGATTAGCTAGGGATTTCATTTGCTGTGGTCAAATTGTCCTAGAACTGTTGGACAGTTGGGTTTATAACATCCTTCATGTATGTGTAAATCAACTGGGTATGTATGAACCCTTGTCTTCTCAGTCGGGAGCATCTGGAAACAAGGTTCTTTGAAAATTTTTGAAAACTGCTTGAGCTGTAGTTTGGTGTCTTCCTTATCTAATAGTAGTTATTTATTCCGTAACCTCCAGCTCATATAATGACCTAAACCATTCTCATGCTAAAGATGCTATTTCTTCTTAAATCTAAACTTTTTGGTGCTTATTGAATATCAGTCAGATCTCCTGAAAATGTATGAATGCTAGATTTTGATGCCCTGGGTGAGGAAGAGCCTATGTGAAACACTGCCTTGCTTTCAAAAACCTCTTAAGTACCCCATATTCAGGCATTTATGGCCAGTGTTGTGGCTACAATACAGTTCATTGTGTGAACAGGCAACTGCTAGCTCATCAGTTACTCAAGTCGTCTTGCAGAAGCTTCAATTTCAGGAGAAAATTTTTGGGTGCAGTACTTGAAGAGTGGCTGTCATGTTCCAAATAAATACATTTCTAAAACAGCAGGTGGTGCCCTTGCTCTCTTTGTGGTAA
This sequence comes from Rhabdornis inornatus, assembly GCA_013397075.1. NCBI lineage: Eukaryota > Metazoa > Chordata > Aves > Passeriformes > Rhabdornithidae > Rhabdornis > Rhabdornis inornatus. The sequence goes on from VWZS01007181.1 coordinate 1,071,794, forward strand.
CACTGGGACGGACAACTTTACACTAACATATGGTCTCTAATCTGCTAACATGACCCTATTGAATATATGACTATTTTTCCATCTCTCCATCTTTATTTTGACATGTTCTAGTCACCAGCAATTTTCCTTCTGAAATAGGAATGGATCAGTTTTCAATTTAAAAAAAAAGTCTATACATACTGCAAAATAAAAATGCAATATAATTAAATGATCCAATATATATTTAGAAGCAAATGATGTCTTAGCCTGTGTGTCTTTTCTGATAAATGTACATTCAGTTTGTAAGTATATCTCTTATCCATGTTACAGTGCTAACTTTCTTGATGAAATACACTTGTATCTATGTAACAGGACTCCTGAGAAGAATATCCCCATACTAGGCTCCCAGAAAAGTGATTGTTTTTTCATGACTGAAATTGTAAAGCTGCATGACTTTTTGAGAATTCCTTTCCTATCTTCCATGTTTTACAAATCTGTAGTAATCTGCAGTAACTGCAGAAGGTGAAACATAATGATGGAGCCAGGCTTGTGGGTCTCAGAGCACCAACTAAATAGAAAATACAGCACCTGGCACAAAGAAGGACCACTGACTACTTGAAGTGGCAGCTGTCTCAGTATCTGCCTGTATCTCCATCCCTTACTCTGTAGAGGTGGTTGGCCATGCCTGCACTGGCACTTCTGGAAGGACACTGACAGCATTTTTTCAGAGGTTGCAGTGGAGTTTCTCTCTCTGCTGGTCACGTTGTGGCAGTGATGCACTGCGCACTGCATTTCCGCCACTTCATATAGAAATTATCTTTCTTATGGTCTTCACATTCTGAATTAGATAACAGTGAGAATATGAGAGACCAGGGTGGATCTTTAAATGCATATTTTGAGCTGAAATGCTGACAAATGCTGAGACCAGCGATGATGGTCTGGGATGTAATTAATCATTATTAAGAAAAGAAGTATCCAGTGGCTACGTGGAAGTGTTCAGCCCATCAGTTTCAGCGGTAAGATGACAGAGAGAAGGAAATAATTCCACCCATCCGTTAGTAAAAGTATAGTATGAAATGGATAATAATTGTGAATTTGTAATATTGTTATATAATTATGCTCTACAGCATAATTATCAACAAAAAATAATACACAAACTTACTTTTAGCACTAACAGCTAAACAAGAAGCACATGTTCTTTTTGAAAGATATACTAACAAAACAACCTCAAAAAAAATTCCTGGAAGTATAATCTTTAAACCATTCTCCTTCTTCAGAGTGTCAGAGGAAAGTCCTTCAAAAAAAGGGGAGTGTGTGGGTTTTGGCTATTTCTCTCTGGCAAACACTAAGCTTGCTGTGTTGCTTGAGGTGTTAATACCTGTGGGAGGATAAATCACTACTACTTCTCATGAACACTGGAATGCTTCTACTGTAAAATATTTTACCCAGTCAGGCTTACTGACACCACCTTCTCTCTTCAGCTCCCACTGTGAGAGGATGATACCCAGAGCTGAATATTCTCACTTACTTTTCAGTGTTGATTTTTAAAGGTACATTCCTTCCCAGCTTTTTATTGTCTTCAAACCAGAGAACAGAGTATAAACATTGAAATTATTTAAAAATGTCTGAATCTTTTACGTATGCTAGAGAACTGCCTTTTTTTCCCCTCTGGCTATATGCAGTCAGCTATACTTGTTATAATTGGTGTGCAGAGGACAGAAGACTTGACAGACTGAAAGTTATAGATGGAACATGATCATTTGATGCTCTGTCAACTCCTGTCTCGCCTAAGAAAACATGATAGATTTCATGCAGAATTGTGGCAGGATTCATTTGTCATTTCAATGTCATGAAATATGATTTACACTGTAGTAAATAAACATGTAAAATGGTTTGGGTAGGGGAGAAAGCCCTTGTAAAACAGTCTAAAGAGCATTGATCAAACCTTTTTGTTATGCTTAGTGCACAGCTTTTAGACCAGTGTAACCCATGGTGTGTTTTTGCTAGAACGTTCATCTTAGTCTTACACCAGAGTGCTCATTTCTCACCATTGGTTCCTGGAAGAGGTTCAAAGTGAAGAGTGTGAGAACATGCCTGGTGTTACCTTCTGCCAAAACTTTTGTTATCTTTCTGGGCATAGTAGCTGGCTGTGGAAGATGTTCTCGTCTTCCTGTTTCCTTTAAATAATTATAGCGGCATTTTTCCAGCCTAATTTTGGACATGAACCTGTTTGAGAGATGTGATCAAAGTGTCAGCAAAATCATAGGGACTTGAAATGCAGTCACATGAATCCCATGTCAAGGATTGCTTCTGTGTGCCACATTCAGTAATGCATCTGGGATTCCCCATGGAAACACTGATTCCCAGAGCAGTCTCAGTAGGCATCATTTATAGTTGTATTGAGATCCACCTCCCACTTCCCTGGCCTGGATGTGTTGCAGTGTCTTTGGGAATTCAGACTGGTAAGAAGGTGAGTACCAGACAGAAGTGAATGAAGACTCCTAGTAGCTCAGCATTTGCAAACAAAATTGCCATTTGCTCACATTTACATGTTGACAGACTACAACTTTTTCACAGACTTTATTTTTGCTACCTTTGATCAGTTGGGAACTGTCAGCTGTCTCTGTTCAAAGCTAATACTATCCAGGCCTTTTGGCATTGTCCCTAAACTGAGGAAAGGACCTAGCCCAGGCAGTGAAAGATACACCCTCTCTGATTCTCAGCCTTTCTCTTCCCAATTAAAAAAACACATAGAAAAGAAGACCTGGTGTCCGAAAAAGCCTGCAAAGAAACCCCCACAGCATTTCTCCTCCCCGTCTCTTCAAGGGCAAATCTTACTTCAGGGGAAGATGATAATCTCTTTAAAATTGGAAGTAAAAAATTGAAAATGGAAATTTGAGAAATTACTCCCTGGATTATATATTCACTTTATAACAGCTACTCACAGTAAGGAAGATGATATCTGAAATACTATAACCACCTATAGTTATGTGAGAATTCGAGGGATTCCCTGTAGAAACTGGGATTTCTTAGCTGTAAAGCTACAGAAGTTGTGAAGACAGAATTGAAAAATAGTCTTCTGAATACTACCGTATAAATTTGTAATAAAAAATTGTATTCAGATTGCAAAGATTACTGGGATTGCTAGTGGTGCAAACCAGAAGCACATTTCGTAGAGGAAGTCACTGTGACCTGGGAATCACAGGCACAAACAACAGGGACAATAGCTGGGAATGTGCTCAGATGAGGTGCTTTGGAGCTCCTGCAAAGCGGCACTTAACAGCCACTTACTTTTTTGGAGAACTGACCTAAAAGTTGAGTAGGTCCTACTTGACAAAGGGCAAGGTTGTCTTGCGAGGACAATTGTGAGGAGGATCTGAAAGCCACAGCCAAGTGTGTGAACCACCACTGTGAAAATTATGGCTCTTCCACTTAGCCTTGGTACCAAAGCATTTTTTGGGTATTTTCTGTACTCTCATATTGTAATCAGAGAAATCTTGCCAGCACAGGTATATTAATAACTATTTTCAAGAAGTAGCTTTCTTCCCAGAAACACACAGTAGAGAGGAAATTTTTAAAGTTTTTCTCCTCTATCAAGCAAATTGCAGAGAATCACGGGGGGGGTGGGGGAATTGTAGTTTGTTTGCTCTTGCAAGGCACTGAACATGACCCCTCAGGAATGTGTAGGAGAGGAAATGAAAAGCAGACGTGGGAAGCTGACAAAGCAGCGCTTCTCCTCTATCATTAAGTATATAATAAGGTAGATTACATCAGTTGTTGTCCTAGTCTCCCTGGTGAACAGGTGTCATAGATACAGCACTGTCTAATCAAATATTAACTCATCATGTGGCAGCAGTGGAGAGGGAATGTGTAAGATCATCTACCTCCTCTCACATGTGGCCAAGTCTTCAGCACCAAGGTTCAGCAAAGGACATTCTTATCATTCCTATGGGTTCTTATGAATCTAATTTTATATAGTGGCATAGACTGGTGACAACTGATTTTTTTCTGCTTCCTGAACAAAAATATGTTAGATACAAACATATAAATGTGACAAACTCAGACAAAATTATGTTTATGTACATTGTTGTACAATGAACCCACAGGAGCTTAGTACTTACTGTCTTCAGCCTTTATTTAGAATAAACTGATATACAAGATTTTTGTTTCATGTATTTTTCTAAGTTGTTTACAAATACAAATAAATGCTATTGCTTCTGTGAAAATGAGATGACTTGCTGTTAATTAGACAGAAAGTCAGTTCTAAACTCCTGGACCAGGTCTGTCCCTGCTGGGTCATGGTCTCCCTAAGTGTCTGGCACTCCTGAATGGTGATGAGAACTTGTTTAGTTTTTGATTATTCCATTGCACTTGCTAGTTTTTTTAATGTATACAATTTTACATAGACTCTAGAGTGTTGCAGTGGTTTTAAAATGATAGCTGAATCACATATGTAGGTACTGTGCATAAGATGTACAATAACCCCAAATAACCTGGGGAAAGGTGCCTGATTAGAGTCGCTTCTTGTCTTCTTGGTCACTTTCCTAAAGGAGGAAAAAATCAGTAACATGGTATTCAAAGCAGAGCCTCCAAAGAAAACTAGTGATAAGTGAAATGAGGCAAGGTATTTTTTAGGAAATATTTACTTTTTCTTTGGGCTCCAGTAAGAGTCAGTATAAAAGGAGAAACAAATACTAGGAGAGGTTTTTCTGCATAACCAGGTACGCTGACATAAGGACTTTTACAAGTGTCCTCTTTGATCCATCCTAGCTGTCCTTTTTCCAAGATGAGAAGCCTAAAACTCCTTCACGGAGTTTCAAGGAGGGGATTAGAAACTCTTGCTATTTAATAGAGAAAGGACTTAGTAAACTGAATGTAAATTGTAAACTTTGAAGAAATCAGCAAGGGCAGTCCTTTGTAACCATCACAAAAGGGAGATTTGGAACTATTTTTTCAGTGAGAATGTAGGTATAAAAATGCTGAGCATTAAGGCTTGACAGAGTTGCATAGCTATTTGGTGGGCTGGCAGGCTTGGAGTACTAAAATGGTTCCAAGTACTAAGATGGTGTGGGGGGTGTGGAATGAGCAGCTTAATGATGCTTAATTTCCATCTGGGCCTAAGCCAGTACACCATCCCAAGCTGTGTTATCACTTACTGAAAAGAAATGCACAGCTCTCATCCATATCTGTAGTTTCTTTTTATCAGATACTACCCTTCTATGTTCTGGTGAGATTCTTATTATGGATTATATCTCTAAATATATATATTAAAATAATAAATATAATGCATAACAAATCAACAGTTATTTTATATATACTTTGCCTCTAAGGACTATTAACTCATGATCTGTATTACTTGTCACAAACATTATTGAAATTCATCTGACACGAGGGTGAAAATCTGTAATAAGAAGTCTTGCTCAGTTGTTTTTAATTATTCATTGAAGGTAGAAGATGGGCCAAGAGCTGGAGAGTTCTAGGTGCAAATGTTAGCTCTGCCTCAGCTCCACCCTGAAGGGAGATACAGGTACAGACTGTTCCCTCTCCAACCTGTTTGCTTTTGGGAAGAAGTCCAGCACAGAAAAAAAAAAGGGTGCAGACAATCTGGTCATGAGCTCTGGCCTGTTCATGGTGTGGGCAGTCAGTGTGTTAGGACTGATGATGCATTGTGGGGTAAATTTTGTCTGTGGCTGGGATAAGACCAAGGTTCTTGACTTAAAAACACAACACCTGCGCTACTCTGCAAATATATCTGGTGTTGCCCTAGTCTGCTTCTGCTCAAGTCAATGTTAGTCCATGGGAGAAGAGATGGTGAGGCTTGAGTACCCTGTGATGTATTTTAAAAGAAGCATTCAAAACAAGCACTGCTGGGCCACCTGTTGATGATAAAGCCTTATCAATTTATTTGAGATGAAAGGAGGATGTCTCTGGATTCTGTATTGTATCATCTTCAATATCTTTCAGATACTTTAATGGGACAGAGGCAGTGAAAAGAGGAAATCTTGAACTCCCACTTCTGGAGACCAGTAAAGGCTTGCCATCAGTTTCTATTAACACTAAATATTTTAGTAAGTACTTGCCATTTTAAGTATTGTGGGGAAAACAAAGTAGTCATCTGCCTCCTCTAGGAATTTTCATGGCTCATGAGACTAATAGTTGCTGTCAGGTAGCTGGAGAGCTTTTACATTAAGCATAGCTCACAGCCTTTTTTGCATTTTGTATTGAAAACACAGGCTCCAGCCTTATGCCACCCAGAACATGCTACATGTTTTAATAACTTCCTAGAATCACTCACCTTTTTGAAAGAGCACTGTGCTGCAAAGCACAGGAAGAACAGCAGTGAGTCTACAGGATTCATAATCTTTGTATGATTTGGGCAGAAGTGTAATACTCTCATTGAAAGGCATTGAGATCAGGCTCTGGTATGATCTTGGTGAACTTGTGATCCTTTTCTGTCATCCAGCATGTGCTGTGACTTGATCTAGATTTTAATTTTTTTAAATAGCCATATTATTGGTGGGTCATAGAGGTTTTGTTACAGAGGAAAAGAAACACAGAATAGAAATAGTCTCTTGTTTTTGTAAGAAGTAAAGACTCTTTACCAACAGGGACATTCTACTCCAATAAACTCGTGCTGATGGGACAGGTTTAAGCACTTAATCCTTTTTCTGCTCCTGTTATAACAATTCCTAGAATATGGCCATGCTAACAGGATGTTTTTCATAGAGATTAAAAAGGATTATTCATTTTAGTGACTCATCTCTAGCCAGTCCATTGTTGAAAGCTGTGGCTGATAGTACAAACAGTGTATTTTCCTGATGAAATGAAAGCAAGCTGAAGAGACCTGGTCCTTTTCAGCCATCATCTATTCTGACCTTTGTTTGCTGTCTGTTATCAGTATAACAGTTAAAAATCCCAGCAAAGTCTAGTTCTCTTGAGTGTGTACCACGTTTTACCCCAAAAATCTGTCTCTCCCTGTCCTCTACCTGTACAGGCTGTTCAGAGACAAACACCACCACAACATGTAGTGTCCACGCTGTTTTGTTTTAGAGTGGTGTAGCCTCTGTGTGTCAGTATTAGGGACACATACTCATCTGATCCTGCTTAGAAATTCTGGAACAATAGGTCTGAGAAATTTTTCTGCAACAAAAAAAATTCTCTTCTGACAAGGTAAAATGTAACGCTGGGTGGAAGCACAAGAGCAAGTAAAATGCTTCACAAAAAGATGCAAAAATATCTTGCTTTTTTACAGAAAGGCAGGAATTGTGCTGCTGAGTAAGGCTCTCAACTCTCGTCTTCCTCTGCTATATATAGACAAAGTCTGTCCCTTCTGTAAGGGCAAACTATAAACTCCTGGTTGAATTAATTTTATGTCCTTTTAGTCTGCTTGAAAAAGATTTAAATAGTGAGAACAGGCAACAAAAGCCTTTACTTTAAAAAATACAGCCTAGCTTGGAATATGTCTTTTAACATTAACTTTCCTGGTGCAATTGAAGAGCTTCTTACTTTATTTCCAGGGGGTTATCTGCAAAGAGCCTCTCACTGAATTTTTTTTTCATATGTGGGGAAGTGATTTGCTTTCCAAGAACTACTTTTTATCTTTCAGTTTTTTAGATCTCCTTCTGGATTGTTACTTACTACTTTATGGTAAAGAATTGCCAGAAGTCTTTTGCAGTATAACAAATGCATATATTCAAGATAGCTTTTTGGGTTATGTTCTCTAAATAATTACTTTTACCTAGTAACAAAAGTAATTGTCTTACATTGTAAACAAACTGGACTTCAATTAAACATCATGAAGCAAAAGTTGTCTAGAAGAATGATTTTCCTGTGAAATACGAAATATACGTTCTCTTGATGTCATTGACATGACACATACTGCCATCTGGGGTGTTCTGACAAAGCACCTGGCTTGCTTCCTTACCTGCTGCTCTTGTCCTTTCTCAGTGGCCACATCAAACTGCACTACAAATGCAAAAATGTCATCAAATGTCAGCCTTTCAACCTTACCTAATGCCATTTGCTCCAGGCTTTTGCAATCTGATTCATCATTCCCATTTCTTGCAGGCAGAGAAGCTGAAGCAAAGATGCCCCAGAACTGTGGGCGGGGAGCAGAGCTGGAGCCCAAATTCTTCACACAGTGCCTGCTCTGGGGCCATGTCCACAGGCACTGCTGTCTTTGTGTTCACTGTTCCTGCCAATTACTGCCAGTACTTTACAGCTGTATGGAACCATTTCTTCTGAACTCTTCACAGAATCACAGAATGGCTGGGGTTGGAATGGATCTCTGGAGATCACCCAGTCCAACACTCCTGCTAAAGCACACTCACTAAGAGCAGGTTGTCCAGGATTGTGTGCAGGCAGGTTTTGAATGTCTCCCGAGAAGAAGAATCCACAACCTCTCTGTTAAAGCATCTTAAGAGACCATATGATAACACTACATTTATAGAATATTTTGTGCTGCAGTACCTGTCCTAAATCAATCATAGCTAATATTTAATGCAGTTTTTCTGCTCCACTTTCTTTCTCAGTGCCTAGGTAATCGAAACTGGTGAAGTGCCTAATCTGATGCATTATTAGATATGTGTCTATGTGTAGGTCACTAAGAGTAGATTAGGAATGCAGTGACATTTGTCATTCAAACTATCACATCGACCAAGCTACTACGAGTGTTAATGATTTTACAACTGACTGCACTCTGTTATGTCTCAGGTTGGCCTATTGCCAAAGAGTGATTTTTTTTTATCTTAATAAATAAAAATTCTCTTTTCTTTCCACATTGGTATCCTCTTAGATGGTATTACAGTCCTTAGATACTTTCAGAGGAATGTGAAGACAGTGAGTAAGAAACAAAAAGAGGTTAAATTGCAATCTACTCCCTGTCCTATGTTTTCTTTGTGGCAGATGGCTGAGGTTCCTATTACGCTGCTCAGTATTCCAGGACTGGAAGGAAGGTATTTCATTGCCCTCAGGAACTCAAGGGGGTTTGTATTATAGTGAAGTAACAAGAAGTTGTTTCAATTGGTACAGTTGCCAGGAAACTCACAATATAGGTTAAATGTTTATCATTAACCTGGTTTTCTCTTACCATAGGCTGAAGCAAGAATGGTAAACTGTATTAAAAATCAATATAACTTAGTAATGTATGATGGAGAGAACAAGCAGGATTTTTCTAGAATTTAGAAATAAATTGTCCGTTGACTATTGCTAATGGCTTAATCTCCTCTTCATTCTGTGAACATTCGGTTATACGGCCAGCTGGAGTTTATGTGATGCTTCCAAAGCATCGTTATTCCAGCTCGAAATGCTATCCGCTGTGAAGTGAAATCCCCACAGTGGAGGGAGGCTGCGGAGTCTTTGCACTCTGCCAGAGCACAGGCACTACCCTGATCGGGTGTAGCCCAACTGGAGCCACAGCTATGACAGGACACTGAGCAGAGACGTGGCAGCCTGGAAACTCTGTCCCTGGTCATTATGTTCATTGCTGCTATAAAAAGACTTCAGTCAATTATAAATTTTGACAGAACATTCTAATACGGATGGAAGGAGAAGGTCACTTTGAAAGCAGCTCGTATTTATTTGTCTGTCAATGCTCATAAGAAATTATACACGTACACCAGATGCTAGACTGGCTGTGCTCTTTGTTCATAACTCTGGCAATTAAAACAAAACCAAGAATGTCCAAGTGGTATAGTTTTAATAATCCCAAAGATTAGCAACTAATCCCAAACCATAATGAATTTTCCATCAGCATGATTTGTAGGCCACTGTCACTATAAATCTAGTCCAATAAAGTTCATTACCCAGAGGAACGCTCATGGAGTGCAGAAGAAGAGAACAGAAGCCAGGGCCAGTGATGGAAAAAGTGAAAATAATAAAACATTGCCTGGAAGGTACTGTATTAACAATCAGTAGATAACAAAGTACTCAACTCAACTATACTCATATACTCCACAAGAAAAATACCTTTAAGGAGGTAAACACCCATCATCTTTTCCATTTATATCACTTTCTGTTCTGTTCCATCTTAATAATACCAAGTCTTTGTGTCGTTAGTACAGTCCTTTGTTTTATCATGAATGTTCTTTGAATGATTGCTAGGTGTATTGGGTGAAAAGACTGGGACTTGTGCTCAAGTAACTTAATTCTGGACAAAATGCTTCCAAGTCAGTAATGCTCTACAGAGAAAAAGACGTGTGAGGAGACACACATCATTGGCAAAATGGGAAAAAACTACTCTGGTCACAATGCCTTTGCTGAGTATGTCATAGGAATACTACCAGTGTACCACGAAGTTCCAGAAACTCAGTCCTCAGATAGCTGAGGCCATGGCCTATGGAAATATGAACTTCTGGTGAAGACTAAATATCTTAAGACCAAAACTGTGACCAAGAAGCCTTCTGTTCAGAAGCCAGGCTATGTGGAAGGGAAGGGAAGTACTTAGGATTACCTTAAACTCAGTTATGACTAAACACTGACATGACACCATGGCCTGAGGGAATTTCTGGAATGAAAAGCATATCCATGTGAACAAATGAACATTTGACACTGTCTCCTGCAATGTTGCAGTCTGGATGGGTGGACAATGAGAGCAGTAATGAACCAGTTGGATGGTCAGGCTCAGAGTCTCAGGGTCAGGAGATAATTTTTCTGCCTGGAATATGTTACAGGTAGCTACCATGGAGTCTATCCCAGGGCCTGTCCTGCTTCAGTTACCTGGAAGAGGTGGTAGAGCACACTCTCATCAGGTTTGCAGATCATAAAAATTGCTGGAGGCCAGCCAATACTCTCCATGGAAGGGCTGTCTTTCAGAGGCTCCTAGAGAGGCTGGAGGGATGGGCCAATAGGAAACTTATGAATGTCAACAACCCAAATGCAAAGAGCTGGGAAGGAAGAATCTCTTACAATCACACAGGCTGGGGACAGCTCTGGAGAACAGGCTCCGGGGCAGTGAGCTGGGCAGGAGCTGGTACAAGGGCAGGCAGCAGCATCTGGGCTGCAGCAGCAGGAGCACAGGGAGAAGCTCGGGGCAGGACCCCGTGCCCAGCACTCATCAGAGCACATCTGGGCAACCCCAGTTTGGTGCCCCAGTGCAGAAAGATGCCAATAACCAGAGTGAGTTCACCCTGCAGGGCTCAGGGCTGGAGCCTGGCCCCATGAGCAGAGGCTGGGGCTGGGCCAGCCTGGGCAGAGAAGCTTTGGGGGCACCTCAGAGACACCCCAGAGCCCCAGGGGAGGGAGGGAGAGGAGGCACCGAGCCCTTGGCAGCAGGAGCTGCAATGAGAGGGGCTCAGGCTGGCACTGAAACCTTTTCCATGAGGACAGGCAGGTCCTGCACAGGGAGGCTGGGCAGGCTCCATCCTTCGGGGATTGTGAAACCTGGCTGGGCAAACCCTGAGCAACCTGGTCTGACCTCACAGCTGGCCCTGCTGTGGTGCATGAGACATCTCCTGTGGTCCCTTCCAACACAAACTACTTTATGATTCCATAATTCTAATCAACAATATTAGATGTAGGAGCATGAAGAGTATTATTCCTGTTGTGATGATAATCCCATCTAAATATGCACTGGTGATAAATCCTGGCTGGGGACAGTCATCTAGACACCATGTGTCTTGACCACTGGCATAAATCAACCTGTATTTTATTGACTCAAAATAATTTATATATAGCAGAAACTTTTGCTCATTTTTTACTGAGAATGGCAAATTTGTCAACAGAATATTTAAATGCTTTTTCTCCAATAAAGAACCAAATTAATAGTTCTACCTTATTTTTCTGTTACTGTTTGCAGTTCACCACCAATATCCTGTGATGGACCTGAGACTTGGAGAGGCTATTTTTTTTCCAATTTGTTCATTTTTTTAAGAGCTCTGTTATAATTTTGAATTCCAGTGGTCGTTCACTGTGACTGGTGACATTTCCTGGTCATTCACTGATGACTGGTGACTAATTCCTTCAGTTTTTGCTTCTCTCCTTCCTTTTTAAAGTTAAAACCTATGATAATTGACTTGAATTTTTTTTTCTTCTGAGATTCTAAATCTTTGTTTTGAGGATTTAATTCTCTGCATAATTTTCTTTTTAATCCATTGCATTTCTTATGGTTTCTCAATCACTGTGCTTTATTTGGCATCCAAGAACTAGTTCTTAAGCATTTCCTTATGTGCTTTTTAAAAGCATTTCTTGCTCAACATATACATTCCAGTCTATAATGTTGCCAATTAGTTTAAACAGTGAAAAATTGCAGTTTAAATCTTGATAAAATATAACGCTGATTAGTAGCAGTACTGTGGTCAAATATATTTAACCCAATCAAGATCATTGATAGATAAGCAAGCATAAATATTCCAATTCTGCAGTGAATATTTGCTTGTCCGGCAAAATGAGCTCTAACATGGCAACTCTTATTATCATGTTCTATGAATATTTTAGGGTCTCTGTTGTTATCTTAGCTAACTCTTCTCCCAAATGTAACCACTAGCACATTTTCAGACTCCCATGAAAAGCATCTAATGTCATTTATTTGTTGCCACCACTTAAAAAAGTGAGGCTCTTTCTGTAAATATTCCTAAATTATTTCCTATAATACAAATAAAACATAGACGAGGTGAACTCCAGAGATTCCTTCCAACCTCAGCATGCTATTTGTACATGTGATTTCTGCTGCTGTACCATCAGTATGTTCTTCTGTGCTCACTTCTTCCAATTTTTTTAACATCTACCCTATCTTTTTTTACATGCGTCTCGCTGAATACATTATGAAAGGGATACAGAAGCCTGTATACTTCAAAGACCTTTGAATCTGGACAGCATCATAGAAATGGGGTTCAGGCTCAGAAGCAACATCTGATGTCTTAGACAGTGGGATCCACAGACTCACTGCTTTAGATCATAATGCTGGTGCCACAGCCTTTCTGGACTCATAATTATCAAGATACCTTCCTTGTTAGCTGGCAAAGCTCTGGTTACTAGCAGGGCCAGGGCCATGGCAACAGTAATTCAAACACATCCAGAAATGGAGAACACAGCACTCTGAAAAATAAAAATATTCTGTGAAGGCTTTCAAGGTTCTCTCACCCTTCTAGCATCCCCTTGGTTCGAACAGTGATGTCAAACAATTTGTCATTCCTTCCTCAGCCTGATTTTGTTTTTCTTACAGAACTGGGGTCCAGATTGCAAAACCGGGGACCTCTACCCTCATCAGCTTTCTAGGAAAAACATTGAGAGACAGTAGCCATTTTTCCATTATGGAGACATGCTGTGCTCTGATAGCCCAGGATGTCTCTGCCACCCACCTGAGCCATCCCTTTCCCACCAGAGTATCAAAAGTCCTTACTAGTGTCCATCTTCACACTGAAAAAGAGAGAACCTACAAAGCAGAGCCATCTGACTTGAATTACTTTGAACACTTGTGAATCCAGCCAGTCGGAAAGGGTCATGAATGAAATTTATGAAATGTATGTATTTCATTAAATAAATCCGTCTTGGTAGAAAATGGTCCTAGGTAATAAAATGCTGATTAGAAGAAACAGAATGGTCAGGTCCAATACAAACCTACACTAAAATTATACTGATAAATTCTGGACTGTCCCCTCTGGCTTCTTTGAGAGACACTGGAACAGTTGCAGCATGAAAACCAGATCTCCACATCACAGTGAAACTGTAGCTGTGTGCAGAAAGAGCTGATTGAAAACCAAAGATTAGTCGATACTCCCACACTGATATTTGAACACGACTATAACCATGTAGTGAGACCAAAATTGCTTCATATTCACAGTGTGGGTTGAAGGCAAGCTGGAAAAGTGGAGGGTGCTTAGGCTTGGATTAACTCTGAGTTTACTCTTCACACCAAGCCCATCCTACTTGAATGGCAGTCTTTAGTCCCAGCCCAGGAAACAGGCTGGAAGTGTGCAAGAACCACATGAATGAGGCTGCTCTATAGATTAGTTAGTGGGCTGGTTATAAATATCTCATTGACATAATGTAGTAATTGTCACTTCTGTTACCCTTAGCTGGGAAAAGCAAGAGCATTGGGAGTGTTTTTTTGAGGTACTTTCCTGCAGGCCAGCTGAAGCCAGTTAAGTTACAGGCAGGCTGGGGTAATGTGCTGCTGTCGCCTGGAGCCCAGGCATGCACTCAAAAAGCCTTTGTCAAGCCCTTGGCTCTGATGGGGGAGTGAGGAGCAAGCAGGTTATTTCTGAACTTGAGCAATTAGCCTGAGTCAGTTAGATCCCTTCTACGTGCAGCCTGGACACTCCTGAAATGTCTGTCACAGGACATAAACATTTATGATTTCTCTAATGCCAAATCCTTGGGCTCAGAACCAGTTAAGGTTAAATGAATGCCTGCTATTCTTCACTATTGCAGCTTAAACCAAAATCAGAGTGCTTAGCAATTCGGTCGTCTGTTGCTTCATGTTTTTAATGAGTGTAGGACAGTCATGCCTGTCTGACTGGTTCACAACACCCTGCAGACAGTCTCAGTTTTTCAGCATGAGAGAGAGCATAGGGTCACCAGTTGCAGAAGTGCCACTGTGTGACTTCTGTTGAAGCGAACCAGAAAAACCCTTCATAATGCAAAAAAAACCCCAAGAAACAATGCTGAAATAAAGGATGGCTGGATGAGGCTCCCATCATCTGGCTGATTCTTAGACTTTGTGTGTAGCTCCTCCCTGCTCCACATGCTTGTCTTTCTCACTTGGTCCTTTGTCCTGGTTTCACTCTTCTGTTTCACTTCTTGCTTCCACAATACACAATCATGTTACACAGGTCCACTGTAAGTTAGTTATACGCAGTTATATGACTGATTAAATTGATAAGCAGCAGCCTTTTTTTTTTTAATAGAGATTATTGATTTTCTTCTCATGGGTCTTGAGACTTTGTTAAAGAAATGGCTTTGCTTAATACAAGAGTTTTGCAGTCAGTTTCAAATCACAGAAAAACTCTCAAGATAGTCGTAAGATCTTAACAAGCCCTCTTTGCCTCTCTGTTTGCATTGGTATATTCACACACATAGAATTATCAGTGAGAGGTTGTTTAGTTAGGGTTTTTTAATAGTTTTGTCAGAATTCTTTTCTTCATGACTTGTTTGGTACTGAGGCAAACTTCAGTAGTATAACATCAGTGATTTTACCCACAGTAAATACCATCTATTTTTCTTTTCAGAGAGTCTTTAGACTGTAACCCTACCCTTCAGAGCTATGATCACACCACTCTATCAAGGAGGACAAGTCAGCTTGCAGCACTCACTAGATTAACCAAACATAAAACATGAATGCAACAGATCACAATCACAATGAATAAATGCCCTTGAGAAGCAAGAGTTCCAATTTAGTGGAACAACAACAAATTAGCTTGTTGTGAATAACATTTACAGTAACTTCTCAAGTGAAGCTGCTATTCTTATCCGCTAACTATATAAGACACAAAGTAACAAGGTGAAAGTGCCAAATGCTAGGAAAGGGAATAAAATTCATACCTTCACACCAGGGCTGATTAGAAATAACAACTATTGCATCTCAATTTTTGTTTGTTTTAACCTGCTACTGCTCAGCTAAAGGTCCTCTCCACTGATGACAGATAAATCTTGCAGGTGCTGAACTACTTTCAAAATGCATGCAGAACTCTGCAGACTAGTAAGAGGTGGAACCTAATCAAGGATGATTTTATGAGTCTTTTCCAACCTAAATGATCCTGTACTTCTATAAGAAGTTGAAAACTGTAATCTTACAAACACATCAATGATCTCTTTGATTTCAAATGCGAGCTGTGATGTGATTAATTTTTCTCATGTGCATGTGCACATGCATTTGCAGGATTAGGTCTGAAGCATGGGACTTTTTGTATGATTTAAAAAAGAAAAAGGGAAAAACTCTGGTGAAAGAACAGAGTAAGTAATGCCTTTCTAGCCATTACTGACACTGTGTCTTTGTACTTCAACTGTGTATATGAGTTAGTGGGTTTTAATGTGTATATATAGTGGAAAGGAGCTCAGAGTTGCAAAACCATGTAATGAACAAAAGTAAGAAAGAATACTTCTTTATCAGGTGAGACAGAATAGTGAGGGAAGTGAAGTTTACTGCTGAGAAGAAACCAGAAGGCAAGACAACAGCAAAACTTTGCCGATTTTAGGGTAGGGAGGTGAAGCAACGGGTTTTGAAACTAAGATGTAACAGCTGTTACATGAAAAATCCTAAACAAAGACACATGCAAGGCAGTGGCCAACAACATATTCATCCCCCAATTCCTCCCATTGTGATTCACTTCAGAGAGCTTAGTTCAGAAAAATTTAATATTTGCCCTGATTTTGGATGGCATGATTCTGTAGTGAAAGCCACACCTTGGTATCAACAGCAAAATATCTGTCTAGAGGCAAGACCTCACCACAATTTCTACATCTTCGGGCCTTTACCCCAGCCTAGTCAATGAGACTGAGCCCATGCCCTGATACCATTACACACCTATGCAGACTTTGTTTATTCTTTAAGGACCTATTTGAACCACAGCACAGAAATTGGGAGAACAAAGGTTTTCTGAGATATGACAAAAAGGAAGGGTAAGAAAAACTCATTTAAGCAGCAGCATGTCATGGTCAAGGTAGGAAATATGCAGAGACATCAGGGAAAGCAATTAGATCCACAGGCAGATGGTCAAGATGACCTTAGCATTTGAGATCAAATTGAGGGACAGAGAGAATCTCACCCAAAAGTGGTAGGTGGGAGTCAATTTGAGTCTAAGATGCCCAAATTGTATTTATGTTATGTTAGTGTCACCCATGGGCCACTGGTCTAAGCTCACACTACTGTCAACAGAGGTTTAGTCAATGGGATCCAAAGAGAAATAACAGCAGACACGTTGCTAGGGGCATGACTGAGCAGGCTAAATATAGACATCTAATGCCAATAGAGATGTCCTGGGCTGTGCCATCTGGCCTACAGCTGCCTCTCCTGACACAAGCAGGACAAACATGTCTGTATTATACCTGCCAGTCTCAGGCAACTGCATGCATCTGAAAAGGATGCTGGCCACTTTTGTCCAAGGGTACCTGTGAAGTAGCTGAATTGAGTCTTAGTTTGAGTCTTCAGCTGAAAAGAGTCTTGAGACAGTTTTAGAATGAACCTCTAGGCTGCTGTCTTGGGTCTTTTACATTTAGGTGTTTTAAATCTGGTATATTTCTCATACGGGTGTCAGTTCCAAGTTAGAGTATCACTTCCCTCACAGGTGTGCCTATAAACAGGCTTGTACTGAAGGTGAGCCATATAATCCGAAAATGGTAGTAGAGCTGATCCTAGGGGATAACTGCTGCTTCTCTCTGACTTTTTTTTTTTTTAATTAGCTATAAAGGGAGGTAAGCATGAGTAACTTGCACTTTAATATCTGACTTCTAAATATCTAAAACCACGTGAAGCAAAACCCACAGAAGGGTACTAGTTCCAGAAGAATTGACAAAATTTAGGTCTGGTCAAGAGAAAAAAGAAAAATTTTCTCTGGATTCTTGGTGCAACTTTATCTGAATGATTTAATACTGGCATGAACACTTTTATTCCAGGATCATTTTCCAGTTTTGCTTGTGAGGAGGCTGGTAAAAACCAGTTCCAGGGTAAGTGTGCCTTTGTGGCATAACTTACAACATTTCACTCCAGAGACAAAGGCCTGGGGACAGAAGAAGAGAAAGGAGAGAAGGGTTGGCAAAACCAATGTCAGGGGAGGTTAGTCAAGTCATGGACAATTGCAGTAAAAGGAAGCACTCATTTAAGTTCTATCCAATTGTCTAATAGTGATGATAAAACATTGGCTCCATTTGTTTTGTTTTTAGATGGTTTGTGTTTGCATACTTCTTGCTTTTTTTTTTCTTCATTGTGAGCCTTTTGCTTGCTTCAAATTGCTTCAATATGTCTTTGAACTGCCTGTTTGAACACACAGCTTAATTCACTTCCATTTTCAAGAGTAAAATATCTCAGGCACTTTAAAATGTTCAGAAATAGCTCCACACTCATAAAACTTTAAAATATTTGCAAGTGCCTGGAGTAGGAAATAATGCTGGTTTGAAAGATGTTCAGTCTATTTGAAAACCAATTGGATGTTTCATTTAAAATGAAATTATGTAAAAATGATTTGTCGGCTTAAAGCAACTTTAATTTAAGGTGTCCCTTGAAATTGCTTTCATCCTCAAAACTTCTCATTTTTGCTGCCCTTATCAGCAGCCTTCAATCCTGCAGGCACTTGTGCCAACAGGACAATTGTAATAACCTAATTGATTCCAATGGAACAACACCTAAGAATAATGCTAGGCCTGACAGTTTTTGCAGGTCTGGATAGAGTATTTCCACTTCCCACTTGAGGGACCTAACCTTGCTTGCTTGCATGGTATGTAGGAACCATATTGGAAAGTTTCTTTATGGGAAAGCATACAGATCTTAGCAACAGATCTTACTGTGAATGTTCTGAACAGACTTTAAAATTTTCATCCTGTTAAATGTCTGTCACACCCAGTAGCCAGTTATGCTCACAGTGATAGTCTTTCTTCTGAAGACAGACAAGGATTGTGGTCAGATGAGAACGTATTTTATCCTAGGGTTACAAATATGCTTCAAGACTGTAATAATGCTCAAACAGGGAATAATTTATCAAGGACCTAATGCACAATTATGTAAAAGACTTTTGTGAAAAGCATTATAAAGGAAGCAGAGAATACAATATTTCAATTTCTAGTTTGCTGTGCCTTGCTTCATGAGCCCTTTAACTTTGCAACTTTAAAATAAAATTGCTTTGTATAGGGCTTTTTATTGTTTCCTTTCTTTTTAACATTTCAATTTGTCAACACAAATCTAATAGAATTATTCTCTCATAGGAAATATCTGAATCACAGTCTTCTATGTGGAAACATGGGAAGCCTAAGTCACCTCTACCAAGGAATCCCTTCTGTGGAAAATCTGGAAAGTTTAGAGTGTTATTTGCTATACTGGCTGAGGCATTTTTGTTCCATTAAAAACAGATGCTATTCCTGAGTATTAAGACAGATTAATTTCACAGATACAATGTGATCCCATTATAACAATCTGGTTTTGTTTTTAATCAAAACAATTTCATCATATGCATGACGCCTCGGTATAATATAACTGTTTTGATGTGCAAATGGAAATCTGGAATTCTGACTTTCTTACAGTATATGTAAAAAGTGGCTATATTTGTAGACTCTAAAAGTGGACTCAAATATAAAAATGAAATGTTTGAATACATACCATCTGTGTTAAACATATGTTCTTTTAAGGCCTGAATTTGCCACTGCCATTATTTCTTTGAGATTACTTCAGCGCACTTTGAACTGATTGGGCATCTCAGAATCCAAGATTAATTGGCATCTGTCTTGTTAAAACTTGATGCGTTTTAATAGCAAGTTGTTCTGCAATTAACAAAAAAAAAAAAAGGGATTTGATTAGTTGTGAGATAAGGCACTTCTCAATGCTGTGAGGAGTACTTACTGTGGCCCTGGCATGGAGCCAGTCATGCACAAATTTGATCTTCAGAAGTGACAAGGCAGGACCCTGGGAGCATGAGCACAAAAGGCGAACACTGAACAGCAAGCAGCCTGTGCTATTGTTGTCACATCTGGTGCCAGAGATGGGAGTGAATGGAGGGCTGCTTGTAAACAGCTGAGCTGTGGCACAGTTCTCCTGATGCCTTTCCAAGCGAGGTATGTTTTCAGTGAGTAGAGGCTTAGCTATGGAATTTAATGTTCTTTCAAGAACATCTGTGGCTTGTTTTTCTAATTAGAAGGGCAGTCCACAAACAAGCTGCTTTCTATGCTGGGAGAAAAAATTACATCTTAGAAAGAAGCTCAAGGCTTTTGAAAGATGCAACAACTCACAAGGGGGAAAAATAATCAAGCAGCTATGCTTTTCAGAACAGTCACATCACTTTTCAATAGTGTCATGTCACTGAGCCCTGACAATTACATGTGTGTCTTAAAATGAAATGTCACTGGGTCCTCCATTTATTAGACTTCATCGTAATTGATTGTCTGGGCCTTCCCAGCATTGGCTTTGATCATGTTTTTTGATTTATGTGAGCTGACTCTGGAGCCTTGGAAAATCCTAGTTGAAATCAGTGGTGTTGTACAAGGGTATACAGTGATGCCCTGCAGCTCAGGTGTCAGGATAGGAAAATTATTTTATAATACTGAAAATTGCTTTTTGAATTTTCTGCTATGAAACGCCAAACGAATGTGCTCAGAATTTCCATTTTCATAAGTGCACCTGTTGGTACACGGCTAGAAAGTGTGAATTTCCAGAAGGATGGGTTGAATCACTGTGCACCGTCTGGTCAGCACTGCCCCAACTCACAAGGTGTTGAGCCTAATGGGGCTATAGGAACTCTGTATCTAGTCCATGGAAATGAATGAAGGAAAGGAAAGCTGATTGTAACAACAACAAAAGTTTTTTTTTCTTTTTCATGTCAAGTGGTTGAAAAAGTTCTCATTGTTTTGGAAGTGCAGGGGAACTCAGGTCTTGCCTTTACAGCCTACTCACCTTCTCAGACTTTTCCCCTGATGCTTCTTTAAGGCTTTTGGCAGCCCATCTTTTAGTGATTCCTTACTCAACAGAAAACCTAATCTCAATCACTCTGCCAAGATATATATATTGGATAAAGTAGATATATTGGATAAAGCAGATAACTTTAATAAAAAATAAATACCTCTATAGCTTTATGTATCTAGCCAATATTAATTATAAATAAATGTTGTATATGTGTATGTGTATTTGTTTACATAATGAATAATAAATAATATTAGAATATCTCAGTCCCCTGAAAGCGATGGGAAAATATGTAACAGGAAAGACTTACTCTTGGTGAAGCAGAATCATGTGAGAGAACGCTTAAACAAACCAGACATCCTGAAGTCCATAGGGCCTGAGAGCTTGTATGCACAAGTGCTGAAGGAGCTGGCTGATGTCACTATAAAGCCACTCTTGATTATGTTTCCAAGGTAATGGAATGTTCAAGGGAAAGAAGGAGAATCTGTGGATCTATAGACTGATCAACCTCAGCTCAATCCCTGGGTAGGTGATGTAGCAACTGATCCTGAAAACCTCTTCCAGACATGTGAAAGAGGAAAAGGTGGTCAGGATTGACCAGCAGAGATTTACAAATGGGGAATTGTGTTTAACCAACCTGACAGTCTTCTTCCTCAAGGGAATTAGCTTGGTGTGTGAGGGTAAAATGGAGTTTAACTTGACCTTAGTAAGGCTTTTGGCACTGTGCATCACAACATCCTCAGAGACAAGCTGACAAGAGGCACTTCAGTACACAGTGAGGTGCATTGAGAACTGACAGAATGGTCAGGCCCAGAGAATTGCAGTCATTGTGATAAAGTCCAGTTTGAGGCATATTCACTTGAAATGTATTCCAGGAGTCAATACTGACATCAATAATATTCAATTAATGACCCCCACTAGTGACTGTGGAGCAGACTGCTCCCATAGTGAGATTGCAAGTGACAGAAGACTGGGAAGAGTGGTGGGTATGCCCGATGGTGTGCTCACATTAAGAGGAACCTAGATGGGCTGGAGAATTGGGCAAAGATGAATTATGTAGTTCAACAAAGGAAATGCCAAGTCCCAGACCTGAAGACAAATAACACTGAGTATCGGTATGTGCTGCAGGCACCAAGCTCGAAAGCAGCTCTGCAGAAAAGTATGTGAGGATCAGCAAGCTGAATACAAGCCAGAAATGTGCCTTTGTGGTGAAGACCAACAGGACAGTATTAGCATTCCCTTCAGGTTGATAGAAATGGTCCTCCCTCTCAGCGTTGATAGGGAAATATCTGAAGTACTGGGTGCAGTTCTGGGCTTTCCAGTACAGGAGACATAGAGACACTGGAAAGTGTCCAGGGATCAGTCACAAAGGTGATGAAAAGAGTGGAGCATCTCACCTACGAGGAAAGGCTGAGAGAAACTGTTCAGACTGGATAATGCTGAGCAGGATTTTATCAGTGTGTATAAATGCCCATGAACAAAAGGAAGACAAGATCTTTTCAGCAGCACTTAGGGACAGAACAAGAGGCAATGGGCACAAATTAAAAAAAAAAAATCAATCCGAACACAAAAAACTGCAAGAGTAGTCTAACTCAGGAATGGGCTGCTCAGAGAGGTGGTGGAGTTTCCATCTGTGGAATCATGTAAAATCATGTAGAGTCCTGGGCAACCAGCTCTGCCTTATGCTGCTTGAGAAGGCGGAATGGACTAGATGCACTGAAGAGTTGCCTTCCAACCTGAACCATTCTGTGATGCTGTGATATTCCACAGTAGAGTTGTTGCTGTGTTTAATTGCATTTGCTTATCGGATAAAAAAGTATCTCTGTGGAAGTGTCCATTATCAGGGTAGTGGCACATAAGAATTGTTATTTAAATGAAAAGTGCTTCTAACTACTAATTCCATCAGACCTACAGGACCTTCCTAGGCTACACAGGATGAATTGACTTCCTCTTAGTGACTATTCCCCAGATTCCCCGTCCTAGATTTGCAACAATGCAAATGGTACTTGCCAATAAAATAACGTTGTAGCTATTTGGCTAGCTACTGGAAGTGGTCTCCACTACCACCTCTGGAAGCAGGTTATAGAAACCAGGCTAACACTAGACTGAAAGCAGAGAGGAATACAGCTATCACATAGGATTTCTACTTGTCTTTCCAGTATGTAGCTATGCAGGGAATTCTGTCACATGGGTGACATGTTATGTCAATTCTATAGAGTATTTTCCTTTTATGGCCATGCTGTGTTGTTCCTGTAGCTGCTGATATGAACATTGCTTTGGCTGCTTGGCAATGCACTGTAATTAACTGTCTGCCAAGTAACAATGCCTTTAAACCAGGATTTTAGAAATGTAGTTATTTGTAGGAGAATGCCAAATAATCAAAGCAGTGGAATGAGGCTTTCTTAATACTATATTCTATGCTGTTTGGTGACACAAGTATATCTTACTAAAAGAAGAAATTTATTCTTCAACGGCAAAACCCTTTCGAGTATGTCAGACACTTGACATATAAACTCTTACCTCTCTCACTAATGCTGAAGAAGACTCTGTCCCTTTTATTTTTCTTCATGCACATTGGTCTGCTATTTCATAGTCACTGTACAGACACATCAACCATTGCCACGTAACTGAAAAACCCAGAGGTACATGTTTCTTGAAAGAATTAGGTATCCTATGCAAGTGCTGACCAGATACTCACTTCCCAGAAGTACTGTACTGTGCGACATATGCACATACTTTTCTGTTTGGGAAGTCCCAGGAAGAAATGTGTAGTGTACCCACTGTGTGGGTATGTGCACTCTGAGTATCCAAATCACATCTTTCTGACCCTTTTCCAAGCCTCACTCAACTTCTGTGCTCTCACACTCTCCACTCTTGCCCAGAATGACTCTTTCCCTTCATGCTGCTGTTCTCTGGGCATGCTTCCCAGAACAATCCATGAGCTGTGTTCACCACTCCCCTCTGCTGTATTTCTAAATGCTAGAAAATAAAGCACTAGGTAAGGGTAAGGAAAAAAGAACCTCAGAGCCACTTGCTGGGAGCTCTGCAGGAAATACAGTAATGGGTCTTTTCTTCCAGTGATGACAAGCTGAAGAGAAACACAAGACTTGAAACCTGCATGCGATTTGAAGTTTGTGTTTGAATCCCATATTAGAACATGGTTTTCTATCCTACTTACTCAGGGGTGTTCCTCTTAAATTCAGTGATGTCAATAGATACTTGAAATCCAGGGTGACCTGGACAAGCTCTCTTAGCAGGACTAGGGATGATTTAATTGCAGACTTTCAGTACCTGAGGAGAGCCTACAGGAAAGGAGGAAAGAGACGACAAGAGTATGTAGTGATAGGAAAAGGGGACATGGCTTCACACTGAAAACAGTAGGTTTAGATTAGATATTGGGAATAAACCCTTTCCTGGGAGGGTGGTGAGGCAGTGGAACAGGTTGTCCAGAGAAGCTGTGGATACCCCATACCTGGAAGTTTTCAGGGCCAGGTTGGATGGTACTCTGGGCAACCTGATCTATTGGAAGGTGTCCCTACTCGTGGCAGGGGGTTTGGAACTAGATGGTCTTTAAGGTCCCTTGCAACCTGAAGCATCCTATGATTCTAGGACTCTATGATTGCTGGAAAATACACTGATTGTCTGATGGGAAAAGATAACTCATGGCCTCTTAATCTCATCATTTTTAGCCTCAGGCTGCCTATCTTTTGTTTCTTTCCCTAACCATTCTTCCCTCTTACTTCTCAGGAACCACTTTGCGAACTGCCCATTTCCACCTTTCTGCCTCCTTTCCCCTTGCTCCTGCCTTTGGTCAGCCCCAAATTTCCCCTCACAGGCTTTTTCTTCCTGTGCTACCATACAAGGCCTTTCCTTCTGCTGTCTCTTCCCCTTGCCCACAGCCCCTTCCCACCCTGACCCTTGAGTCCTTTCCCAGACCTGGCTGCTCCAGTTCCATTTTCCTTTTCTGCTGTCCCCAGGTGAAACTGAAATCTTGCTCTGCCCTCTGCAGCTTCCACCTGGAACATGTGGAGGTAGGGTGCAGTTTCTAGACAGTTATTGATTTCTAAGCAGGTGAAATCACTGTTTCTGAAAAGCTTATAACTGTATCACGTCAGATGGAGAAAGGCAGGAGGTTTTCCACATGTAAGCCACTTGTCTCCCATTAGATTTCAAGTGACTTGTCTGAACATCTAGATTTAATAGCAGGTATTGGAAGTCTGAAAAGATATACAAAGCACTATTCTTTCCCCACACTCACTCTTGTGAGTGGAGGCTGGATGCTGCCACGTCAAATTTTCCCCATCCAGTCAAATTTTCATTATCCTGTGTCCAACTGAATCTGCAGCTTTTCATACATGGCCAGAAGCTGACAATTCTTATTATGGGCAGTTTTGTAAAGAGTTTTTTCGTATCATTATCTTATCATTAACACGCCAGGATAATTTCCTAACAGGAGTTGCTACTCATCCCACCTAGTATAGAGAAAAAAAATAAATCAATCATTTATCGATTTAGAACTCCAGCTACTGAACATTACAGTAAAATATGTCACACTGACACTGTGTTTTTGTGTCGCCTCATCCAAGACTTAATTAAGACAGCTCAAAAAACATATTGACTTCTATTAGCTTTGTATCAAGTTCTGACTGAACAAACAACTGCTTATAAAAGATGAAAGATAATAAACACACCAGCTTGGGTTTTTTTAAATGTGAATTTGGAAGAAGGAGAGAATAATGGGCTGAGGAATGTTTTATTTCTTCTTGTCAGGGTGAAAGAAAGGAAAAATACACCCAAGATGTTTCTTTAAAAGATCCATTTAAATGGGACCACTGCTGAAGGAGGCAATTACTTTTTTATCATAAAAGCTTGACAGCCTCCTTTTAGGGCTGAAATGCAGAAACAAAACGAAATCTTTTATATGATGGATTGAGTTAATGCACAGCAGCTTTCTGAGTGGGAAAACCAGAGAAGTGATTAGGTTATTTTTATTACTTTAGCTAGAGAGACTGGTACTGCTTCTACAACTAGTCACTGGGGTACAATTAATGGACCATTTGCTAATAGAATATAAAGCTTTAAAAGCCAATGCTGTTTGGGATTTCAGCTATCTTGCTGCATCTCAGGTGGTTGTAAAGAATGCAGAGCTGTGTAGCACGGTCCGAGTTGCTCTCCTGGAGTGTACATGGTTAATCTGTGCTGCCCCGAGAGCCCTTTGCTCTCTTTGCAGAGGTCCAGACAGAGTGTGGGGCTGTCCTGGCTGGGCTGGGAGCCCTCTGGCAGCTGTGGCCAGGGTGTGTGCACTCTGCTGCCACTTGTGCCAGGTGCCAAAGTAAGTCCCAAACTCAGCTTGGCGGACAGGAGAGGTGTGGCTGTTTTTCAAGAGGAAATGAGGAACCATTTATCATCCTGGACTGGTTTGAGAACTGAAGAGCTATCCAGAGCCCTTTTATCAGCTCAGACCTGCTGGTTTGTGGTGAAATCTCAGAGTGCCACAGAGAGAGCTCCTCTTTATGTCAGCTCAGAAGAGTGGCCTCTCCTTCCTCTTCCACTTGCACCTGCGAAGCTGTTGTCTGTTAAGGCTAACCCAGGCTTAGCTGATAGAATAACAGCCTTCAGCACCTCCGGGTGATGCAGGTCTTTACAAGAATGGGGTGGTGGAGGAACCTGGTCTCAGCTGCAGTTGCTTTGCATATTACATGCTGGTCCAAGGGAATAAAGAAGCAGAGTCAAGCAAGAACTTCAAAATAATGTGTTAAGGACTCCCTGACAAAGGCACTGATCTTGTCCAGCAGGGTTTAACTCACCTTATTCTGGGTTTAGTATACATCTCTGCTCTGCAGAGATGGATTTGTATTACACTGAAGTTCAAGCGTCCCAGTTTGTGCTGGAGATGGGGTCAGTTTTCCAAAAGGGTCAGAGCACAAAGACTAAAACCATGTCTCAATGTCACTGTATCCTCTATTTCTTATTTTGCATAGGAAATAAATATAGACAGGAATAAGGACCTAAGTGTTTATTTACATGTTCCTGACTAAAATGTTTACCACTGGGGAAAGAGCAATTAAGATGAGTGGGAGATATTAAGAAAATAAGTGTAATGAAAGATCTGTAGGCTTGTTTTTTCCAGAAAGGATGCTAAGAGGGAGAAAAAGTAATTTGTGGTGGATGCTGTGTAACCCTTGAAGAAATACACTCTATTTCTCTACCTCTGACATATTTGAGAGATCTCATAGTCTTAAAACCTTTTTTTCCATTTTATTCTTCATTGTTTGCAGTGCTTTAGATGTTCTTATGCTGCTTGTATACCTGTTTACGATTTTCTCCCTAAATCCCTGAGCCTGGAGATAGCCAGAGAAAGGAAATATATGTGCCTTCCTTAGAATGATAAAACTGCTTAGGTTGGGAAAAGATCTTTAAGATCATGGTGGCCAGCCATTTGATCTCTTTCTGACTACAGGCCAAATTTCTTGACTTTGGTGTGGAAGAGAGGGACAAACAAACCAGTGACATCTAGCAGCCTCTTCCAGATTATATTGTATAACTCCAGGCATGAATGAGAAAAATTAGAAAAATACATGCCTCCCATCCCAGCTGCTTCTCTGCTGTCCATGTAGGTTTTGTTTCATAGTTTCCATTTACTTTTCAAGGTGGACAATGTACACTGAGAGTGTGCCACCTTCCAGAGCATGGCTACTTTAAGAAGTGTTTGTGAAGCAATTTAGGGCCTGTTAATGGTGACAAGGCTGTGAGAAGCCTACTTGGGGACCCTGGGGACCACTTTTCTGCTCAGGCCCTGGCCTGTGGTGCCTGCTGGGGCACCTGTGCCTTGCTGGACTGGTCCAGTCCCAGCTGGCTGACTGGACAGTTCAGTCAGACCTCATCCCCTTCTTGTCCCCTTGGTCTTCCCTCTGCTCTCAGCTCTTGCTCCCCAGCCTGCACATGACAGAGCAATGGTGTAGCCAGTCTCACACTCAGATCTGCTTCAAGACTGATGTTTTAGGCTGCTTTTAAAATATTTTTTTCTTCATTGTTCATTGGTGTAGTTAGTACCACAGCAGGTAATCCTATCTGCAGCTTTTGAGAGCTACCACAGCATACTTGAACACAACATAAAGTTCATTTCCAGAGCTTAACAAGCTGCCACTCATCAGCTGCAATGGTGGCTGCCTTCCTATGCTCTTAGTCTGCAGTAAATGCAAGATAATTCAGCTAATCTTAATTATTGCTGCAGGCTCAAATCCAATTACTTCACATTTGCAAGATTACACACACATACAGGATTACTGCCACTCAGTTGCTGGTGGAGAATCTGACAACAGCTGAGCCCAGCCTAAATATTTCTTACTCCTAAGGATATTTTATATGGTGGTCTGCATGTCTTTTGTTTGCATAGAACTTTGAGTCTGAGAGAAGGTGCTCTGCTTCTAGGTGCCAGCTTCTGTTAGTAAAGGAATTTACATTAGGCTGAACTGGTGACAGTGGAGAGAAAGAAAAAGGCTCCACAACAAATAGGAACTCTTAGCCTCGGGCTTACACAATACTTTAGGCTGAAAGGTTAGGAAATTCCCTCAGAGGAACCCCAGGCCCTGCACAGCCAGAATTTATCAGGGATGTTTCAGGGGATGAAGTCATGCAGTATTTTTCTGTCACCATTTGGTGCCTTTCAACAAGATGGAAATTAAATCTCAAATCTCCCCACTATGTTCATAGTTAAATTTTGGAGAAGTTTACTGCTAAGTAAATGTATAGGATGAAAAACAACCAGAAGAGATGGAAGAATTCAAGGTAGACATGAGAAAGAATAAAGTCAGCAGAAAGTGTTGGTGGGGCAGGGGAGACAATACAGGCAACCTCTGAGGAGACAAGGAATTTTCTGTGAAAAGTGGCCATAAATAGAAGAAGTACCATTTAAATATGGCATATGCTCTGAGGCCCTTGTGAGTAAGATATTTATAGAAAAAAGTTGCACACACAGGATGCCCTGACATCTGAGGCTTAGTGACTCTCAGAAATCTGCTACTTAGGCAATCCATTATTTGCATGATAGAATAATTTGATAATGGTTACAAAATAAATTGTACACCCTTTTAAAAACTGTTATCTTTTTTTAATAATTAAACATGGCAGCATGTGTAGTTTGGAGGGCAAGGTGAGCACAGATTACCTTTGAATGTAACATTAGTAGCTGTTTTTTCAGGTAAGGTAGTAATGGCTTTTAATGGTTTAACTAAAAAAAGAAATCTTCATCTATTACCTTCAAGCAGATTTCAAGAGTCTTGAAGTGCTAATTTTGTACCAGAATGATCTTGAGTGCCATGCTGTTAACACTCCAGAAAAGTATTCCAGCACCTGCTCTCACATAGAATTAGCTCCACTTATATTCCTAAAAAGAAGACCAAATGTATTATACTATCTGCTATAAATAATTTCACATATATCTCCAAGACCCATGATATTGTAAATATTCAGCAGTTTCTGTTCATACAGTAATAGGAAGAGGTAATACATGTCATTATGGATAACTTCAATTTCAAAGTAAGTAGAGAACCAACTGTTTGATCTATACATAACACAGAATGCTTTTAAAATCCATACCATTATAGTCTTGGTTATTGTTTAATGATAAAAACTAAAAACTAGACAAGAATGAACTACATTCATATCAATTTGTTTATAAAACACCTTTTTTGAACACTGAGAGGGATTGTGAGTTGGGTAGCTTGCTCTTTAAGTTTGGTGCATGCAACAGTCATTTCAATAAGGTCAAAACCAGTTAGGTAAACCTTGAAAGCATTTGCTATTTATAAGTCACTGAACTTCGAACAAGTACACATCATACACTGGAATCTGACCTAGCAGAAATAAAATCTAAAGGGGATCGAACCTCACAGAGTTGTTATACCTACTTTTCACACAGTATCATGTTTAAAGCATGTTCTTCTGGAGCTTCTCCAGCCAATATGGTTCGTAGGTCAAAACGTCCAGCTTCATTTATCACAGCCTTCATTATACTTAAATATATGAGTGACTTTTTAGAAAAACAAATAGTGAAGAAAGAAACTGAGACATCCTGTTTATATATTTTGCAAGGTAAGTTCCAAAGTAGCCTTACAGGTATAATCCTGGGGTCCAATTCCCTCCTGCCAACTGGCAGCACTGGGACAGACAATCTAGATTTTATGATTTAAACTCAGTTCTATCAATCAAGACTGAAATAAACACAGCACTGATTTTTACTGTTTATATTTGTTTGTAAAGATTATTTTATGTAGAAATTTCCATCTACACTCCAGAAAGTGCCAGATCTTTTGTACCTGCTTGCTATGGTTTTATATAAACTATGCACTGAATCTGATGTGACATAGAGTCACAAGGTGCACAGGTGGTTTTCAGCTACATAGAACTGTAAAAGTTGGGGCAAAGACATTCAAAAGCCAGTATTATATTCAAATCTTTAAATTCCTAAGGCAGCCTTGGATAGGGAGGTGTGAGAAGACACCCTGTTGCAGGCTCTGCTGTGGTGCCAAAAGAGCTGGGAGGGAAGGGGAGCTGATATTATCTTCAGCTGACCTGGATGGATTTGGAAGAGGATATATGTCTACAGCTTCAGCCAAGGGTTATAAATATGGGATTAAGTTCCCATTCCTTTATGCTGTACTTCCATCTAGGAAAGCTGAGTTACCTCAGTATTTCCACAGTTGTGAACTAGTGATCTTTGCCATAATGGCTATACAGTCACATTTTTGTTCCAGAGCAGTCTGCCTATCATTTATAGGCCTCCTATTAAAGTGACTCCTTTAGTGACTTTTCTATATAGCAACTATAATTTGGGATCAAATATTTTTGGTGGCAAGATATTATTCCTATGATTGGCATTCGGGATATGTTTCAGATTTTGGAGGCAGAGAGATGAAAACACTCTGATCTTCTTAACGATCTACCCAAAATGTGGATAATATATTTAGATAAGAGCAATTTTACAGCCATGAGAAAGATCTATGAAGCTGTCTGAAAGGAGTAGAAATTACAGAAATGAAAGAAAAGGAACAGAAAATTATATTCTTCATGGGGCTCTCTTCAATTCATTTGCAAATATCTCCATAGACATTTGTACTGTTTTCCTACACAGTGTGAAGCCCAGCTGTTGATCATACACATTAACAGTGTGGATGTAACTCTTGCACTACATTTTAATCATGGCAAAGTGACTGTTAGCAGGCATGATCCATGTGTATTCTTGTACAAAGGGAAGAAGAACAAAATAATAACACAGTCAGCTGAAGAGCAGCATTTGTGCTCATGTTGGAGGTAGAAACCTGTCACATCAGACATCATCGTGAAAAATCAGACCTTGTGTGTCCATGTAGAGACCACTCCTTTGGCTGAAGCATTCTCCCAATTAAGGAGTAGCTGCTGAGTGACAGAAATCATGGGTTAAGATGCCAGAGCAAAGGGGTCATTTTACAAACTGGGCCTGTTAAAATGTGATCATACTTAGAAGATTTCATAGTCTTAACACATTCCAGTCTTGCTGGTCAAGTTCATGTCTCCTGTCCACAGGTACCTGCTAGAAAGATAAGTGCTTTGATGGAGTTCAGTCAGGAACAATACCATTGGGGATTGCTGCTTTACTGTTGCCATGCAGGAGGCTTATCTTATAAAGTATCTTAATGTACCTTTGCTTCCCATTTGGCTTTCCCATTTCCCACTCTGTCAGTTGTAGAGAAACTACATATGCTTGTTTTCCTCATCCTGGAAGTCAAAACCATTTTCTTTTACTAGTCTGTTTGTGTTTTAAGTTTAATTAACACCTGGGGTCAAAGGGAATGACTGTCCATACTGAAATCTGGGAACAAAATGTCAGACAGACATTTTGTTAATGATATGCCACAGTAAAAGAGTCCTCAGATAATCTTTTTTGCATCACATTGTCCTGTGAGCAATTATGCTGAGAGTCACGGAAAGATGAAGTGATGGCTTTAACAGATAGAGAGTGGACTATGATTTGGAGGTATAATAAGTCCTCTTTCCATTAGTAATTTACAGGGATGAAATTTACACTGATTTTGTTAGGAATTTGCATCACTCTGAGTCTTAAGCCCTAGGTGTTTGGAAGCAATGAGTTCATATGGGAAAATTCAGATGTCCACTTTGCTTTCTCAAATTTTGTTTTATTTCTATGATTAAAGGAGTACCTGCTACCTCTATCCCCCTTTAAAGTTTCAGTTCTCCAAGACAAATATGTCTTTTGGAATGTGTGTAGGGGTCACCTACCACCTGAAACACAGAAATATTATTTTTGTGCTGGCAGGAACAGCCTGTGATTTTCAGTATCTCT
Organism: Rhabdornis inornatus; assembly: GCA_013397075.1. NCBI lineage: Eukaryota > Metazoa > Chordata > Aves > Passeriformes > Rhabdornithidae > Rhabdornis > Rhabdornis inornatus. The sequence continues at coordinate 1,103,647 of VWZS01007181.1, forward strand.
AACTGTGAAATGCCCTATAGTAACCTACTGACATATGAATGCATTTACTTCTCAGTCAGCTATGAGTGTCAAATGCTAAATGCAGCATATAAATAAATACATTAGGTGAATCTGCAACATATATTAGAAGGATCTGGGTCCATAGCTTTTTAGTAGCCTTTTGCAAATTTTACAAGCACACCAGTAAAAGCATAAACTTATTTGAAATCTTTGAAGTTAAATTTCCTGGTATAAATAAGCCCAAAGTGTCAAAGTTGAGAAGCCTGAAAATGCTCATGTTGGCACAAATCCTGGGACCAGGATTACCAGCACCAGGCTCCAAACAAGTCCTAGTTCAGAGCTGACCCAAACTGCATCATACTGAACCCTGTTCTGGAATGGAGCTGAATGGAGAATTCTGTAATCCTAAAATGATTGGTACTGTCTCATGCTAGTACTACCCATGGCTTTTTGCTAATTTTGGGAATCCGTGGCTTTTGAGTGCACATTGGCTCTGACATGTACTGCATGCACTTTAATTCAAAGAAATGTGTTCTTTTTGCTCATGTTAAATTCATGAGCAGCAGAGATTTTTTTTCCTACCTATTCTATGGCATGAAGTGGGGATGAGTTTTCTAGGTGTTTCAGAGCTCTGGCTTCAAGTGAAAAAGCTGACCTTATCTTTAGAAGAGCCATTTTCAGCCACTAAAGAGGCAGCCACAGGGAAGAGGGTCTGGCTGAGTCTCTGCTGCAAAGGAAAAGAGGTTCTGTAACAAATACTCAGCCCAAGGCTTAGTGTCATGGCTGGATTTTGTCCACCCAATCCAGGGCTAGCACTTCTAGATGTTATTTGCCATTGCAAGGGAAGTGGGAACCTTTTGAAACAGCAGCCAAGCAGTGGGAATAATCGAGTCTCCAGGAGCTGAACTCATGTGCTTCTCCTCTTGCTGAGCTGCAGGAGCTGTGTCTGTGACTTCCAAGAGATGTGTTGCCTTAGAAGAGGTTTGAGGAAGAATGCCTCTATTCCTAGCCTTTTGCAAACTAACCTTCAGAAAAGAGTACCAAAAATGTGTTCTTTTAATGATGCCAGCCATCCAGGAGATCCCTGAGTAATATTTCTTTACACTGCTTTATTCCAGAGATCTTTATCACACATGATCCACTTAAAGAGAAATAAATATGAATCTATCTACTTGTCTTATTACACCAGGAGCTCAGAAACACTCCTGGTACTTGCTTATGCCTCTCACCTCTCCCTATGCAACTGCAGACCCTTACCTTCAAACTGAAAACATGTGTGGGGGGATACTGAACACCTTCTTTGATCCCTTCCTTTGGACACCCCACTCTGGAACTGTGCTTAGTGCTGCAGAGAAGACCAGTTTGCTAGCACTCTCAGTTGTTTTTTTTTATTTTTGGCCTGCAGAAAATATTTCATTTGGGATTTGTTTTCTTCTACCACCATAGAACTGGGAAGTTGGTCTTTTGTTGTTGCTGGTCTTCTATATCAGCTGAAGGAATTAAGCAAGCACACTTCATTTGTCAATCTGACAAATGAAAAGAAAGAGAAAAGAACAAACCCAGCATCACAGGATGCTAAGAAAATGACTTCTATTTTTAGCCTGGTGCATTTTCAGACATGTGAACACCTCTGTTAATCGCAGACCCTGCGGCAGTGCTCTAGGGATTATTGAATTGCTTGGAAAGCTGGCAGCCCTACATGGCATCCCAGGGAAGGACTTGACAAGGCTAATTGTGTTCCAAGTTGTTTTCAGCACCAGTGGGAAATGAGGTCTGTGTGCTGGATGTACTGTACAAACTAAGTAGTGACGGAGGAAGGGAGGTGGGAAGAGCGAGGTGCTGAATAAAGGTAACAGGATCCATAAGCATATGACATTTCACTAATATATTTGGCCTCTGGAATTTGAAAGGCAGTTGCATGCTTAACAGGCATGTGATATACTATCATGAGTGCCTGCATTTCCCTTGGAAATTTGAAATGGCTGTTAGCCCTGGAGTACACCTTTCTGTCTCTTTTCTCTGCACCAGTAAGAATACAAAATTCATTATTAATGATGTTTTTCCTCTAGATACAGAATTTTTTAGATCCTGAAAAGTAATTTTTTCCCTCTATACACTTATGAAGCCTAAAAATTATGTCCACAGTGTTTCAACCTCTACAAATAACATTTCAGGATTGGCATCTCTTTCAAATTTCCAGTAGCAACAAGCAATTTGAAAGTACATTTTGTCTTGTCTTCTGGTCTTCAAATATGGATTTCCATCTAATCTATTGCTTGAGTGACTTATCTGCTGCCCTATGAGGTGTTTCTTAAGGAATATTTAATTCAAAACCTGTGTGAGTAGATGAAACTTCTGCAGTGTTTGCTTCTGTTAATCTCATATTTGAAATTGTTTCTGTTAATCAAATGGAGTGTATTTCACCACACTGTTTTCTAAGGCTTTTGATACCTATTCAAAACCTGTTTATGTGACTCTTTGGGTTCTGGTGGTAGGAGTCAGGTAATCTTTCATGGCTTAGAGATCCTTGAAAATCAGCTTGCTTTCCATGCTGCAGGAACAAACATGCTGTAAAAACACCTAATTTAAATATTTTTAACAACATTTCCTCTTTTTATGAGCACTGCAACAGATTTGTGCTAGGCCTGGCTTTGGTGCCTTGGTTTCCTCTGTCATATGCTGCAGAAAGTGATCTGTCTCTTCCTTTCTAGGGTATATCTACCAGTCTTATAGTGGAAATGCAATCTAAGATTGTGATCAAACTTGAGCATGCTAGGTCTTAAGAACTGGTGTTATGAGCCCTCTCATTGAGGATTTAATAACAGGAAATTTTGGGCAACACAATCTCAGAGGGACATTGTTGGCATCCTAGGGTTTTGGAATAATCTATCTACCAGAATAATAAAAGAGAAGCCAGATAAAAGGATTGAAAGGATGTGAGACGAGGTAAGGAGGAATGAAAGCTTGGGGAAAATAGCCAGGAAATGAGAGAAGGTCTGGAAGAATATCAGGGGTGTGATGGAAAGAAATTGTGAGAAGAAGGGTTTCCAGAAGGGAGAAGCCTGGCAGAGAAGTGTGAAGTGGTATTAAAGGGGTGCTGCATGCTCTGGCCTGGGGACAGAAGCAGTTTGGGGCTCCTGTCCCCAGGAGCACTCTCTTTCTAGGAGTCTGGACCAGGAAACAAAAGGATTGTTATATTTGAGAGCAAGCTGCCAGGCAACCTGTATGCCCATTTTCCTAAAAGTATTATGCAACACTTTGTTGGTGCACTTAGAACGAAACGGTAAGGACATTACTTCCCATCAAATTTTTTCAGTTCTGGATTGAAGGATACATGTATCCCACTGAGAAAAACAAAAAAAGTACAATGTGTGCTCTCTGGCCTCCCGAGCAAGTGTCAATGAAATGATAACATTTCCCTTTCTCTTCCCAGTCAAATAAGCTGCTATTATCCATTGAGTCTACAATCAGCAGACCTTCATCTACATTTCCCCATGAATCATGCTTGAATATTGGCTGGGGGGACCAAAACTATGAGTAGGAACCTACCAACATTGTGGTTGATGCACGGTCAGTGGATCAGCTTAGTTTTCCAGGAAAGTCATAACCCGTGAAAGTGCCCTGAAGTTAAAAAACAATCGTGAGAAGGATATCTTGCTGAAGAGAATTTTTTTCAGTCATTCTTTAGCTCTGAAAATGAATGTGAAACCTTGAAGGGATGTTTCCAGGCAGTGTAGGTTTTCCTGTTTTCCACTGTGCATGACATGAATGAGATCAACATCTGAAACCAGCACAACAATGAACTTAGAGCTGGTTTCTCCCAGTTTCCCCTATCAGAGTGATGATGACCAATTGGCAGGGGTGCCAAGTCACCAACAGAGCTTCAGGATGGTGCCAGCACTGTGATAATTTTAAAAATAAGTTTTAAACACATTAAAAAAAGGTGATATAGGAATGACATTTTCAGTATAGGATAGTCCCCTTCTGTGGGGACCCTGAATACTTAGAGAGCAGTTCATTCATGAAGGAGAGAGATTAGAGATTTGTACCCAAATACTAAAGTAAGATCTCATTATTATTTTGCTATACTATCAAAATTTTAATAGGCAGTGTGCATGGGTGTGTGTCAGAGACCAAACTGCAGTGTGCTGATGATCTAACCTGGTATCATATTTAGACAGTAGGACATCTATCCCGCATGTCCTGTCCTCTGCATGGTCTTCAGATAGAAGGGCAAGGAAAATAAATTGTACACTTCTTTGCAAAATAGTTATGATGTATCCAAAGTACCTGCAAAGATCCATAAATTGAAGAGTTGTTCCCATCACATCCTACGCAACTGTAGTGTATTTATTTTTTTGTTACCACGAAGCTGAACTTTAAAGAATGTAAAAATAAACTAGTTCCTAAGACTCTGTTCTGGGAAAAGCTGTAACTACCAAGACCAAGAACTGCTATGATTACTCCACAGACATCACAAAAATGGCAGTATATTCTGCCAACAATGTGCTGTTCCATTGCTGTAGCACTACCAGCCCCAAATTGCCATCTGTGTCTCCTTAAGTGTTCAGTGTCCCATGTGGCTGATTAGCTGGCATATGCCAACATGTGAAAGAAGGAATTGTTCTGCCTTGTTGAAGGGCTTTTTCTGTTAAGCATTCTAGATATTTACACTTGTTCATCTAAAAGGTAAAGTGTTTGTTATGAGAGCTGTTAATGTTCTGAGAACTGCACAGAACAAATACGACACATAAATCTTGACTGCAAAGAATTTATCTAATTCAGAAGAAAAGACTTACAGGGTCAGATGGATGACTAGTTGTATGTGGAAGTTTTAAAAATTGCTACAGAAGGAAACCAGGCTTTTCAAGAAAAAAATTTCACAAGAAATTCTTGGTTTGAGCTGAATAGGTTTTAGATAAGAACTACCCATATATTTCAGTTCAGATATTCTGCTGTGAAAGTTATAGTCAGGCTATTCTGGGTTTTCTTTTTTTTGTATGTAATTACTCTTCGTGAACTGAACCACAGTCCTACTGATGCGATTTCATCTCTTGCTAATAGGGGACCATGTAATGTCTCACAGAAGATGTAGTCTAAACAATAAACATTATTTACAGAGAAGAATGTACAGCAAATACACTTTAATTCCCAGTGGAATAGAAATATTTCACCAAAAAGAGATTCACCACAAATTTTCATGGGTCAATTTAATTTCATTGGTTTTGTCTATCTTTCTCTTGTGTAAGGGCACTTGTCTTCATGCCAAACAGACATCAAGGAGCCAGAAGGGTGGGGGATTTGTAGCTGAAAGGATGAAGAGAGACTGGTTTCTGAAATATTTGGAGCTGACAATGCTGCTAATCATCTGTGACTGTTTTTCAAAGAATTATAACCTGGCAAATGCATTCAACTTCTGCTGACTCTAAAAGGTTACTGAGATAAATATATGGTTGCCTGCTCTAGCAGTGTAAATTTGCCTGAATAATTTTTCAGACCTAAGAGAAGGAGAAACTTGGCCTGAAACCACTACAAACTCAAGTAGCAAGGAAATCCTGCCTAGGTGAATTATCTAATATTACTCACAATTAATACATTCATGATTATTATGCTAAACACATATCTATGGTTAAAATGCTTCTGTTGAGAGTAGTCTGGAATATAAACCACCTCTTTTTCTCTAGAGTAAAAGGACAATTTTGTGTGGCTCCTGGTTTCGGCACTGAGGTTCTATATAAAATTAGATTCCAAAAGAAGACCTAAAGGCAGTGGAAAAGTAGGAGGTAGCACCACAACTCCTTTTTTTTTGTAGGAATTTTCTTGTTACTTCAGAGTTAAGAAGCTGGTCTGGTCAAGCTCTGTATCTTTCCAGCTGAATCATATACATGAAATAATCTCCTATTTCTTGTGGTTTAGAAAGTAATTATTAGGCCACGGCCAGAGAAAATTCAGAGTAGATCTGCAAACTCTTCAACAATTTAACTGTGAATGGAATAAGTTAGATCTCTGTGGAGACCCCTTCAGGATAAGTCCTGCTGATGTTGTGCCAGGCTTTCAAATGCTGTTTGCAACTTTAGAACTACAATAAATCTGTAATAATTCACCTCAGCAGCCTGTCTCAGGAGCTTTAAACCCAAGTAACTTGCCAGCTTTCTTAAACATGCTTTACTGTATATAGACACTTCAGCTTTTTGTGTATTTCTGTTTCTTTGCCCGTATGAACCACTCCTTTAAATGGTCTGTTTCCCTGGCACTAGGAATGAAACTGGAACAGCTTGTCCTGGCAACTGTTGCTAGTCTACAGTAATTGGATGCATTAAAAATAAAAACAACAACAAAACAATTGTTTTTCCTCATTCCTTCCCAGTAGAAATCAGTTAGTCACAGCCTTTATTTAGCATATGTGACATTTACCTAAGCAAAGGCAATTGGTGAGCCAGTTCTATGAAACAAGCCTGGGGAGCACATATCTTACTCATGCTGCAGACCTTGTTCTGTTGTCCTGCTTGTCACCAAGGCTTAGTCATAATTCAGGACGTTTCTGGTAACAGGACAAACTGCTATGAGATCATTAGTGCCATCATTCAATCATTCAAATTATGAAAGGAATTGGATGGAGGAATTACTGTTGGGAGTACCTTCCAGCAACACTCCATGCAAGGAGTTTTCCCTGGGCTTCATGTCAGGAGCACATCCTCGGCACAAATTGTCACCTTCAGTGCTTCTCTTCTGCAGTCGATCAGATTCCTGTGTGTTCCTGCTCTTGTGGTGCTTTTGCAATAAATTACACACTTGTTCCTCCATCACATGGTACCTTCCCTGTCTCCTACCTGTCCCCATTCCTGCAATCCTTATCTCTAGTCTCCAGGGAGAAGTGGGGGATAATTTTATTTTCTGGAGAAGACATCTGATTTATGACATGCGGGTTCAGCTGTCATGGGGTGGCTGCTCAAGAGAGGTCAAAATTTGGAGGCAGTGTGGGATATGTTGAGGAAGGATAACCAGGAAAGTCTTGGTTATTTTATGTGTTGTTTCATTTCCCTTCAGGTAACTGTAGTGGAAATGGACGCCCCTGGGGAGTTGTAGATTCAAATTAATTTCCCTTCTTGGACTGAGGTCACCTTGAGCTACATCACCCAGAGAGAAACACTTCATTACCTGGCAGGATGCAGATGACCTCTTGATATGAGCTCTGAATAAAATGCAGTTTTGACTCTGTAACCTGCTTGTAGTGATGTACATTTGGGCAGTAGTATAGCTGGAGTCCAGATGCCTGTCCTGCTACATGCCCTGATAATTGTGGATTCTCCTTCCCTGCAGACTTCTGTCAGTGTTGTGACTGTAACACATAATTTCCTTTGCAATTATTGACAGCATCTAAGAGAGAATTTACTCAACTAAAACGTGCAGTGCAACATCTGATGATTTTTTTCAAGGTGTCCCTTTGTTTCAATGGGAAGTATCAGAAATAATTCTCAACTCGTGCCAAATTAAATTGTTCTATAGGTTTTACTTCCATTCTTGTCACATCAGATATAATCTTTCCCTCAGTTCTGACCAGCCTTGTGTGTTGCCTGTGTTTTGTGTGTTGCTTGTGTTTTGGGGGGTGGTTTCTGTCTGTCAACTGTCTAACTCAGAAAAAGGCTCTTTCTTTTCTCTGACAGTATCTTGACTGAAAAATAATGCTCTCACATCTCAGTTTCATCTAGGCATCACCCTGCTTGTGCAAAGAGTTATTTTGGTATGTACATTCACATGAGGACTTTCTTTAACTCTATCAGCTGGCGTTTAATCATTGCTTAGATTCAGAATACATAAAATTTTATTTTTAAAAGATACATTGCTATACATAAAAGCCTCCCAGGGTGACTTTGAAGTTTGAAGATAATTATTTGGCAAGCAATGTGGGGTCTGCTGACATGGTTGGTTAAAGAACACATTGTGCTAATTTGGAGTTATACTAACAGAGATAAGAAGCCTGAACTAAAGAACTCAATACAATCAGGGGCATGTAAATGGGACCTATGCTAAGCCTGCTGGATCTCCTGAGGTTCTGGCTCTAGTTTAGAGCATTTCTTTTTTTAAAACCCCTCTGTTGAAACGTGAGATATGTTGAATGTTCCAGAGGAATGTGAAAGCTGGAAGACTCTCTAGTAAATGAGATTTCCTTTTCATGCCCGATAAGTGATTCATCTATTGCTACCTGCTTTTCCTTTCCTGTATAATTACAGAAGATATGAATTTTATCTCTCATGTTAATACTATCTATCTAGCGTTAAAGACTTTACTGGATGAATTTATATGTTCTGAATTTTGCAAAAGCTCCACAAACAGAGGTACAGGGCAGCAAATAACTAAGGACACTGACCTTCTGGTTTGGCCTTACAGAAAGTACCTTAAGATGAACTGGTTATTCCTGTAGGAGTGATTTAAAATACCTGCTCCATGTTTCTGCCAGATACCCTTACTGCAGCAGCAGAGGCAGCAGAAAGGGTGATATACTCTTTCTCTCTGTTACAGAGGTCATAGCCTGGCGTATTGACTGAAACTGCAATAAGACTTAGCTTTTGGGCAGCAACTCCTGGCTGTGTGGGCAGGCAGCTGAGAGTAATAACCTCTTAAATTATTCCAGCTTACATTGCAAGAACTCATTTAAAAGTACTCTGCATAATCTTGGGCCCATATTTTCTACGGTGCATTTGCTGTCATGAGGCTTTGTGTATAGTTTTCACCTACTACATGTGGCCATTTGACTTCTCACCTGTGCATGAAACCACCAAAATGTAATTGTCTTGTGTTCAGTATGGGTGGATATCCATCATGGTACTGATCACAGAAATGTCTGATGCTTTTAGAAATCCTGTTCCCCTGTCTTTGTAAAGGGGCTGGTAATAGCACCATGTTCTAGTACCTGGCTGGGAACCTTGAGAAGGCAAATCAGGTAAGACATTTCTCTCATACCAGAGGTCCACAGCATGTCAGGCTTTGGACATATCATGCAAACCCCTCTCCCTGGAGTTCTCACTGAAAGCAAGATACTTCTCTCTTGTAGGACCTGGGAGCTGCTGTCTCAGTGATGTTTTCATGATGCCCACATGCTCACAAACCCCCATCCCTGCCTTGCTGCAAGCCTAAGAAGCTTACCTGTATGCCAAGTATGGCTTCTGTGCTGCTAGCTCCTGCTCACAGGTGGAACTGTGCTGTCCAGAAATCAGTTCTGGTACCAGTATCTCTGGAAAATATCTCATGGCATGGAGACACTGTGGATTAGAAGTCAATGGCTGCACAACTGTGATGTTTGTGGGTTTAGATTTGTTTGAGTTTTTTTGTTAGAGGGTAAATGCTGTGTTATAATCCCTTGCAATTATTATATTCATAATGGAGGCAATAAAAAGATTAATAAAGTTATTTTGGAATAATTATTTAAAGACTGACAGCCACAGTAATGATCACAGTCTAAGTGAGGGCAAGAAAGAGCTATGACAATTCACATCCGTGTTCACCAGTTCCTCCTCTGCTGGTCTAGTCCTTCATCAAAAACTTTCAAATAGGCTTTTGAACTCACATCAACCACAGTGACTCACAGAATTCTCTCAATGGCCTTTACTTGCCCCCTTAATTCTCGGCATTTTCTCAGGAACTTGAGATTTAATTGAGGCCTACTTTTTTTCAAGTCTAAGTCAATTATTTCCCTAGACTTTATATGTTTTTAAAAAGTATTAATGACTAAACAGCTATACTTGACATTTCTTTCAGGATGGGGGAGAAACTGACTAGTGGTTTTCCATAACAGATAAATCTATTCAGGAAATTCTGTTGGAAGCAGAACTTCAAGGTTTATCTTGGCATATCCAAACTGCCACTTGGAAAGAATAGCTTCATTCATGGCTCTAGATTTTGTTGTTGCTAAGAGTTCTGTGCTTACTAAAGGGTAGTGTACACATAAAAGGGACAAAGGTACAATATCAGTGGAGTTGCAGATGAGATTTTGCAAACAGCTGTCCGAATAAATAGCTTCAGTATGTCAATCCTCAGCCTCCACTCATGTTTCACAACAGGTGAAACCACATAGGAACTATGGTGAATACAAGAAAATCTCAGCTAAATCTTAGTGATCAAGCATGTAATACAATAAATAATAGTGCTGACCTCACTTATGACAGCTTGAGCACCATTATTCTCAGGTTGGTGTCTCGAACAGGAGTTCCTTTACAACACCTGACAACTGCAAGGAGAATAACACCAAGAGTTCATTTTAATTCATAAATGGCACCTCCTTTTTCTTCTGGATGACTTTTATCAACTTAGATTTCAGTTTCAATTTTTTATCTCAGAAAATGAAGATGATAAACACAATCCAAATACATATTGAAAGGGTTGATGCTTCTATTTTTTCCATGTGATCTTCATCTGCCTCTGCTTTGAAATGTTTCTGTTTCCCTCCCTCTGCCCTGAAGAATTCTGATAATGAATTTGGGTGAAGTCTTAAAAAAAAAAAAAAGTAGTGAAATACATTAAAAAATTAGAAGAGTTTCTCTTGGATTGCGTTCTTAAAATAAGGTCTGAAGCAATTTAAACAAAACATGAGTTTTTTTGTTCTTCCATTAGAGAAGATCAGTTATCAGTGGGTTATACACATGTAAAGAATTTACATCACCTGAAATATAATTTGCACTCTTATTCCTTCCATTTACATTGTTGATAACCTTTTAACTTCTATAATGTATGGAATCATAACAAAATTTTTAAATTATCTGTAAGTACAAGCTGTAGTTTTGATTAGATACCTTAATTACTTGAAGTTTTCAGCCCAGTTTTGAATTACTTCACGAGCAGATTGGAAATGTTCCTGTTAATAAAAACTCAGGATCTGCATTTTTGCTTAAGAACAGTGATTTTAAAAATATTATTTACTTTCTTCGAAGAAAAAGAATCTGAGCAATAGATCTGGCATTGAAGACACTTTCCTTTATACCTCTTCCTCCCAAAATCTCATTCATCTGGGTTCCATCCAGAACCTGTTTGTTGTCTCTGCAAGGCTAGGGAGCGGCAAAGAAATACAGCAACATAGACTTCTTCTAGAAAGCAGAAGAAGCCATTTATTGCAGGAGTAGACACATTTTTATAGACTGGTTTGCAGAACCGAGGATAGAATAAGTTTATTGGCTTAAGGAAGGCAACACTTCTTGTAAACATGTTTTTACTAAAATGTTACGTTTTTTAGGCACTCATTTTGTCAACAACATCAGGTACTAAACTTTGTTATTAATTTTTTTCCTTTTGTTTTCTTTTGAGTAGCTTGGGAAAACTTAAAATGCTGTTTTCCCTAACTTTCAGTAGCATCTACAGTTTCTAGTGACTTTTCTATGTAGTTTCAGCTTGGAGTGTGTGTGGATTTTCAATGAAACTGTGGACATAGAGGTGGGTATCTGGTGCCTAACAGTATTTCAGAGGTAACAATGATATGGTTTAGTGGTGGACTTGGCAGTGCTGGGTTAATGGCTGGACTCAGTGATCTCACAGGTCTTTTCCAATCTGATGGCTCTGTAGACCACCTGCACTGGTTTTCAGGGTAGGCCTGCAATGTCTCTGCTGCACAGTGGTCGAGTGTTCAGAAAGCAAACCTGCTTTCTAATTTTCTTGCTTGCTAGCAAGCTGGCTCTTGAGAATCAGTTAATGATAGCTCGTATATCTGAAGCTGGCACTGCATTGTGGATTGCAGCCATAGCATTAAGAGCCTTTAAAGGTTGAGTGGCTATTACTGATCTATAAAACATTATTGCATAGCAATTTATTCCACGAAACCAAAATGATGCAAGCAGAAACTGTATTCATTACATAAACAGCACTCTTCCACAAACAGGATTGACATTCTATAAGCAGCACACATGTAGGAATGAGAATTTAATAAAACAAACCATGAAAGGAACAAACTGTTACAGTCTGATGTAATTTCAGTAGTTTTGTAGTGGAGAATTTCCACCCACTATGTGTGAAAGGAAAAAGTACACATAGTCCTGCACGCTCATTATGCTTCTACTTCTTTGATAGTGGCAAGCATATTCGGGGGTAAAATGATGGCTCTTTGTGTCCTTTCTGGTACTCCTTGACCATTTACAGAGAGTCATTGCTTCCTAAAGTTAGGAAAAAGAAACATTGTATTTTGATAATTAATATGATTCCTAATTGGAAAAAAACTGACACTTTAATTTGAAAAGGCCCACAAATACTGAACAGTTATTTAATTGAGGTGTTTTTTTCCTTTAGCAGTAAAAATAAGATCATTGGGAGGCAGATTGCATGATAGCTTACAGTCAATTTCTTTCAGACAGCAGTAATGGAAACTGTCCTTTTGAATATAATTACATATGTGAACGATCAGGGAAATCTGCCAAAGGTTTCACTGCTGGGAAGTTAATCTTTCATCTTTTCAAATATTTATTTGTAGATCCAGATCAGTTACATGAAGAACAAGAGCAGCCATAGTATCAATGTTTGTATTAAATACAAGAAAAGTATACGTGTGTATATATATATATATATATACACACATACAAACATACATAAGAATATTCCAGACATACAACAGAAACTTCTGTATTCCTAAAACTAAAATCAAGCTCATAGTTTCCGTTTCCAGTTTTGTACCGCTTTTGTGTAATGCTGCAAATTTTACTGACTTATTAGGTTCAGACACTGCTTGTCATTCAAATTTATGTTATTCATACAAACAAGTATGAATGTCAGATATTGGGAGGTCATTTTTTGGCACTCCACTTCTGGAAAGATGTGAACCAGCTGGAATGAATCCGAAGGAAAGTAACAGAAATGAGTAGAGGTCCAGAAAACATAACCCATGTGAAAAGATTGAAGGTACCAAGGTTGTTTAGTCTAGAGAGAAGCAGAGAGAGGGTGAAAATTTTAACAGTTTTTTGTGTATCTAATAAGCAGCTCTGCTTATCTATTTCCAAGCTGATGGCTGATACAGCAAGAAGGAATGATCTTAAACTGTGCTAAGTGAGAGACAGATGAGATGCTAGGAAATACACTGTAATGGTATGGCGAGACAAGTCCTGGAAGAGTGCTGGAAATTTGATCATCTGGAGATTTGAAAGAGCAGGTTAGAAAAACGTCAGCCAAGAAACATTGGAAGAGGGGGAGCGGAAGGAATGAAAGGGTTGAACTAGGCAGTCTTTTGACAATCTTTTGAAAATTCCTTGTTTCTGGAGTACATTACTTCACATCCTGGACTTTATAGTAGCTTTGCTACCTTTCCAGGCATTCAAGATAGCCTGGAGACAGATTTCATTTTCCAGATCAAAAAGCACCAGTGGAAAAGGTTACCTTCCCATGTTGTTGCATGCAGTGGGAGCATGCCATTTCTTTGTTCTGCTGTTCCAGTCAACTACCAGAGTGGCTTAGGTGGGCACTCCAAAACCATTTCAGTAAAAATAACCAAATTAGTAAAGATCTTTTTGAAGTGTATACGTGAATCTGGCTATCTCATTTGACTGAGCAGTACTTGTCAGTAATTCTCCAGCAAGATCAGTGATAACGAGGAGGTGAGTCTTGGCTATTTGACTGAGCACATTTTCTTCTTCCCTCTTAAGACGTTGCAGACATTGCTCATAATTTTCCCCACTAAACCTGCTGCTTTCCCACCTGCCATTCTTTCTTCAAGGAACAAATATCCTTCCTGTCCTTGGAAGTGCTCAAGGCCAGGCTGGGTGGGATTTTGAGCTACCTCTAGTGGAAGGTGTCCTTGCCCATGTCAGCAGGTGTTGCTAGTAGATGATCTTTAAGGCCCCCTCCAACCCAAACCATTCCGTTGTATCATTCCTGCATCATGGGTTGTACCTCTGAGATCTTTTACTAGACATAAAGTTAATATATGTTAGGATAAGTTACAGTGCAAGACAGACTGGACTTGGAGTCTCAGAAAAAAATGGGCAAAGTAGATAATGTTTTATCATTGTTTAAATATCATGTCTGTTTTGATATATTGCCTTTCTGGCAAACTGGATCCATCCTTCAGGAAATGCTAGCATGAACCTGATAGGACATTACACACTACTAAATCAGTCCAAGAAGTTATAGTGGCAACTAGCATGGCCTCCTGTTCTCAACAGCCTGTTAATATTTGGAGGGTAATTTGGACATCTCAGTTCTTTGCTATCTGAAACTCAGGATATAACTTTAGATTCTGTGGAAGAATACAGAAATTATTGAGACACTGATCAAACAGTACTTCTCAGACTCTTACACTGAGACCTCAAAATAACTTAGAGGTTATATGTACTTCACCTGTGGGTGCCTGTATTTGGGTCAGACCATTAGACCATTCCAGGTACCTGGCCCTTTTCTTCAGCAGTCTCAGATTGGAGGGGGCTCAAGTGGTTATGAGCCAGGCAGAAAGTCACAGCAGCTGCTGGGAGGAGACACTGTTGACATTGCCCTCTCCACCTCTTGCTACTTCTGGCAAGGGTAAGAGTCCTCACTTCCTCTAGTTTTGAGAAAAAGGTAAGGGAAATGTTTGGTGAATTTTGAGGAAGACAACTGAACAAGCTCTATTCATCCCAGAATACAAGACAGAAACAAAATCTTCACCAGAAACCCCTGGGATGTCTTAGCTGTATCCAGATTATGGTGTGCTCATTTAAAGCGATGTCTCTCTGCCCTCATTGGAGGAAGCAATATTTTGCAGGACTGGAGGTAAAATGCTGATGGAAGATTTTGAAGGGATTGCATCTTAGTTAATGTATGTGTCTTTTTAGAGACTATCTAAAAGAGAGTAGGGCAGAGCTGTGTTCTTGACAAGAACAATATTTGTATTGCACAGATACTTTGTTAAGGATCTCATGAAAGTAGGGTTTAGCAATTGTTCAGTAATAAATTGCAAACTGATAAGCTTGAGTGTGTAACTGCTAAAAGGTTAAAATAAACTCCAAATTTTCTTCCAGCTTTTTAGACCTTGCATCCATCTGCCACATCTCTTGTTCTACCTTGCATTTCTGGACCTTCTAAAAATCCCAGGTGTGTACAAGCATGACTCACACAACCTCCATCTGCTCTGTGATCCATGTAGGCCATAAGTACCTTATATCACTGTCATGAAGCCAAAGAGCTCCCTTCGAACTAAACATGCTTTTTGTGTGGGTATAATGCCATCTTTAAAGGATACTGCCATCTAAAGATTTTATTGTATTTCCATATAACTGTTTGGATTATGCAGAGGGATATTAAGCTTTGTGTCCTTATAAAAAAACAGTAATGTAATGGAAAATGAAAATGGGTTCCAAAAAGCCAAACTTTTTACAAGAGATCCCTAAGATTTAGAATTATCATGGAATATAGCACGACCCTCATCATTGTGATTTAAAGATTTAAAATTGCTGTTTTTCTCCATGTAATTTTTGATCCTATATTTTATAAAGATACTTTGCTAATTTTGCAAGAGACACTTTAGTGCTGGCTGTCTGCTTTTAAAGGCAACTGCACGCAAAGATGCATTTCATCCAGACTAGAGGTTGAAATCCCTGCCAGATAGTACATAACACTAATGAAGGTCAATACAGTTTGTTCAGAAATAGCTCTAAAAATGGAAGCGAGTTCCAGTCTGCAAGTCCTCAGTTCACAGACTTACCTACAGTTTATAGATTTACTCACATTAATCTAAGGGAATTTAACAAGATATTTTAAATTATATCAGCAGTTTCTTTTAAATAGTTCCTTTCATATGTAAAGAAGTTCTGGGTGCACTGTGTGACAAGACAGAAATGAATGGCAAAACGTGTGTCAGGGGAAATTAGTAAAACCAGTATTCAGAAGGAAATTATTTTGCATGTGTACTGGTCAGAATAAAAATATTTACCAGAGCAAACCCCACTACCTAGAAACAGTTTCAACTAAAATATTTCAGCAACACAGCCAAGGAGTAAGTGACTTCAGAAAAATCAGAAATAACTGGTTTAGCTCAGGAAAGCCAGCTCCTTTACTTGAAAGAATTTAATAACCTTTCACTTGCATAAAACTTGCACATGGAAAGAGGCTTGTAAATATTGTACGGGCATGTTTTCTATGATGAACAACCTTCTCCCAGCTGCAGTTATCGAGGGCAGGGAGGGAGAACAATTGCAACATTCCTTGTAGTGTTACCATTCACACTTCAAACAGGACATATATGGGAACAAGAATAACACTGGTGCTGTTCTAAATGTATATTAGAAAGCACCAAAGTGGATATAATTTATCCCTATGACATCCAGATGCTGTGGAAACTGACCTCATATAAGCCAGGATGTTTCTTTTATGATTTAAATTCTGTTTCTTCTGGCCCACATGAAGCATATGAATACCACCAAGGAAGAATTCACATATAAACTACCAAATGCTTCTCAACAATTTCAAACCTTTTCTGAAGTGACAGGAATATTTATATGATCCCTGTGTACATTTTCAGTCCTTTAGATGCTTCAAGAAGAAACAGAAAACTCTTTTATGTAAAACTTTATGTAAAGCTTTGTCTATGACATTGTACATAAAACCAGATTGCATTGTACTTCCACTGGATGGAGAAATGGCCAGGACAGAGGGTTTAATGAAGATACTATTTCACTACAGAATGATTAATTAGAAAGCTCTAAAAATTCTTAAAATCTTCCTCAAGGAAGATTCTTAAACAACCTTTTATTATCTTTTTTTTATCATGGTTCTCAACATCAAACCGTTGCCACTTGTGAGAAGGAAAAGTAGATAATTTTTGTGTTAAAGGGAGTATAAGGTAGTTGTGTTGTCGGAAATCTACTCGAGGAGCAAAGTTTAATTTACTTTTTTTTTAGAAAAGAGAGTGGCTGCATGGAAGACTGAATACTCTTTAATACACTTATAATTCATTGAGCACCAGCTGGAGATTTGATCAGCTTTCTGTTATTTTTTCAGAGGCAAATTAACCAAGTCACTAGAACAATCTCAGTCCTCCCATAAAGTTTCTGTGTCTGAGTTCTGTCGATTTGCTTTGCATTGCAGAAGACAGACATGATCTCTCAATCACTCATCATCTTCCAGCTGTGTCCTTCAGTTTCTTCACAAATCTAAAATTAATCTTACTGTGTTGAAGCTTAGAAAACTCTCTTCTATAAAAGTGCTTCTTGTTAGCAGATGACTAATCCTCGTCATCTCTGCCTTCCCTTGCTATGAGGAACTTCATAAAATGGTAAAATGATCTGGGGAGGAAGGAACCTTAAATATCATCTAGTTCCAGCCCCCCAACAGGTTGCTCAGAGATCCATTCAACCTGGTCCTGAACACTTTCAGGTATGGGGCATACACAGTTCTCTGGGCAACCTGTTATTGTGTCTCACCCTCACAGTAAAGATTTCCTTCCTAATATCTAATGTAAAAATCCACTCTTTCAGTCTGAAGACATTCTCTCTCGTCCCATCACTACATGTCTGTAAACAGTCCTCTTCAGTTTTCCTGTAGACCTTCCTTAGATACTGGAAGGCTGCTATAAGGTCACTGCAGTCTTCTCTTTTCCAGGCTGAAAAAGCCCAATTGTGTTAATCTTAGTTTACAGGAGAGACACTCCATCTATCTAATCATCCTGGTGGGCCTCCTCTGGACTCAATCCCCCAGGTCAACGTCCTACCTGTGCTGGGGACTGCAGAGTTGCATGCAGTATGCAGGTAGGGTCTCATGAGGGTGGAGTAGATGGGCAGAATCACCTTCTTTGAGTGTTGCTTCCTCTTATACTGCCTGTATTTTCTTATGTCTCAATGCTACAACATTTGCATTCACAAATATTTTTTTTTCACTATCTACAACAGCTTCATTGATGGCAGCAGTTTGTGTGTGTGTGTGTGTATAAATACTTGGGGAGAAAAAGTGACTGCCATACTTAATGCTCTGGAACACTTTGACAATGATAGCTGCATATTTATTTTCTTTGAGGTTGATCAACAGCTATTGGCAAGGTGTAGGGATGGATTGCTTCTGTCAGCCCAGATGGTGCTCAAAGTAGAGTTTATTCAATAATATTTTAAAAATATTTATACAAATGTTTTCTTACAAGTTCTGAGAATAACATTCTGTGTTGACTACAATATATGCTTTGCCTTCAAAGCCTGTTTTTGGTAAAGGCCAGTCTTTCCTTTTTGTAGTCTTTCCTTTTTGTAGTCTTTCCTTTTTGTACTCCTTCATTCCACTGTTATTGAAAGTCTCTGTCAGAGGAGCTCAGGGGTGGGCTACAGGGCTATCTTTGGATGCTATGACCCCTAGCAGCCTGCATGAAGTTAATTCCCCAAAGAGGATGAGCAGAACAGAGCACGGGCCCACAGGCTGGCTGCTCCAGTTTACACTCAAGCACTGATGGCAGTGAATTGACATTAGGATGCTGAAGTGCAAAGCCTGTGGTTTTCTGTGGAGCTTCTTCTGTGACACTGTTGGTGCCCACCAGCAGAAAAGAAAGCAGGTACAGAACAGAGGAGACCCACAGCATGTCTAGTCACTCCAGCAGTTATCAGTGAATGGGATCCTCTGCCAGAGCAGCCCTAGGCAGAGCTGTCAGTGTCCATGTACTTGGGCATGCTTTGAAGTAGCTGCTGTGGATACAGCCTGACAAATAGCTGAGGCAGCACGGGGTTCAGTGCAGGCTGCACTTCCAGTTATTTATTCAGCTTCTCCCATGGTTTGCATAACCCAGGCGGAGAGCTGTGCTGCCATAGCTACACAGTAACATCACTCCTGTGAGTTTAAAGTTAGACTGGGCTTGTGTGCATGAGTTCCGGCCATGGCTCCACACAAACAGACCAGCTCTGCCCTTATTTGTTTGTTTCAATTCCCCAGTGGGATCTTCAGGCACTGCTGGAATAGAAATAATAATGAATAATTAATAACTTCTGCAGAATAATTTCAAAACTATTCACTGTGCAGTTGATGTTTATTAGTGCAGAGTAGGTGATGCAACAAAAGACAGCAAACAAAATGAGCTGTGGACTGTTTTGCTTCAATTTATTGTACATTTTCTTCTGGGGATAATTATGTCTTAAAATGAAAGCAAATTATGTACATTTGTGGTTGGAAAGATTCCCCTTGCCTCCAAATATCTTCTGAAAGTAGCTTTGTTTATTAGTCTTGGTATTATTTTACTATTAATACAATGCTGAAAAAGTGTCTGGAGAGAGGTGATTTTTTTCAAAAATAGAGTTATAAGAAGTCACAACTGGGTATGTTCTGTCCTTCTGTTAATATTTCTATGTTCTTTTGGCATAAATTCATGTCAGCCTCCATCTTTGAGTCCAAAACAGCTAGATGGAGCTCTTTGCTCTCTAATTAACAGGAAATCATCTTAAAGAACTAATTTAAAATCTTTGGACCAGTCTGCCAATGAAAGTATTCTCATTTTTAAAAAATAAAGATAGCTCTGAGTAAGAGCTATGTAGGAAAGTTTTGCAAGATTAGACCCAAAGGCTTAAAACACAAAGATGTTAATAATGAACATGTGAGCAGAGCTGGTTCTGCAGTGCATGGACTGGCAAAAAAACATAAAAAATAAATGAAACAGAATGAAATACAACTCGAAGGTTTCCTCTCAAGCAGTAACTCTGTCATATATAAATATAGATACAAATATTGAATGAGATGATATAATGATCTTTCTCTGACTCAATGAACCTAGACAGATGCCAAGTGTATTTGTTAGTGAAGATAGCTAAGGTTCTGCTTGTAAGAAGTTGTATTGAAACAAGCCAGGTAGAGATCCTATGATCTAAAATACCATGCCTAAGAGAAGAATAAACATTGTATTCAAAACCTACAAAGCCAGGCAGCAGTCTTACAGGTGGTCTTGCTAGTTTAAGTAAATCTACCCTAATATGGATATCTTTCCTTCTGTCAACCCTCAGGAAATAAAGATAAATGAAAATGGAGAACTATTTGCTTTAAAAATATTCACACTAAAGATACTCATATATATTTAATTTGTTATCACATTTTGGAAAAGGTAACTTATAAACATAGATATGAGGATGTTTACTCTTTGTTTTTATTTGCAATACACACAGTTATGCTGGTTTTACACTAAAACCTCTTAGAATCAGTGGAAGATTTTCCCAGTGGTAGGAGAAACTAAAAATAAACTATATAATGTAATTGCTTTCACAAACCACTAATCAAACTCCACTCCTGAAACTGTGCTTCTGCCAACTACTAAGGCACCCTGGTTATTACAGACACACAGCAGCTCTGTCTGCTTCTGCTTTGTTCTCCCCTTCCTGGTCCGTGAACACCGTGATCTAACAGAGGGAACAGAGCTGCAGGGACACTTTGGGGCACCCATGCATCACCTCAACTTCAGAGCACACAAGCATTTTCCAGAGGCTACCTTGCCCTCCTGCTCACTTTGCTGTCTATGACCTGGACCTGGTCTTCCTAGGCAGCCAAAGGATGCTGGGAATACTCACTTCCCTTAAGTACCTCCATTGCCACGGGACAGGATAGAAGACTCCTAAGCTGACTTTGGGATTTTCTCAGCTGCACTGCGGACCTGAAGGAGTCTGCCTGAGCTGTAAAATTGAGTCTCATGATATTACAGTCACAACTTTTGTTCCTCTTTGCCTGCTCAACTCCAGCTAGCAATAGTTTTTGTTTCTCTGCCACACAGGAAAGCTGTTACAGGATCTCACTGCAAGATTAGAAACTTCCTACTCTCCCAACATAACTTACTGCTAGCCTACTTTATCTCATACCTGAAAGCTTAACTAGATCCTCCCTGATGCTAGTGGAATAGAGTCAAGCTGTGGCTACACCAGCAAATTAATTGCAGTAATACAACTGGATTGGAAGGCAAAAGCAGTCATTGATGACACTCTTGTGTCATATTCTTCACAGGCACTTTGAGGTCATGTCACTTGAGGTATGATTTCTTCCAGTTGAATAACTCCTGCATGTGTGATTCAAAGTTTTCCAAAGGAAATCTGTGCTTCAGACCTTTTCTTCCTGGATCTTAGGTTCCTTTAGGAAGTGCCACTCTGCCTGCCTCATATAGATAAATGCCACAACTCACAGCAGTTTCCTCCTAGTTTTATCTGTCCAACATCACACACATGAAAATATCACCTCTGTTCCTGCTCATGCTGTGCAAGACACCACCTGCACCTCTGCCCACTTCCCTCTTCATAGCCTGCACTGCATTTGCTGCTCTGTGCTGCAGTCATGGAGTGAATCCTGTGACTTCAGCAGGTATCCCAGCAAGACATCAACCAGCACTGACACTAGCAAGCCCAGAATTCTGTCTGATGACTTTGATGGCTTTGATGACTTTGATGGCTTGATTGATGTCAAATTGAGACTACTGTGACTACATCACCATTGGGATGACCAGTAGCAGATATGATATTTTCCACTGCAGTTGGACACCACCAAGAATCTCTCCTTTGAGCTGGTTTCAAGGTCTCGCCATCCTGACATGTAATTTTGCAAGCTGATATCTCTATTCAGAAAACCAACCGTAACCCTATGGAACTTCAGAAACATTAAAGTCTGGCCTGTGGCTTATCAGCATGGGATGGACAAGTCCACCACAGGCAGGGTGCAGTGAAGCTCTCCAAGACTATTCTCCACAGCTGCTTCCTACATCCAGAGCAAATAAATGACATAAGCAAAATCTCTGCGACCTTTTCCATTCAGGGGCTTCATTACTGTTTGTGCTGTGGGAGAGAGGGACAGGGCCCTCCTTCTTCCCCCTGCTTCCCAATGCATGGAAACTGTGATCCCCTAAACTGAAAGGGCTGCCACTTCTTGTTCAGGCCAAAGGCAGGCCAAGATGCCTTGACAGAGTTTGCCAAAAGGAATGAGGATACTCATGCCTTCTGCAGCTCTGGCCATGCAGTCATGGGGTGCAGGCACCATCTTTTCAAGCTGAACAAGGATCATTCATGACACTCAGGCCAGGTATCAATGCATGCATGACTGGATCATGAGTCTGTGCTAAGGACTACACTGTTAAATATGGGAATGCTCACTTACTGCAGTGAGCTTCTTGCTCAGCGTGCAAGTCAGGTGTTTCAGCAGCACGCTGCAAGGTGGAGGGCCATACAAAGCAGCCTTGATGACAATGCCCTCCAAATTATGGGTGCCTGCTGTGTCCTGCAGGATTGTGGGAGAACAGATTTTGGACTGAAATGCTGAGGAACAGCTTCTTCAGAAAAACTATGCACAATCTGTTGCACTCTGCACATGAAACACTTATGATGACATGCATGCAAGGGATGTTATCTGTTCCTTCATGGATGGAGAACATCTGAAACCAGATGCTTACATATCCCCATCCTTTCCAGAAATTAAACTTCATAATGAAAATTATAAAGTTTAAAAAAGAAAAAAAATCCCAGAGTATCTTTTAGATCTGCTCAGTCCTCTTCTTCTTCTGGAAGACGCTACAGTGGATTTTTGTAGCCCTAGTGTTGAGCAATTTCTCAACTGTGCCACTCAATACACTATTCCTTTTCAGCAAAGATGGTTACTCTAGTTAAATCTTCTCTAGTTTTCTGCCTCCTTTGACTCTTTCTGTGTATCAGTATGTGCTTTGACTCAATAAGTCTCAGGAAACCACCCTCACTCTCCTGAGAAGAGTCTCCTGCCCTCACAGGTCTTTCCTGGAGTAGCTGCTCTGGGGGATGTAGCAGTCAGAATATACATGGGATTCTGCTGAAAAGGATGGTGTGTGGGTGTGTTTTTTGCTGCTTAACAAAGATCTGACAGGAGAAGAGGGCCTTGAGGGTGCATGTGGCACTGCAGGGAGCTGGCAGCAACACAGTGGTGGGAGAGAAGCTTGTTGAAGGTTCTTTTAGTTGAAGCTGCTTGGGGATGGGACAATCAATACATGTTGGAGTAGTAGATCTAGCTAGTCCTGAGCAGTAGGAAGGGACTCCTCAGCAGGAAGATTCTCCTTCCATGTCAGACAAAACTCTGTCTTACTTCTCCTTCATTCTTTACAAATTTTAGGAAAAAAATCTCCCATCTTTTCTGTGCTTTGGCTTTTCCCTCAAATGTTTGATTCGCAGAGACTGAGCCCTTCCAGCCTCACAAGCTGCCCCAGTTCCTTGTCCCAGAGGGACTTAAAGCTGGAGTCCCAGCTTTGTGTGCTGGCCTTCCTACTCATGAACACTCAGGGGCCAAGCTTTCCACAATGACACTTCTTCAAAGAACCACTTCCTCCAAAGTACCCTTCCCATGCTGTGATGGGCCATCAGTACCTACAACCCACAGTCCCTTCTCAGACACCTTGCTCTTATCCTAGGGAAAAAAGACGGCAAATGCTAGGATGACTCTGAGCTTTAGCTCAAAGTGAAATATCTGTATCTAAGCAGAAATGGGTTAGCATAGGTGACTTCATCTTCTGAGCTGACAGGCCCCATCACTTCTAAGGAGATCAATGTGGTAGGGAAATTGGTGGGAAAATCCACATGGCCAAGAACTACTTAGGAGTAAGGACAGATAAAGAGAGACCAGAAAGAGATGCAGGGAGTGGGAAAAAAACCCCATCCCTGCCACTTGTCAGTTGTAACAAAGCTCAATGGGGACAATGCTGGTTAAAACTGGTAAACATGGCCAAAGAAAAATAGCAACACAGTGCCTGTAACTGTGTGTTGGAAAGAGGGAAGCAGTCACTGTGATGTCCAGAGTTTTTCTCTCTCTACCAGTCTGTCTACTGACACTGCTGGGTATAGGTTCCTCTCTAAGTCCTTTCCTCTTTCTTCTCTTCCCAGGAACTTGAGCTTGAAGCTCTGAAGAAAGGTGAAGGAGCTGCTTTTGTTGTCCCTTCTCCTGTTCCTGAGATCCTGGCCCTTTTAAGGGAATGTAGAGGAAAGATGGAGAGGAGTGGTAGCCAGCTGCTACCCCAGTAACATCTTTGTGCTGTAAATACAGGGAAGTCTTTCAGCATGTGCTTTTCAGTCTCATGACTGAGGGCAGAAGTGGGAGCAGTAGTGTTATTGTGAATGGTACCATATCTACATCATCAGGTGATAATCCAGTGCCTGCAGGAAAGGACCATGCAAGAGTGTCAGTTTACAGTCAGTTAAGAAGGATGAATCACCACAGAGTGCTCTATTCACAGCTTTCCTGGGTGTCTGGACTGAGCTAGATGCTCCTCCTGAGTGGCATTGGATGAAAAGTTTTGGATGTAGAGACAATTGCTGCATGAAAAAATACTCTGGCAGACTTCAGACCTTGAAGAATACTTTGCAAAGTGGTCAGATCACCAATATGGTAAACCACAGCTACAAATATATACCTGTAATACAGTTGCTAGAGATTCATCCCTTCTCTTACCAGCATGGAGATGTGAGTATGAAATTGTACCCATGCTCCAATTAACCAGGACAGAAGGTGACTATGGCAAGTTATGGTGGGAGTAGCCAAAGCAGAAGCTCCTCTGAATGTCCTCACATGCCTCCTGCAAAGTTTAGGTGTGGGCTTTTAGGTCAGTACTGGCCTGGTGGCACTGTGACACAGGGCTATGGAGGGTCAAACAAACAGCCAACTTTGTGGTGGACTCCCAGCCACTGAACTTTTAAAGCTGTCTGTGATGGACACATACCTTCCTCTGTTCTCATAGTGTGACTATTTTCTTCAGAAAAAATTATCTTTCTCTTCTCAAGCCTCAAGCAACACTGCTAGCAACCGGCTGATACTGCCCCCATGTTATTCAATTGTCCAAGAAGTTTTCATCCTCTTCATCTCACAGTTTGATGAAAGATGTCATTTCATCAAGTGTCTGAAAATCTTTCAGGAGAATGGGCAGGCGTCTGATATTTTGACACACAAACAAAAATTGCAACCTGGAAAAGGAAACCATGGCAGGGTTGGACTGGAAGACAAAAGGAAAGGTAGCAAACCCAGTGATGCCTCTGTAGAAGATGAAACATCTTTGCAAAAATAGCTGAGGCATAACAGTTGTTGATAAATAGACAGAGATGACACTTGTTCATTTAAATGTCAGAAGAGATGCTTTATGGGATCTGTGGAAGAGTCAAGAGCCTCCTCACAGCACAGATATTTTATATAACACCTAGTGGCAATGTGGCCCACACCCTGGCTCAAAACCCACTGTCTCCATGGAGCACTGGAACACTTGTGAAATTATAATTTCATTTTAGTTTCCTCCAAGGGGAATTTAACAGTGCACACCAAAATCACACTGCCATCTGAACCAAGATGCTGGAACTGAGACAAACAGGGAGGTCTCTGCAAAACTGCACAACTCTTTCAAGCCCCAGTGTCCATGTAGAACTCTTTCCTCACTCTTTGGAGGATAAGGGGAGACAAGCTAAGATTTTTTATGTCGGTGTTCTGCCCTTATAGCTGAGATGTAACACTGTAGATTGATGCAATACTTACAGGATCCCTGATCTATTTTGTATGTTCGCTTTCTCTTCTGAGGAATTTGAGTATAAGGATTCTTTTAAGCATCTGACCCACACCAATATAAAAGTTGGTGTCTGGACCTGGGAACTTGGAAGCATCTGTAGGTCAGTAATATGAACATGACTGGTAGGCTGCCTCCCCTGAACATAAAATGCTGCACTGAAGCTGGATGAGTTCTACTGTGCCCAAAAAGGCCAAGTTTGATGGCAAACTTTCCTTCTCATTTATATGTAGAGGGTCTTTTAAAACTATTATTTGGCAGTAAACAATCCAAGAAGATGTCTCCCAAAGTCCTATAGTACGGAAAAGATTGAACAGAAGTAATCTAAGTAATTGGAGACAGTAAACTTATCCTATTGGACCTATGTGCTTTTTAAAATTTCTCACTTTCAATGATGATTTTGGAACTGAACAAAGTAGAAAAAAAATGAACTGGATTTTTTTATTTCACCAAAGTGTAAGAAAGGGCTCTAGTTTAAATCAACTCTGCTGCCTCTGTTTAGAAGACATATTTAAAATCAAATCTTTGACATGGAATTATAATTAATATAACATGAAATAAAAACTTTCCAATGTGGTGTCTGCCATTTCCTCTTTACTACTTCATATCTTCCAGCTGGATTAGCATCAAAGAATCATCACAAGATGTTTGCCTATGGTTCAGCTGCATGATCACATCACACTTTTTTCTCCACACCTGAGGGATTAATGTAGAATTAAGGGTTTTATCTACTTCAACTATTAAGCACAAATATTCAAGATTATTATATACTTTTACACTTGTTGTGTGATGATCAATAGGAGATTTTTGTTTGACTTTTCTCTTTTGATACATTACTTTGGAAACAAGATACTCCAATGTTTCAAGATGAATAATTGCTGAGATTTTGCAGACTATGAGGCACCAAAATGTCCTGAAATGCCTTACCTGACAAATATATTTACAATCAGACTTGTTTAATCCTTAATCGATCATCAAGTCCCATTTATATGTAGGCGAGAAAATCTTGAGGTTAACAAAGGGGTGACAGGAAACCAGATAGTCAGATATTTGGATAAAGTAAGGAGGTATTATCCAGGCCTGAGTGATATTCTGCAAAACAACGAAGAGTAAATGCCAGTTCAGAGTTCAGCAGGGCAGATGAGAAATAGTATTGCTTGCTGCCTTCTCTTTCCCCTTTTAACAGGAGTATCTGGGATGGAAGAGTCCCTTGATAGCCACAAGCCTTGCAGGAAGATGCTGGCAAAGTCCAGCCACAAGTGCACTTAGGCAAAAAAGGTTCAAGCACTCCACCTAGAATGTAAAGAAGTCATTCTGGCATGCAGGCACTGCTGGTTGATTGGCAGAGCCATAGAAGAGCTAAATCAAAGCAAATTCAGTTTTAAACTCCTTGTGCTATCAGTGCCCTGCTGCACTGGTAAGCCATCTTTGGTGCCCTTGTTTTTTCTTCTCCCATTTTGAACAGGTTAAGGAGCACATTCCCAGTATAGCTCATGAAGCTGCCTTCTACCTGCTCTTCCCTGAGCATCCCTCTTACGATGTTGTACCACAGCTCTTGGGGAAGCCACTAGCTTCCAATGGCAGTGGCTTATTAATTAGTGTTATTAATTAGGAATAAGAAATTGAGGTCTGCTTGATTTGGATTCCTATATTGTTTTTGCATTAAGTAGTGTGCTTGGAAATAATCTGCTTATCATCCTCTTTCTCCTGTTGTTTGCAACAGTCACTGATTTGCTATGCTGATATGTAGGATGTTATCAGATGTCGATGGAATGAAAGCAAGCATGTCTATAAAGGGATATTCTACATAAATAGATGCTTCTCTGAGGTGTGGGAGTATACTGACATAACTATTTGTGCATCTGAACCTCCCCTGATTCCTTTCAGACCCCTTATCATGCACAATGTGCTTCAAGTGTGAGCGTATTTCTGAATTTGTAGTTGAATATTAACTATTTCCCATTTATTCTCTCAGAAAACCTGGCTGGGGATAAGGTGAGAAAAACAAATGGTGAACATACCGTATCACAGAGAAATCAGAAAGATTTAAAAAAGTTGTCAGATTAAAATGAGTAATTTTTTAAGAGGCAGCAGCTAACATCTTATAGTTCAGGAAAAGCCACATCCAACGTCCACAGAGATTGTTTCTAATGCTGCTGATGGTATTCTTTCCTGATCCAGCAGTAAGAAAAAAAGTTTTCCGTCCTTGTGTATATCTGGAAAATGAGTTCTAGGATGGATTAGGAAATTCTAAAATAGAAAACAGGAAATTGTTTTTTCACATGAAAATATTAGGATTAACCTTCACAGTGACGGTGTCAAAAAAAGTCATCTGTGAAAAGTCATTGATCATACCTCGACTGATTATGTAAATTAATACATCTGCACTGATAAGGAAACTATTCCTTCATTTCCTTATCTTATTAATTTTTTTTCTTCCTTCCACAATACCCACTCCCCTAAACAGGGGATCTAGTCAAGGTAGAGAGGGAAGGTAGGAAAAGAGAGGAAATTTCTAGTGGAAAGGCATGGCTTTGTGCAGGTTGGCAGGCAGATTAGCCAGGTGATGAATGATACTCAGGAATGTTTGCACACTGTGCCTCATTAATTACTCTCCATGAAGTAGTGAACTAAAGAAGGAAAGGCTGATTTTATTTTGATCTGAATTGCTCGCATGACCAAAGTTTCATTTCATCAGACCCCTTTGCTTGTATGGCTCAGGTCCCTATCATTCTATCAATGAATAGTCATTTTTTTTTCCTCCTTTTTATGTATCTTATACATTTTGCTACTCAGCTTTTTGAATGATAGCAATGTAAGTTGATGGATGCAAAAGGAAAGCAAAGTGCCTGCTTGCTGTCCTTGAATCACGTACTACCTGCCAGAGTGCAGTACAAAACACTGTCCATGTTGTAGAATCAGAGCATATCAGAGTGAATTATTAGAGGAGGACATATTCAACCACAACTTCCCTTCACTCAATTCAAGTCTTATGGAAGATCCAATATAAACATTTGAAACTTGGACTCTGGCAATATTTTATTCCTAGTGAAGGACAGAATTGAAAGCTTCAGTCAGGCACAATGCAGAAGTCAGTGGTGGGCAGTCTTTCTTCCGAGCTACAGCTGAGGCATACTGTAGACAAATGTAGGGGTGCACAGGTACTTATATGACCTTTAATAATATTTTTTCCATGCCAAGGCTAGACTTTTTCCCAATCCCTGTGCCACTAGTGTCTATGCATCCTCTGAAGGGCTCCCTACCAGAGGAACTCCCTTATAGAGCCTCTGTGCCCCTGCAGTCCAGGCTTTAGGACTAAATATGCCCTCTGGCAACAAGCTCCCTCCTCAAGGCATCTTTGTTGCTCTTCTTGTGGGTTGGAAGTGAGGCTGAGTAAAATATGGTCTCTGAACAGTCTGGCAGGGGTGCTGTGCTTCTGCTCTTTCCAGCTAAGGCCTGCATATTCATTTTCTCAAGTGAAGGGGCCTTCTTCTATTTTAGATTGTGCAACTTAAAGTGCATATTCAATAGAAAGTCTTGCATATTTGCAGGGCAGTCCACTTTGCTAATTAAACCAGAGCTGTGTTTAATTCATTTTGACAGCACACTTCTTCCCCCTGTTATATTTGTAACAGCAGGAATTCTACTCGGTGGCTAATAGCTCTACAGAAACATGCAATTACAGAAATTGCCCATCAGTCTTCATGTTTCTTGCCATGGCCAAAACAGTGAAACACTGAAACTTATCTGACCAGATATAAACTGGGCATGTGCCATAAAGACTTTCCTGTTCCTCCAGGCAGTCCCAGGCAGCATAAATTTGAGCATCAAGCAGGGGACTGCAGCATAACTACAGATGTTCTTAAAGTCTGCCAAATTCCTCAATCCTATTTAGAAATATTCACTGCTCTTTCTGGTCCTTTGAGCAAATGCTTAGAGTAGACTCAACTAGTTACCTAACATAATAAAGTGAAAAAGAGAGTAGGTGTATGGTGTGAATCCATGGTGATGCATAGATTAGATGTTAGACAGGGTAAAAAATTAGGTTTCCTTCCATCCATCTATCAGCTGTTAGAATGGTAACCATAGAAAATACAGCCTGGTAGGAGAAACTGGAACCTACAACAGCGATATCCATTGAGACCCATTAAAAAAGACAGAAGCAATAGCATCTGGATTTGTGAAAGAGAAAAAAAAAAGAAACATTGCTTCTTTTAAAAGAGAAAAGCTGATAATTTTCTTCCATCTACATCTATACCTTCTGTGTCTGCTCACTCACCGTCACAGCCCCAGGGTGCTTTTAGAACAATGGTCCACAAGAACCTTCAGAATTCCAGAAAAGTGTTTGAAACTGTTATGCTGGTTCAGTATGCAGAACATTTAACCTGCAGCTGAAAATGCAACACAAGAATTCATTAGGTGCCACTGCACCCCTGTGAGACATGAAAGGGTGTCTTCTCTATTTTGCAAATAAACAATAAACAACAGCAATTGTTAATGCTCAAGTATAAACCTACAACATTATTAACAAAGGCCAGTACACAGTGCAGCTTTCCTCTGAACAGCTGTCTTTTTTTTTTTTTAATACATTAACCAGTTAAAAAAATAAAGAGGATTTCAAGCTAATAAAACACCAGGAATTTTTCATGTAGGCTATCCACAGCCTCATGACAGGAGTCTCTCTCAACTCTAAAGGAAGACAGGATGAGCCGCCTACTAAAGGAGATAGATATTCTTTCTCTCTCTTTCTGTC
Source organism: Rhabdornis inornatus (assembly GCA_013397075.1). NCBI lineage: Eukaryota > Metazoa > Chordata > Aves > Passeriformes > Rhabdornithidae > Rhabdornis > Rhabdornis inornatus. The sequence continues at coordinate 1,133,826 of VWZS01007181.1, forward strand.
CCTCTCTCTCCCTGTAGCTGTACATGGCTCTTAGGCAGTTTTGAGAGGACACCCATGCCTGAGTTTATGCAGAAGCTGGGGCCAGAGGGCAATGCCAACCAGACCCCAAGCCTGGCCTTCCATGTCTCTTTCTCTTCTCATGATGAGGCAATGAGAGCCTTGGTCAAAACACTCTCCTTCCTCCCAGGAGTAGCCCTCCTGCTCCTCTTCTCCTTGGATCTCTTGAGCATGCAGTGGGTACTTTATAACTCTGGTTCATTCAAATACACTATCCAGCTCCTATTGACAGGAGAACCAATTACCCTGGAGTGATTTCAGAAATTATGCTAAAATTGGCAGAGATGCCTGTCAGGGTGTTTTTAGTTATTATTAGACTTTTCATTTCAATTTTAAATATTTTTTCAAAGTGTATGAGTTCCTGGCTATACAAGAATTAAGCACACAAATACCTTTAAATCTGTGGTTCCTAATCCATGCTGAATATGCATTACCACCTTAGGTGAAACAAGACACTTGAAGGTTTGATGTTTGATCTAAGTCCTCAGCTGAAATATATCAAAGCTGGTCAGGTGCCTGCTCCTTTCCTTTTTGTTTTTTTATCCCCAAGAAAAGTATTTCCACATTTGAAAAGAATTATTTTAACTATTTTCTCTAATGGAAGAGTCACATTGACAAGTATTTCATAAGCTGTCTTACCTTCTTTGGCTTATTCTTTTCCTGTGTGTTTGGGTTTTTTTATAGCAAGCAGAGAGAGCTAGGACAAGGCAGCCGACGTAAAAGCACAACCTTTTGTTGTTTTATTATACTTGCCCGGTGCCCTGGAATTTTATTTCCATGACAGCCTTCTTGAATGGTGTATTTGCTATTTTCAGTTTACTCTGCATGTGTTTGCGTATGTGTGTGTGAGCGTGCGTGTGTGGGTGTGCCTGCAGAACAATTCCCATTGATGAGAAAGGCCAGGAGAAGGTTTTTAGGAGATGTTATGAAATACTTAGAAGGAAATAGTGCCTGTAGCTGCCAGAACAAATAAATTATTAATGTTTACAGCTCAAAAGTTTTTAGAAGCTGGGCTGATCAGGGTGGGTATATGCACATGAATGTGTGTATGTGTGTGTACTTACGTGTGTCTGTGTGTGTGTATGTAAATATAAAAGTTAACGACTCACGCTGTGTTTAGTCAATGAATGAGTAAAAGAGCCCAGGCTGCAGGCATCAACTGGCACACATGCCTAGTAACCATCACCCAGAACACATAAACCCAGAACACGTCTTTCACTTTCTTGGGATTTTCTGGCAGCCCTGCTATCGTCATTGCCATTTATTGGCTCCTTTATGATGTTATAAAGGACATACTGCTTTTCCTTTTGTAAACAAAAGTATAGTGCATGTTTACAGGTGAATAGTAGTACTTAAGATAGCTGACTTTGTTTTATTCCAGGAGAAGGCTAGTAGCTGCTTTGAAATGGTAAAATTTGGTGTTCCCAGAAATCACTTATATTTAAGGAAATGATTGAACAACTAGCCAACGTCCACTTTGGCATAAGAGCTCATTCTCTCTTCATTTCTGAATAACTGACAGGAAAATTTAATATGGAAAAATTCCTCCATTACCCACACAAGTAGACATACAGTTAAAAATTAAATAAATTTTTAAAAAATGAAGAAACTGTATCTGAGCACAAAAAGACAGTTCTGATATTTTTAATGATTCACATATTTACAAATAAGGAAAAGAAATGGCATTTGATTGGTTTTCGCTTCTTATCCAGGAGTAAGTTCTATTGCCTGTTTAAGTGAATTTGCACTCAGAGCTCAAGCTGCACAAGCAGTGAATGTTCTGAAATAAGTGGTGTGTCTCTCTAGCTGAAAGCTGAGGCTTTCCTATCTATATGGGATCCTGAAACATTCACTGACCCTATTATCTGAAGCCATGCGGAAACTCCTTCTAAAAGAGTCAGGAGTTTATTCTCCCTGAATAAGTGAACGAATACTTTTTTCTCTATGGAGAAAAAAGTGTTCTAATACTTCCAAATGAAGGAGGAAATTGAATCTTTCAGACATCCAAGAGTCACACACCTTGGATGTCTGAAAGAGTAATGGTAGATTTTTTTTCCATGTCATTTTTCCATTCAATGCCTACATCTATCTTTTCTTTGCCATTACCTTATTTTTCTTTTTAATTATCTTACTTGGAAATAAATAAAAAGTTTCATTTGTTTTAAGGGGTTTTTTTCCAATGGATCATTTCAGCAGGAAAATTGGGATACTTCCATGTGTTAATGTTACAGCAATCCCCAGCTTTTGGTCTCAAAATCTGGGTTGCACCTGTTCTATTTTCCCTATTTAATACTGTAGCACTTGGAAAATAGTGCTCATTGATAGCCAGAACATGCAGTCCCTGACTGTGGACAGAAAATACTTGAGCAAATATTACACCTTCCAGATGTGGTTGCAGAGCATGAGCAGAAAGGATTCACCCTCTAAGCTCTGAGGTCCTGACTTAAAGAGAGCAAAAGCCACTCTAGGAGAATTTGATCAATTATTTGGTTCTTCGTATCAAAAGAGTTTTTAGAATTTTAATATTATATATAAATATATGTATATGATTTTCAGCAGTCAGCAAATTCCAGTTAAGTTTAGGTTTCTTTCTTTTCTTTGCCAGATTTAATCAGGGATTAAAGCTGTGACTTGCTCACTCCTAGCAAGAAAGGTTCATGCATAAGGAATTGGGAAAACTGCAGACTGTGTTCTGGCAAACTCAGCCACATGTACCGTTGAGCATGGAAAACCACAGACAGGAGATCTGCCTCCGAGAAGGCCTGCTAGCCCTGCAGATGCAGATACTCAGTGCACCCAGCTGGTGTGGAGCTGGTTGATATCCAGAATTTGTGTCCACTTGCAACACACTGGTTTGCTGTTCACACGGGGATTAGGTACGGCTGCACCTGAAAAGGTTGAAGTTAGAGGACAGTGTGTTCCTATCAAATTACATCAGGGCTTAGAGCTGCAAAACTTGGCTGGTTCAGCTTCTGAAGTCCAGTTAGCCAAGTTTTGTGCTGCTTATAATATACACAGCATCCAGAATCTCATTTTCTTGTGTCTTCATTTTAGCACTCTCACTTTCAAGACTGAGATCAGCAGCAGAGCATCAGTGAAGACGAAATCTTCCTCCGTAAGCTCCTCCCTAGAAAGACAAATCTCAATTTAAGCTTGCATTTGTGTGTTTGTAGAGATGAGAGAACAGTCACCGATGTTTGGACAATAAGGACACACTTTTCCAAAACCTGGGGTGATTGAGGGCAGAGGTTTTTTGTGAGTGATAGAATAATGCTGTGGGACAGAATCCCAACATGATATGGAGGGAACATAGCATTCATCTTTGCACACAGAACTGCCCTGACAGCTCAGAGCTGAACAGTAGTTCACACAGGTGAACTACACAGGTGTTAAAAACCTGCACAATGCAATACCAAACATGCACTACATGAATGCACCAGGTGAAACCTGCTGAGCCCATGCTCATGGAGGCCTCTCATCATGTGACAATACCCTTGGAAAGAGGGAGGTGCATTACACCCTGTAGGGTCATAAATACCAGCTTTTTTCCTCATTCTTTATGAAGTACACCTTCAAAAAGCACTGTGGAAATTCCTTCAGTGTTCCTAAGTAAGTTCCTAAGTTCCTAAGTAAATTCAGGGGATTAAAGAGTCTACACAGGCCACACAGTAAATGTATTTGTAAAGTACTGGTTGAGGTGTCTGAAAAATCATGGTACACCTCAGGTTTCCATAGCAGTACAACTGCATCTTCAAGTTGCTTTGTGTTCTAGTTACAGATATCTTTTGTATGGCTGTTAGCAAAAGCAAATTATGGTTGTAACAGACCCACCTCCATTAATATTTGACCACACCCAGACAACTAGTGTCATGAGCTATATATGCTTGTTGATCCATAAATTCTTGACTCTCAGCAGCTGCTTGCCCTCCTCCCACCCTTTCCTCTCAGAGTACTTCCTATTTGAAAGGTATCACATGTCCAGGGCAGACTTTTGGCATCTCTGGTGCTGTGCTCTGTCTTGGCAGCAGAGACTCATTGGATCATGTCAGTTCTGCTGCCAGCTGTACTGTTTCTCCATGCAGAGCCCTCGAACCAAATGGCCATGAACTCACACACCTTGCCAGTTTTCCCTTAATTCTTATTCAGCCAGCCACAAAGCAAAAGCAGTCCAAAAAATAATTCGTCTCTCTGGTCCCTGAGGCATGTAAAAATTAAAAATGTCCATAGAAATGTATCTCTAATAAAAAAACAAGAAGGTTGCCAGGAGAAGTTTGTGTTCTTCTTACAATTGATAGCTAACATTCATAAATGAGATCTAACACTGTTTTGTGACTAGGTTTGGGGTAGAAGTTCTGAGGTATATGAAAGAAAAGGGTAGAAATGACACAGAGTACTAAAATAATTTTCTGCACCTGCCAATATGATGGCGGTACATGCTATGTCTTTCTTTCAAAAATATCATAGGGGATGTTTATGAGATCAAAACTAGAGAAACCAGTTCTTCATTAACTAGTAAATTAATTGGACCAGCAGACAGAACTATAAAATACTGTGATGAATGCAATAGGGAAAAATAATTGCTGCCTTTGAAAAGAAAATAGCTATTTCTCAAAGTCTCAGTATGACAGTAGATTCCAAGGGATGGGACTGACAAAAAAAAAAAAAAGAGAAAAAGAAAATTGCACTTTGTATGAAAATTTGATGCCTGAGAAGCTTGGATCCTTTCAACATTTTTTGTGGAAACTCGAGGAGGTCCTGGCCAACAGGAGATCCAAGTATACATCCACAGATTTCAGCACTCAGAACAGAGTCTTGAGTCTCAGCACTCTTCATCCTGGGGAACAGACCCAACTCTATAGCACTGGCAATCTTCCTCCCACTCTCCCTCTCTGCCTCCCCTCCCTCCCTCCCTCTCTTGTTCATACATGAATACACACAAAACCAGACTCATTTTTGTCACAATATCATGTGAACTTAATACAGATAGAAAGGTTACCACCAAATGTTTTTCTAAAAGGGTGGAACATTTGAAATAAAAGTTACATTTCAATATAAAAATGTTTTGTTGAAAAATTCCAAACCCTTCCTAATGGATAAGCACAGAGTCCTGAGACCCGAAGTGTTTTTGTTAAAGCCTGTCACAGGACTTTTATAGACGTAGCTATGTATGACAAATAATGTTATCTATTTTGGATTAAACAGAGCTTCTAGGGACTGCTAGAAACAAACATCTCTGTCAGCATACGGGAAAAGCATTTTTTTTTCACCATCTGAACTGTAATGAAAATCTTTGCTCAGCGTGCAACATCAGTAGTAAAAATCAAACAATGCTAAGATAGAGAAGAAGATGGAGGAGAATATGGTTATGCAAACTGGGAGTATGCCAAATCATGGTAGTCACATCTAAGAACAAGAAAGGAAAGCAAAACAAAGCCTAAACGGGGGTTTCATGCCGACGAGCTAAAATCATGAGGATTATGTAGAAACCTCTGCATCATGAGAATGTGAGATAGTTCATGCAAGGAAGGAGACAAGTAAGAGAAACTAAGTGACAGAGACAAAATACTGAAAATTTAAATGGAATGTAAACTGGGAGACTCCTTTTATGGGTCTCAGAAGAGAAGAGAAGAGAAGAGAAGAGAAGAGAAGAGAAGAGAAGAGAAGAGAAGAGAAGAGAAGAGAAGAGAAGAGAAGAGAAGAGAAGAGAAGAGAAGAGAAGAGAAGAGAAAAGGGATGGCACATGAAATTGGGAAACAACACGTTTAACCATGGCTTAAAGGAAATGTTCTTTATGCACTATGTAATTATCTATTAGGACTGCTTGCTAAAAGATAATTGAAGCAAAGGGCTTAGCAGGATTTAAAAAATTATTAGATACAGATAATGGGAACATTCATAGTTAATTAGACAGGATAAGTAATGTACAGGATATACTTATGGTTTGCAAGAGTGTAAGAGAACTACCAGTGAGTGGAGGTTCAATTGATATTACCCTCAAAGACAGATTATTCTGCACCTGTTCATTCTGGGGCTTTGTACACCTTTTTCTGAAACATTTTCTGTCAGACTCAGATGACAAACCAATCTGTGGAACAATGCTATGCTGGCAAATGGCAGCTACCATGTCATAAAAGCAGCAAGGTTAGATCTGGGAGATCTGTGAGAGGCTGAAACCAGCACAAAACCAGTATTTTGCTCTGCCCTTTAGAAAATGTGCTGAGTTGTTGAGACCTTCATGACCTTGGAAGCCTTTGCTCTGTACTGGACTTGGGCAAAATGGGCTTATGCCTTCCCAAAAAAGTCTGGTAAGACCTGCATGGGCTGCTGTGTCCAAGGAGGGTTTTTCAAAGAAAACAACGTGAGACTGAGCCAGATGAGCTCTAGGACAGATCCCAACAGAAGCTGATGGAGGTACGCTCTGGCAGCAGAGGCAAAAACTGCTCTGTGGGCACCTGCTGTTTGCTGGGTGTCTCATGGCACCTTGGGGTCTTGGTTCCCTGGGTTCCTTTCCAGCCCTTGGAGTCTTCTCTGTGAAAGCAATGAAGAGGAAGAACAATGCTTTCTTTTTTTCATCTCACAGCAGAGCTGAGGACTGGATGAAGCACTTACCTGGAACTGGGGGTTGGGAAGAAATCACTGATCTGATAACAGACTGTCTCAGAGTTGAACTGGTCCATTTTAAAAGGATTAGAAAGTTATAGCTCTCAGCCCAATCCAGTGAGGTATGAATTTCTCTACTTCTGTGTCACAAGTTTCTTCTACCTTTTCAGGGAAACATGCCCATAGAGAAGTCCTTCTATTCATTTGCCATAGTTGTACAGTATTTACAGTGATTTTGCCACTCAAAGAGTGTTGTTGTGATCACAGAACTGACAAACTGAGCGACTCAATAATAGTGAGGTGCTGATCAGTTGAGGGTTACAGAAGAATTTTAGTCTTTTTACAAAGGCTGGGAGATTACTTTTAAAAGAACGGTGAAAATAAAAATAAAAAGTAAGATTACTGTACTTGCTAAGCCTAATTACACCCACCATTGTGAAGTAGATTACAATAAACATATAAAAAGACTGTATGCCCTTTGTGGGTCATTCTATGTGTCTCACTGAAGGATGAGATAAGGTTAGGTATAGTAATTTGCTAGTTGTTTTACCAGCAGTCTGGCCACCCATTATTTTAGTATTGTTCTTAGAAGATTATGTGGGATTTGAAAAATCCAGTCTGTAGTATTTGAGAAGCTCTGTTCACTCAATATTTCATACTTCTTCTGTAGTCAGGCCTAGAGGCAATAACAGCATACACTGTCTTCAATCCGCTGAAGAAGAGTTTTTTCTATTCCTAAATTCGTATGTTAACTAAGATTTTAAATAAAATCTTTTATCTTACAAACTACAGTGTGAAAGTAATGTTGAAAGCATATGCTTAATATTAAAAATACTTACATTCTTACAATAACTTTTGGAAGTGTATTTTCATGGCTTATATATAATAAACAAATAAATTATTTTGCACCCTAATGTCAACGTAATATAATTCTCAGTTGTCATAATAATTGGACAAAATATTATACATAACCTTTAAAATGTAGATACATAGAGAGAATATGTGTGGTTTAATCAGAAAAACACAGAATTACTTACTTAAATTGTTTTTTGACAAAGTGAAATCTGACTAATACATGCATAGCCTATAAGACCAGGCATACACAGAGCATGACGTAGATACTTCTAGAAAAATCAAGGCTTAAAATGTGCAAAAAAACCTCTATGACATCTTTAAATTATTGAAAAGTAACTTTGATCTTTCTCTGCACGTTTCTGTAATAATATAAAATCTTTTTAAAATTCAATTTTTCTTTATTGGGTATTTCTGCTACTTTCTTAAAGAGCAATTGAAATTTTGGGATGTGTGTATGAAAATTCATGGATATTTTAGGAATCTGTACTTTTCCAGCTGAAATCCAATATGCCATATTATAAAAATTGTATCAGAGAGTTATTATTGTTGCTCACATATTTTCAAAAATTTTCATACTGTGTTTGTTCAATTTATATGTTTCAAGTAAACAGCATAGTTTGCAACTGGCAGAGATCTCAATACCAGCTCTGTGCAACAGGATACAGAGATCCTTTTATGATTCTATTAAAAAGAATGTATCTGGGTAATGTCAGATGCCCTCACTTTTAGTAAGTAACTGAAATAAAAGGCACATTTAAAGATGTACCTGTCATTGGAGGTGGTGCTTTCTGATGAAACAGCAGCTGGAATACATCTGTATAGGAAGTCTACAACCATACTATCATTTGAGAAATAGCTTTTTACAAACTAAGGTTCTTCCTATGAGAAGATTTTTTGTTGCTGTTTTTGAAAAGATGCTAACAATACCACTGGTTGTACTTAATGCTGGAGAAGCCTTTTAATAATTCCAGACTGGTCCATGATATTATCAGTGAGTGAAAAATGGAATATGCTCATGCTTATTCAACAGCTGAGGTAGTGTGAAGAAGTCCTCTGACCTTGTTCTAATCTCAATTACACTGCCTGAAACCAGACTAATTCTGGAATTAGTCCTAAAATAATTCAAGAAATATTCAAATTGACCTTGGAGTAAAAACTGCCGAAGAGGTGTCCTTTCACTCAGCTGTAATCTTTCCAGTTGTTCTTCTTAGGTGAAATAAATTCTTTTTAATCTCCTTGGAAATGCTTTTGAAATTTAAGGAATGAAATTTGTCTTGTCATCACCACTTTTAATAAGACTGAAGCCATTTGTTTGTTCCTACTACTTGAGTTACAATAGACTTAAAGATATCTCATAACCTGTCAGTAGTCTCACTGGTCTCACTGAATGAGAAACTGATCACTAAGGGAATCACAGTTTTTATCAACAAGCTTCGATTATTTTCTGAAATGTTTTTTCTTTTGACCATTTAAAATGCCATATTTACACATATTTTAAACATACATTTCCTTTTAGAACATAATTTATTTATATACTCCATTCTCATGACTTCTCTTTAGTGTTCATTACCCGAATGCAGTCTAGTGATCTTCCACTTAGCCAAAAAGTCTAACAGAGGAAAAGGTCCAGAGAGAGGACAAGGGAGAAGACAGCAGCAAGTCCATAGACTGCAACTGCATGCTAACACTGGCCAAATTAGTCATATTTGTATGGTTTCTGAACCTAAGATGTAGAGATAGACGATAATTCCCAAGTTCTTTTCATGCCTCTTCATAAAGACCTGGCCATATCAACATTGCTTATATGAGACTGTATATCTGTGTATAAGGTTATCTGCTCCATAAGCATGGTGCTTTCATATCATTCCTTCATCCTCTCACTGGCTAAAATATGATAAGCTTTTCAAATCTTGTCACTTTTCTTTGTCTCAAATGCTATGAGTCTCCATCCCTACGAGTCCACCTTTCCTGATGAGAGCCAGTCCTTCCTCGGAAAGAAAGGATAATGATCTGGCCAGGTAAAGTGTAACTTGATGCCTTGCTGCAGATTAACCCTTACTGGTGCCATTAATGGTAGCCTGTCCCCACCATGCTGTGCCAGCTCTGGGGAGTTCTGGGGGCTCTGCCTTGTCCCTGGGCCCTGCAGCACTGCAGGCAATGGGCAGACAGCTGCTGGGAAGTTTGCAAGTTTTGGAGTAGAAGTAAAGTTCCCACGGAAACTTCCAAGTTCTTCCTCCAGCCATTTCTACATTTCCTTCAGCATGCATAGGACAGGTCATTTTTCTAATTTGACAGAAAACACGTCTGTTCTCAAGGTGCCACACCATTTGCAATTCACAATGCCCTCTTTTTTTTTTCAACAACAGTTTTCTATGGCTCAGCTCTGCTGGTAATTCTGATAAAGATGCTGGTGATAAACAAGAGGGTATTCATGAAAGCACAGGGAGAGGTAATTCAGGATGCAGTTTTCTAGTATGTTGAAGTGAGGTATCACTCTCCTTATATGAATCTTTTTATTACTGTACATATTGTGTAAACATAAACTCTTTCATGTTTGGTTACTTTGTTTATCATGTGGCTGTTCATATAGTCACACAATTTCTTAATTAAAAATTGCAAAATCTTTAGAGTTTCATCTCCTTGATCCTGTCTCAAAATTAACCTGATGAAAGCAAAGTTTGCCGTGACAGCTCTGTGCCCTACAAGGACTTAAATAACCAAGGTGTCTCTGTTGCACACTCCCTGCAAAATTGCTAATGCAAAACAGGTTAAAAAATCCTAGCTGCCTGTGAGATGCTTCTATTTGCCATGGAAACTAAGTTTCACTTCTTGGTTCAAGCACCCAATGCTGATACTTGGAACTCCCAGAATAGTTTCATCTTAGAAACAGCTAGTTGTACAGAGGGATTCCTTTGGTACAGTCTTTAAAAATTTAACACTAAAAAAAAAAAAGGGAGCAAACTCAAAATTCTGTTCTCCTGAACATGTAATATTAAGAAAGAAGCACCTTCTATTTTCAAGAATTCAGACATGTCCTTTGATTAGTACCTCACCCCCCAAAAAACATTGTTTACCAAACAAAATTACTGGCTGAAGGAAACACACAATTTTTGAATTTCTCTCTTCCTTCTGGCATGGTACTCACTTTTTGACTGTCTCACATCCAGCTGCAAAATAGATCAGTGCTACCAGATCCTGTTTCTGCAAGCAAGCCTCTGGGAAGCATATCAGTTCACATAGCTTTGGTTCAGCTCTTGCTTTGTTGGGCATTATCTCAGTACTACAGCTGCCAGAGACCAAAGGAATATTTAATTACTGCTTTAGTATGCACTGAAGGAAGGGTGTTTAGTATATGCGTCACCTTTAAGCACACCTCCACTATCAGTAGCTCTTATTGTCTTTCAGCTGGATTTTAGTCTGGTCTGTCCCAGTACAAAAGGTGTTTTACACTGGTCCCTACAACAGGAGCTCCTCTGAATATTGGACTTACAGAACTGGAAGATCCCTGATATTCACATGTTTTGGGAATGGAGAGTTTTTAATGTAAGTCTGGGAGGATTTGAATTTTTCAGGATATATTTTATTTAAATCTATTTCTAGTACAGTTGTCCAGTTGATCATAGAAGATGCTGACCATTTTATATGGATAGAAAAGTGAATTTGCATAAATCTATGGTTTAGGGTCTTAGTGGTGGGGAAAGTGGGAATCATATGCTAGAATCATAAAACTTCATGAGCCTGTTCTATAGACCCTTGTGTTTCACTCCAATAAGTCACCAGACATATTTTATAAGTCAACACTTGCTTTGTGCCATATGATTTGTAATATTTCACTCTGAACTGCAAATGAAAATCACCCTCAAAGATACCAAGTATATAATGAAGTTCAAATGTATATATATGTACATATAAGTGTATATATTTGTTTTCTTGGGAGAAACATCTACAGATGAGATGAGGCTCACCCCCAGGCACATCATATCTCCTCCTACCCTCTTCTATAGGGATTCATTCTGTAAGCTGATGAATGTTTAATCAGTTGCCTTTCATTCTTACCTATGGCAGAAACAACATCCCACACCAATCCAATCCTGATGTAACATTTGCTGAAGACAAAAAAAAAAACCCTTGGGTTTCAGGCCTGAAGAAGGCATCCTTATCCAAAAGGCTGGTTGTTTTTTGCTGGCTAGTTTATTAAAAGATACTACATATTCTTACAAAATTTGCCCAACATAGTTTTTGGCCATTCCTTCTTCAGCAATATAAGTAAAGCTGTGCTTGGCACATAAAGGCTCAGGATTAAGGACCTACACCCCCTTACAAATGCTCTTCTTGGACCTGAGCATCTGAATGTCCCTAAGCATAGTTAGACTCTGAGTGCAATATTAAATGCAACTGGTGTGTAAATAAACAAATAAAAAAATCCTGGAGACGCTTCTCAGCTGTTTCAAATGCAAAAATGAGTTCCTCAAGAGACTGTTCTTGATATCAGTTCTTTTATTAAGTGCAGTGAAACACAGAAATTTCAGTGCATTTATATTTTAGCTAGAGCTCTGTCCCTAGTTTACCACACTAAAATTAGACAGAGAATTATCATTCCTGTTTTCATCAACTAGGTTAACTACTAGCAGTCATATTTTCATGGCTGAGCTTTCCCCAAAATACACATTTATGTTCTGTGCAACTACTCTCTTATGCAAATATCACCAAAAGGAATTAATTGCATGTGTTCTTCTCTCACACCCCTGGGGTAGAGCTTAGGTTAGGTACCACCCTGCTGAGCACAGCACAAGTTCAGTAATAAAACCTTCACTTTAAAGACTGTTAGGTTCCGACAGATCTCAGCTCCAAGAGACTGACTGCATGTCCTCTCCTGACAGCAGCAATGCCTCAAATGGGAGTGCTTGGCAATCCCCACCACTGTCCCCTGTGAAGATTTGCTTGTGTTAGCACTTTTTACCCTGTTTCAGCTTTAACCTGGCTGATTTTGATGGATGTGGGTCAGAGACTGACTATCCAAGTAGCTCAGCTAGCAGGTCCCTAGACAGTAAATTCTGGCAGTCTGGCAGTGACAGCCCTGAAAGTGGATCTTCACCACTTGCCCCTGCAGCTAACACAGACGGAGTGGGGACCTCAGTGAAATCAGTGAAAGTTTTGGTTGTCTTTTCATTTATTTTAATACTTTTGCCTCTGAATCCCTTCTAGCACAACAACAACTGGTAGTCTAGTGCCAATGTGTGCTAGGGAACTGACATGAATTTGTATAGGAAGGAATATAAAAGGAAATATTCAATCTTGAATATGGAGGTTTTATTTTTCCAGGCATAAGTGAAATTATCCGTCTATGGAGGAGGACTGTTTTCATGCTCCCCCTGAAATTCTTTTCTGCAGCTCATTGAGCTTCTGACTCATTCATTCTGTGCAAAACAGAGTGATTACATGTTTTAAAAGCCTGTATCTTTATTGCTGTTGTGTACTCTCCCTGTTCCTTTTGTTGGTTTTTTGGGGTTTTTTGGGGGGTTTTTTTTTGGTTTTCTTGATAAGCCAAATGGGTAAAAGGAATGATATCTTTAATCTGTCTTTCACTCCAGATCTCATTATGGGAAAATATTAAACATTATTTCATAACTTTTAACAGATAAACCCTTATTGTCTGACGTGTGAAAATGTGTGTCTTAAAAAAATGTATTTTCTTCTTTTCTTGTAGGAGATGTCACTGACATCCTGCTGCCTGGAGATCAGAGGAACCCACATTTCTTCTTGCTTTACTAGCACAAGGGCAAGCTAACATGCAGACCAGGAGACACTTCTTGGGAGAAGCTGACAGCTTAGGCATGATGGGAAGGCCAAGATGCCTCCTTACCACCTCTGAGAGAAAAAAAATAATGGAGAAAACAGAGAAAATAAGTGGTTCCTCAGAGAAGCATTTTCCAGGCCCTGCAATAATTCTGTAGAGAGAGGGAGGTGAGTAGGCAGATGATGCCATGATGTGATGGTTCCACTGGCCTCCTGCATTGGGGATGGACTGGCAGGTCAGCACAGGGGGCAGGGAAGGCAGCTTACTGCTGGCACTGCTTAACAGGTGCAGAACAATTCTCCCCACAGGTGTACTGCCTCTGAACAGGGGTCCCAGCCAGGTAAAAGGGATGTGCAGTGCCCAAAGCTTCACAGCAATCTGATGCCAGCTGCTTGAGCTGGAGCTGTATTATCCTGCACTTCCACTTTGGCTCTTACTGGAAGAGACTGCAGCAGGACAGGGACTCAGTTCGCTTTGTTCTCCATTTGATTTCCTTTCTCTTACCATTTCTTCTTTTCTCATCTTCTCCCCACCTGTCTTATATAATTTCTGTTTTACTTTATGCTGAGTGACTGTTATCAGTTGCTATGTGTCACCATACAGATATTTAGACATCACTTAGACATCTTGGCAGTGTCTTCATCACTGAGGTTGCCTTGGACTCTTGAGATCTTTCAGTTTCTAGTAAAAAGTCTGAACATCTTACATTAATTTGGAATTGCATAACAGTACTAAATACTTCACCCCAGCTTAGCACCTTCATCAGATATTCTCTGTTTTCAGTGGGGAAGGCAGGATTTCTATAATTTCTACTCTTCCTAATACACAGCTGAACTGAGGCAAAATCATGCAATTTGTTCATTCCATGAAACAATTCAGCCAAGATCACACTGGATTTCAGAACCTGTATCACCTGTCAAGTTGCAATAAGATAATAGGGCTACAAAGTGGCATTATAATCTCTCTTCTTTCAAAACAGTCAAATGAAAAGTGTGCAAATGTTTGACTTTCACATGAATTGCATGATCCTGGGGTAATCAGACTGTGATAAAAGTCACCATTCTGAAAGGGAAGAAGTCTGCATGCACTCACATCCACCCGCACAAACTTGTCTTACCTCTTCAGTACCACTGAAACATGATGCCACCAAAGCTTTGTGCCAATAAATATCCCCAGGATAATGCTGCTTACAAGTCTCCCATTCATGAAGTTCTCTAAATATTCGCTGTCATGCGTGATATTTCAAAGGCATAACAGTAAGAAAATGTGTGCTATTTTACAAGGGTGAGCTAAATGCATTTCTTCTGCCCTGTGCTTGAGATGAAAAGAAACCAGGCAATTAAATAAGGAAGTCTGGGGCCCTTTTTATGGCATTGTATGTGACCGCAAAAGGGAGAATGGTAATTGCCACTGGTGTGTGATATCCTTTAGCAACCTGGCTCAGAAAATATCTCTGCATCCTAAAATGCTGGTGTTTTATAAAGCCTGCAGGCATATCAGTCTTCAATAAGGGAGCTCACCCCATTATAGCATTTAAAATTAATTTTAATCCAGGGGATTCAGCTCTTGTCTTTAAACCTTTACAAACAAGTTTAAAGCTGACATGTGCCATAAATTCATGGTGGTCTGTAGAGGTTTTTTTATAAGCTGAACAAAGCATAACAGTTACATGGGGAATTCAGCAAAGCCCAGTTGGTGTGTATAGATAATACACTTAGAGAGGGATTCTTTCTACTTTTTATAACAGCTACTGTACATATAAAGTCTACAAGAAAATGTCGCTGTGATAACAAGTATCCCTTAAGTCAGGCACGTTAAAATGAGAAGACAGTGCCACTCCTTTATCTATGTGACAATGAAAGAGCAAAGTAGATATCCTGTCCCATAGCCTGGACATTGTAATACAGGTACATGGGAAATTCTGTAGTTTGACTTGATGTGCTCCTTCCTTCTGAAGTGTTCAAACAAATGCACGTTCATTGCCTTAAGATGAAAAAACACTGAATTTCAGCTCTTGCCCATTTCACTCCATGATCACAAGATATTGTAGTGACAGTGGCTAATATGCAGCCAGTATCCAACTGACCAGGGTTTGGCTTCTAGAATGGTCCAATTTTCTTCCTCTTGGGCCTCATGTAGTAAAGCACTGTTGACTCCCATCTCTTCTTTGTCAAAGATTTTGACCTTCACCTGTTATGCTTCAAGCAAGCACTAAGTGCTTTCAGCGCTGCTATTTCACTGCACAAGGACACCTTAACGGTGCTGAAACTCTTCCCTGGAGCTGGCACACTGACACTGCTGCTGCCTGTGACCCTGCTGTGTTGCTGTGCTCTTTGGCAGCTGTGCCCTGTTGCAATCCCAAAGGCAGCAACTCCATTGCATCAACAAAGCTCAGGCTGAAGCACCAATTGCCTGTGGGACACTGTTTTCCATCCCATTAGATTTGCTGATCCAACCCTCTTCAGGGTTACACTTCAGACCTGAAAAGTGAGAAGATCCAAGCTAATAGCCCCCCAGTCCTGCTCTAACAGTAGTAGTGTTTTTTTTTCAAATGGGAACACTTCTTCGATCCTACAAAGGAGCAGCTGAGATGAAAGAGGATGGGAATGTCTGAAACCTGCTTCCCTGGAGAAATCTTAAGTGAACCCTTATGTTCATTTATTTTCTATTGGTATTTACATGCTGACTCCAGTCATAATTAAACTACAGTTCCTTAGGGCAGAGACAAGCCTTTTGTTTGGTGTTAATTAGCAGTTTATGCAACAAGGCCTCTGTGACTTGACTTCTGAGCGACGCAAAAATCAGTGTGTTATGTTTTTCAGGTTTGGGGGAGGTTCTGGCAGTCTTCACACAGAGAAGATTGACATTTGGTTGAGGATCATAATGCATGCAATTAGTGGAATGCTGCTGCTAAAATGATAAACACTTACGATTCATTTGATGTTAAGACTCGAATGATCATATTAGGATTTTGAGTTAGTAGTCTGCTGTGATCTAGTCACCCTCATCTCTCCAGGCTTTATTTCAGGCTGTTTGCACAGTCAGTAAAGGAACAATGCATGGATTTACTCCCAATTCATATTTTCAGTGTTTTCTGGAGTGGTTAGGGTTGAAAACATATTTATTTTCCTATGTTAAGACTTGGATTCCTGGGGGATTCCAATGGGCTGCTAACTGTGTAATGGCTGCCAGGAGCTGCTACTGACCAAGTGTCTATGCTGGCTCTGGTCTCCAGGTCAGTTGGAAAACAGTAAATATTTTCCACTGAATTTTACTAAGGAGCTATAAAAACTTTTCTGAGGGGAAAAGTAAATAAAATAAGGTATATTTCAAATTGTCTGTGCAATACTAAAAATGTTTGATTCTGAACAAAATATTCCTTTTCAGCTGTTTAACTGGCCCCAAAAAAAAGTGAAAGAAGGAAATATGCTATGTGAAAGAGTTGTTTTGAAGTCAGTTTTTCATTAAAACTTTTAAATCATCTGTATTTGTGACAAATAGAACGCACATGGGGATTTAAGATACTCTTTGTGCAATATGTCAGAGAAAGAAATTTAGAGCTTTTTCCAAGCATCAGAGAAATGTTAGGAGTTCTCAAACTGTTACCAGTCTCATTAATCACCTCGGATTTTAAAGTATGTATTTCTAACCATGCTAAACAATTAAATCAAAGTTAAGGCCAAAGTTTGCCTGTGAATATGCATATGCAATATCCATTTATGTCAATGTGAGGACAAAATTTAGCTCTTAAGCCTTTTAACTGATAAGGTCCTAAAATAGCTTTACAGGCAAGAATTTCCTGGCAAGACTAGAGTTTTGTAAATCTAAAAGCATGCAATCATATTTCAATGTAAAAGAGCATATAAATATCAAGCCACATCTTGAATTATAGCCAAATGCAACACTACATCAAGCACAGCTCAGAAGTGCTATATACAAAATTAATGTTTTGTCAAGTTTCTGCATTGGTGCATAGTAAACCCAGAAATTTGCACATACACACATACACACATACATACATACATACATACATACATACATACATACATATCATTGTAAAAAATAGGAAGGTGCAGTTATCCTCTTTGTTTCAGTTATAAGCTTTTTTGCTAAAAGGAATGTAACATTTAGTTTTTAAAGTCAGAACAGGATGTAAGTGGACAGTATTTCAAGGACAGTGTTATGTCTAAGGCTTACTGCCACTGTGTAGTGCTATATCCCTCCTGGGGTCACATGCAGCACAGTCAGTGGCTTTCTAAGAGTCAAGTAAAGTACTTATGAGCTTAACTAGCACAGAATTTTTTATAAAAGTCTCTCATCCCTGCCTGCCCTCCTCCCACCTCCATCTGCATAAGTCACAAAACGCAGTGGGAAAATTTAACATGTCAGCAAGTAATAATACAATTAATCTTTCTCAGAAACTTTTCAGTTCCTGTTTGGTTATTACACTCTACCTGTGCATATCCATTCTAATTTAACATTGTATACACTATAATTTCTCATTTCCTCTCTCAAGCCTGAAGTTCAGTGTTATGCATTGCGGGAGCTGCATCCTGCAGGAAAAGTTACAAAAGATTTGCAGACGAGGGCTTAGTGACTGATGCAATGGGCAAAGCAAAAGTTGGGAAGTATACTGAGGATGATACTATCATAATGATGCCTTGGACTGGCTACCTAGAACAGAGGCTAGACAGAGTTAAGAGAATAAAGTGGGTATTTATTAAAGGCCCTCAGTAGAGACACCTTGGGCAGTCAAAAACCTTCCAGAGGCTACACTCAAGAGGGACAATGGTCATGAGTTTTTCAGACAGATATGTTTGGTCCATTTGCATATCAGAAGTTAACTGTCCAATTACAGCCTCAGGTAATGAATTCATATTCCCTCGGTTTGCTTTCACTCGCCTGATTCACTTTTGTTTTTACTTTTTGTTTTTACTTTTTGTTTTTTCATTTTGGGCCTGAGGCAGAGGGTGTCCTTGGTTCTTACTGACACTCTATATGGAGTTCAGAGTTATACACTAATGCAGTAGAGGGTCTGAAAAAACATAAAAGCTAAAAAACTTAAGGCATCAATAATGATAAGTCAAAGCCATCTCTGCAACAACACTGTGTACAGATGTCAGTGCCTCTTGCTGAGGCCAGAGAAGAGGCCTTTGAGGCAGCCAGGATAATAACAGCCCAGACTACTGCTTTATATGTAAGAATGGAAAACAGAAGGCTCAAGACCAAATGGAAATGAACTCTGAGGCCAAAGAGAGATATGATGGTAGGGTGCCTACAGATAAATGAGCTTTCTTTCCTTGTCTCTTGTTACATGATATGTGTTCACATTGGGAGCTTGCATGTAAGACCACTGAAAACAACTCATTATGTCCACAATTCAGCAGGTAAGAGTCCTGGAGAATGAAGACAGTGACAAGAGACATGAGTGGGACCTTTCTGAGCTGTAACTAACTAGGAAAGAGAGGCATAAGTGAGGAGATCTAAATAAGCCATTTCAACTCTGATGCTCAGTGGGCTCCTTCAGCTTGAGCCTATCTATCACTTGGCTGTTGAAGTCCCTCAGAGTACTGCCTAAACTTCTCAGACAATTCAAAGGTAATGACAGCTACCTACTACCAACTCAGGAGTGCTTCCAGGATGGCTTATTCTCTTCCATGGGGCAGTAAGACATGCCCTTTGCTTTCTCATATGGATGAGCAAACACAGTCCTTGGAAGCAGCAGGGCAGGGGGCTGAGTCTAATCACATCAACTGTTCTTAGCTGTGCCATCCCCACCAGTAAATCAGTGACCATAATGCTGCCTGTGGTGAAACAGCATCTTTTTGCTTCCACTCCTTTTACTGAAACAGGACTTCTTGTGAGCTCACTTTGTGGATTAATACCTTCTTATAACAGAAGAAGGCCCATGTATTGATGACCAAGTTCTTATTCTAGACACAACAGTTCTTAAGACACCAACTGCTAGCCTTTCTATCAAATGGTAGGAAAAGAAAATAGTTAATTCCCATAATTCCTGCTGTTTATTTCTAAAAGCAATAGTACCAAAAAAACTGTTCTTCAGTGAAAAGTGAGTTACAGCAGATTTTGATTTGTGCATGTCTTAGCTTACTCTCTCTCAGAGGAGAGGGTTTTTGCATTCCTGCTTTTGTAAAACAAAATGCACTGATGAGCCGAGAGGCTTAAAACATACAAAATAATACTGATTTTTTTTCTATTTTTCTCCATGAAGAAGTATTATCTTCTTCAAAAAGCTTCTAGCAAACACACTGGTCACAGTTGCATTTCATCTTCCACACCCCCTCATCTATTCTAGCATTCAATGTTCAGAACACTTAACTTTCTTAAACAAATGGAATTAATTTTATGGAAAAACTGAAAGTTCTTCTGTATTGATTAGGAAGTAAGTTAAATTGGAAATTCTTCTGCCAACTGACCCCATTTTTAATCCAAGGCTTGGAGGTTTTGCTTCATCTTTAACCACTGTTTATTTAAGAATGGCTTATTCTGTCAGTTCCACTGAGGTGTTCTTGTCTAACTCCAGTGAAAGTGAGGAAAAAACCCCACAGGCTTACTGAGTCTGAAGGCTTGTGCAAACAATGCAACCCTAGATGAGGATTCATGCAATTTATAACTATACATTTATAAATGCATACACACACACACAGAAATATGCACAGCAAGCTTTTAAAAAAAGCTGGGACAAAATTGCATTTCAGTAAAGTCCAGGTTAAAAAAGCCTGACTTAATAAGACTTGTTTTGACAATATCCAGCTTCAGTATTTTCATTATTATACATATTTTGAAAAGAATTTTCAGAAGGTCTAATAATCAAAGATACTGTAGAGCCCCCGCATGCAGGCCCCAGACCAACTTGTGCATCTCTCTCATGTACGATTTGGGACATTCATAGGTTTGCCACTGTTATGCAGATACCTTCATACAGCTACTGATATCCTTCACTGCTTAAAAACCATGTAAATGTTTCTGAGAAGGACACTTTCTGGTGGCATGCTCCGTTTTGTCCCTTCTCTCATTGTTCTTAAAGAATCTAGCTTGGTCAACCTGTTGGCTCAGGTTGCAAAGCTGGTTCAAGAGTTCTTCCTTTCCCCATCTTTGGCTGCTCACCACTACTGCTGAACAGCAGGTCACTGCCCCCTCAGCAGTGCTGAAGCAACAGTTAAAGCACTGAAATAACCTAAGAGCTATTTTCAGACAACTTTATGTATTAGTGGGGATTTTTTGTTGTTTTAGGTTTTTAAACCCAGTTTGGTGGCTGGCTCACCCCCATGGAACTAAACCAGCACAGCTGAGGAAGTGATCAGTTAAAACCATGGGGCAAGAATAAGCAGCAAATGCAGGAATCTCTTAAATCAGCTGCCACCTGAAAAAAAGTTCCTATAGCTACATCGTTGTGTGATGTGCTGGGGGAGTGGAAGAGTATTTTTATGAATATAACTGCAGTGATTCATGTGTTTGGTGTTCTGGAATGTGTTGAGCATATGGTATTGCAGGCTTTATGTAAGTGACCTTGCAAGTTTGTATTTTTAAATCTATTATGGAGCAACTAATGAATAGGTTTTGATTTCTCCTTCCTACTGGGATAAATCCTGAACTTCTGGTAAGCATACTCTTTAGGGCAGAACCCACAACTATTCCTGTAGGACTATAATTTCTTTCATCCCAATGGAAAGAGGAGTTCTCCACATCTTCTGGGAGATTTTTGCTCTTAGCATATGTTATCTTGTGGGGGGTTTTTTTGGTGTTTGTTTTTTTTTTTTTTTTTTTCCTGTGGGAAGAAATTATGTGAGCCATGTTAGAAATGATGAGATTTACTGTATTTACAAAGTCTTAACACTTTCCAACAGCACAAATAAACTAGGAATAGTGCTACTGCTCTTGTTCCTTGACAGATACAAGGCTGTGATGATACCAGTGAGTGACAAGCTACCAGGGAGCATTACTGACCACAGAAAGTCTCTCACCCTTGGTGCAGTGCTGGTGGATATCTCCACTGTGGGCTTTTGAGCTTGCCTCCTGTGGGTGATGTGATGAAGAAAATAACTTGGTCTGAATTTATCACTTACATTGTTGACCACCTCAATAAAACCCTCACATCCAGGCCATAATTTTTTTTACAGTAAAAGTGTTGATACCAAGGGCCAGCTTAATCTTTCTTCAGAGTTTTAGTTTAGCAGCAGATACCCAGTGAGCCATGGCACAAAGCATGGGGACCATAAAGGTGCTAATGCTAATGAGATAGTGTAGGCAAATACATTTCCTCTGTATTGCTCTGAAATTCTTTGACTAGGTGCTTAACGATAATGTACTGTTCTTAACTGGCTTATAAACAGTGTCCTAAAAGTGTGATAACTGTATTTTTTTCATTACAAATAGTTAATTCTAAATATTACATCAAATGGTGTTGAAGTCTTTTAAATGCAAGGCCTCAATTAGCACTTTGTGGAGTTCTGGTCTGCCTTTGGTTGACACGTACAGTCTGCAGGGCCTCAGATGCAGAAATTGATCAGAATCGCTCTTTCAAACTAATTATTCCGCTGAGCCATTCTTCAGGCACTCATCCAAAATGTAAATGAGCATGTTCCAGAATAATTACTCTACTCATAAAGCAGGGTAAATATCCCAAAATGAAATAATTTCTGTTCCAAATTAGAATCTCTTTATAGAGGAATCATTCTGTAATATTGGAATAGCAAAGAAGTATGGAGAGTGTGTGAAGATTTTGATCACTCATCTAATTCTGCTGTCAGTAATTTCTCTAAAAAGTCAAAGATTTCTACATTTGTAAAGCCATTTAGAGTGTGTGAGGTTGCTACAAGCACATCTACAAAGCTTGATGGTGATGTCAGATATATTTGTACCAAGTAAAAAATAAATTGATTTTGAGTTCCCAGTTTGCATATTTACTATGGAGATAAGGATTTTTCAATAGTTTGAGTACAGCACATCCAATATAATGTACTAGTTTACTTGCTTGAATGATAAATTGACTAAGGCCCCATTTAGCTGAACATTTATTTTTGTGGCAGAGTGTGTTCACATGTCATATCTCCCCATCTGTATGAGCTCTCTCATTGTACAGCTGCACAGTGAACTGGGATGAGAAACTGATAACCTAGAAAAACACTCAGAAAAATACACCTTTTTAATCTTCATTAATTCCTCACTCCACTTTGGGGGCCTCACACAACTGTACCACATATGATGTACAAAGGGAAACAAAAGGCAGACTGGCAATAACAACCCATCTTCTATTTTGTTGGAACTTTCCACTGCTTTATATAAGTATAGAAAACTTTCTGCTGTTAAAGGTGGTAATGAATAATTTCCAAATCAAAGATGAGTGAGTGTGTGTGTACATCCAGTTGCTGTCAATCAGTCCAAAGGCACAGTTGTGAAACAGGGTCATTTTCCTTCACCATCTTTCAGTATATTTAATTAGTGTTGTGTTTAAAACTATGTTAGCTTTTTTTTTTCCTTATAAGACACTGTGCTAACTTCTCAGCATTCTAGCTTCTTTTCCCAAAGGCCTCTAAGAATTTGGTTCAGGTCTCTACAAGTAGCATGACCAGCTTGAAGTTATAACACCACAGTTCTAATTATTTGCATGCAAAATTAAAATGCAGGAGGATAATTATGCCAAAAATGTTCTCTTGTCTAGACAAAACCTTTTAAGGTTGTCAGGATGCGGGAAGGCTTCTGCATTTGTCTCCAAGAAATTCTGCACTCCTACCGTGCAGAACAAGCACCTCAAGGACAGTGCCTCTGAGACAAGGCAGGCTTAATCATTATCCCCACACATGCACTAAGAACATGGGTTTTGATAGTGTCAGGCTGACTACTCATATGTAAGGCCAACGTGTTCTGGCTTGTGCTGGCTTTACTTCATACCTGACTTTTGCATCAAAAATGACTGTTGATTATGAATCAGACTTCTTCTTTAACCACGCCAAATATTTTAATTGAGAACCAGTCTAGAAATACATGG
This sequence comes from Rhabdornis inornatus, assembly GCA_013397075.1. Classification (NCBI taxonomy): domain Eukaryota; kingdom Metazoa; phylum Chordata; class Aves; order Passeriformes; family Rhabdornithidae; genus Rhabdornis; species Rhabdornis inornatus. The sequence continues at coordinate 1,157,144 of VWZS01007181.1, forward strand.
ATATATCAGGTCCAGCCCCACTGTAAATCTAATCTTCAGAGAAGCCTTTAAGATAGAACAGTTAACTGCGAAAAGAACCCTGAAAATGTCTTCTCAAAGGCATCTGTCTAATTAAGGAGCTGAAATTCAAGCAGCTACAACCTTAGGAAGTGTTTTGTGAATGTCGGTGCACATCTTTGTGCATGTGCCAAATTTTTGAATGTATAGCTCTCTCATTGCCAGAGATATGAACGTGAAAATGTCTAATAAGTAAGCCTTGAGCCAAGCAGAAATGAGACAGCCAAAAAAATCTGGCTAACCCACGACACTTTTTGATATTTCTCTCCAGAAGACATCTATAAAACGCTATATTTCAGGACCAAGGCTTTTATCGTTCCTAAAGTGTTAGCAGGAAGACCACAGAAAAAAATCAGGGCCAATAAATCATTACGAAAAATAGTTACTGAGAAGACACAGAAGCCAAATTAAAAATAGGACTATCATCACTTTATTAAGAGTCATATTTTTAAAAATGCCCATAGGGCAGTGCTTCTCTTATTTTTGCTCTAGGACTAAATCCTGGTCCTGCAGGAGTTATCCCCAGACAAGCACACACACACACACACTTACAGAAGGCTTTGTTTTAATACATACACATACCCTGAACAGCAGAAACTGTACATGCCATATCTTGTGACATGTATGCAGACCACAAGCTTAAGCAGAGTGCCCAGGAATGCTGTGCAGTCACTTCCATGGCTGTGAGATGCCATGAACTGGGTCAAGTGATGCGTGGCTGTGGTCCAGGGGCAGGGTCATATGCCTGATATATGCGTGTAGTTGTAATCAGATGGAGGTTGGTCTCCTTCACCAGGCAGGAACTAACAGAATGAGAGGACAGTCTCAAGCTGCACCAAGGGAAATATAGGTTGGATATTGGGGAAAAGTTTTTCACTGAAAGAGTAATAAAGTACTGGAATGGTTTGCCTGGGGAGGTGGTGGAGTCATCATCCCTGGATGTGTTTAAAAGAAGACTGGATGTGGCACTTGGTGCCATGGTTTAGTTGAGATGTTAGGGCATGGGCTGGACTTGATGATCTTAAAGGTCTGTTCCAACCTAGCGATTCTGTGAATTCTATGTGGCCCTGTGAAGGAGATGTCCTGGGGCACTGCATGTCACATGCTGGGAGGATGACAGGGAAGGCAGGGCTGTGCTGCTGCTCTATGGGAACCCCTGTGGAGACACGATGACCACTGAGTAACTAAATAATTGGCTCCTTTCCAGCTAATGAACACCCAATGCCAGGTGTAGCCTGAGACAGGAGACTAACCATGGCACTGCCCTCTACATGCATCAGGTTGGCTTGTCCAGGCAAAACATTATCTGTGTACAAACAAAGGGCTGGCAATTTCTGATCTTTAAACCATACCAGAAGACTTTGGTCCTGCTCTGTCTTTATGTAGGGAGTTCTTGAAGGGAAAAGACAACCCTCTGGCCACATGGCACTTTGAGACATGAACTTTGTAACAACTGTCTGAATGTGACCCAAAGTGATGAGACATTAGATTACCTAGTAGAGAAGACTCAGTTCTGAAGAGAGTGAGGTAGAATTTGAAGTTAAATTCCTCCTATGAGGATGAGACATCAGTAATAGTAGACAAAAGGACTGAGATTGTACCTAGGAGCCAGGGATTTCCCAGACAGACGGTAGGGCTGGAAGACAGGGGTGTTAATTGCTCCTGTTTATTTGGTGGCCAGCTAACCTGTTTCTTACAACAATAAGTGGGTCTTACTGTTATAACATATTTGCTGTGCTATTCATTGTTACACTTTCAGAAAACTGGTCAACAGTAAACATGGCAGAAACTTCCTGCTCTATGATAGGAGTCACAAGGAGGCACTATTACAAGTTGGGCTAAGATGTGAGACAGGATTTAGGGATCAGAACCTCCAAAACTTCAAATGTGCATGACCAAGCCTGCAATTTTAGATTACCATTCAGGTACTGCCTTGACTTGAAAGCATGGAGTGCTTTGTTTCTGTTTCCAGTACAATTTCTGTATGTCAACCCATGGCTATTCTATTTAAAACACTAAACTAAAGCTAGGAAGGGACTGGAATCCACAAATACTCTCTCGTGCCTTCAACAATGGGCCAAAGAGTGATTCTTCTGCCTGTATTGCATACTTGTCTCTACTTCCACTTCTGTGGTAGCCCCTGCTTCCCCCTTCACAGTGGGGTGAAGGAAAGGTAGATTGTGTCTTCCTGCAGACCAGTAGCGACAACTTCAGAAGAAAACCACCTGAAGTAATCTGACAGAATCATAATTTGGCTTAGGAAGCCGAGAAAGGAGAGACCTTTCTTCCCCCCAGCGCTCACACACATTTGGTAGGACAAAAGTCTTCTTAGCCTGAACCACAAGCAACTAGTGGGAAAGGCTAGAGAAGGAGCTGGAGTGGAGAAATGATTGCAGTTCACTTGCCTGGACAAATACACAAAAATGAAATGGGAGAGTCAACTGTGCTGATGGAAAGGCTGTAGAGAAATCCAGAAATACTGGTATGATAGCAGGATTTTCCCAGCATTAACTGCATTAACTGTCCCCAAGCAGGTATGTCATAACAAAAATCAGGTGAAAGTTTAACTCCATCAAAAGCTGAAGCAGGGGAAAAGTTCTATGACACAATCATCTCAGAAATTCTGCCTACCAGCATTTGGATTGAAAAGACAAAGGACAAATGTGAGCTTGGGATGCTCAAGACCTACTATAATTTGACTACTTTTGAATTTGCTTTATCCCTTCACTTCAACCCTGTTGGAGTAGGTGAGGCACAAGCCTCCTTGGATTCCTTGAGGAAAGAGGACGTCACAAGTGTTTGTGCTGCTTGCATGGGGGGATACATGGTAAGGTGGAAAGCTGGAGCACAGCCACCCGAGGAGTACTTTTGCAGGGCTGTGCAAGCAGTATCACATCACTGCCAGAGCAGCACATGCCTCAGGGCAGTCTAGTTCAGGCCCTTTGCCCACAGTCCCTTCCACCAGCCTTCTTCCCTTCTCCTTCATGGGGGATGAAGAACCCTGGGTCTGCAGGGATGACCTCAAGGCACAGTCTGGAGATGATATCAAATTGTGTTGCTTCTGCTTTCACTCACAGCTGTTGTGCCTTGTTCCTCTGCTTGCTTCCAAGCCAGCAGCAGCCTCACCTGTTGTCAGTATTCAAGATCTCAAGCTCTTTAAGCTCTTTGCTGAAAGATGCTCCCCAAGTGCCAGATCCAGTCGTGCCTGAGCCACACTAGTGAAGGTGCAACCCCAATAATAGTATGCAGAAATTACACTGAAGTGATAAATACTTGAATGATTAATCATTAGTCATACGATTTGCTCTGATAAACTAAACTAGAACAGCATTGCTATCTTGATTCAGGCTCTGAAAGGAAGTAAGCTGCATCTAAAGGCTGGCAGCTGCCCTATGGCCAGCCATCCCTGGATTTCAGGAGGTTCTGTCCATTTGGCCTCCCTTCTGACTGCATTGCTGACACCTAGGCACAACCATTTCCTGGGATTTCCTAGACACAGACCCTTGGATCTGTCATTTCTAGACTGTAAGTCTAATTAAACCTGGAACCAAACTCTCAGTAGTAATGTGTTTGATAAAAGTTCTCCAAACAGTGTTACTTGCAGGTATTTTTTCTGTACACAATTCTATCAGTGGGCATCTCCCACAAAGCCAATAGAGATCTGGTAAGTGCAATGACTGTGCTAATGAGTGGCTAATGGAAGTGAGAGACAAGTTATAATGGCACTACTCTTTCAGAAAACAGCAGCAGCAAATATGGCTCTTGCTTTCTGACATTTCAGTGTGTGCATCCTGCTGGCTACTGAGATTGGTAGGGAGTTGAATCACATCATTAGCTGGACTACATGGCCACCTCTTCCCTCACTAGTTGCAGCAGCCTCAAGTCTTCTGTAAAAAACAGGAATGATCCTTGAAGGCCAAATAGTGAGCATACCTTCAGAACAGTTAAAATCCTGCAATGCATGTGTGTATTTAAATACATATGCGTGTGTATGAAAATGTGCCTGTGCTAGGGACAATTATATCAGTCCAGTAACAGGAAAATAGATGGCCTTTATTATTTGAGTACAAGCAGTCCTTTAAGTAATAGCACAGTTGTGTAACAGCACGGAAATTTAAAGCTGAGCTCTGTTTGCTCTAACAAACGTAAGGCTGGCACCCTGTCAGTGGTGACTCAAGCAGCACATTGTAACACTTCAGCCATATTGAACTGTGCGTCACAAGGAGACTTATTTCGTACTCATTTTCTTACTTGTGGAGGTAAGCACAAGAGCACAAGCAGAAGGGATTTTTTTTTCCCTGGTGAGCTGTGGGTTTCTATTTGCTATCACTTCGTAATAGGATGACTGCCAGACTGGTTTCTTACAAAAAACATCTTACCTGAGTAACAGTGCTGTTTCTAGAGAGGAAATACGCTTTACACAGTACTCTCTACTGTAAGCATTGGTGAGGTAATGAGGTCATAAAAATAAAAAAAGTTCAAGATTTAAGAATTTTAATTTTACTGTTGACCAATGTGAAGAAAATAACTCCCCTGTTTTTCTCTCTTCTGCAGAGAGGTCTGCAGTCACTATTACTGAAGACCACTGAACAAGCAATAGAGCTGGAGCAGTTGTGATTTCATCCTCATTTTACCTCAATGCAGTATTATTGCCCAGTCCTTTATAAAGCTTTGTGGTAGTCTAAAACATGTAATGCTAGCAGCTTACAGTGTTGTGTTTGGGGAGCTTTATGGTCAGATTCTATTTAAATCTTTATTTTTAGAATTAGCAAGCATCTCATGTAACTTTGGCCCTGAATAACACAATAGATTTTATTAATTCATGTATTATCATAATTTTAAAATCTCTTTTCCTCTGTTATGTTGTGGCATACAATACTCATATATGTCATAACTCACTGCTTAATCCGGTGTTACAGTTAACCCTTTTTTCCCCTCAAGAGTAGCTAAATAGGTGTCCTCCTTTCTTCTCCCTTTGTTCTGAAAAAGGCTTTTTCTCTCCCTTCAGTGTAGCTCCCTTCTCTTCTACCAAAAGATAGGAATGAAAGAAAAACTTTGTGACTTCTCCCTTGCTTAAGTTCTTGAAACAACATTCTGTGGGTAGTGATTTTCTGTAACCCTGTGTAATCATTCACCAGGTTCTACTTTACCTAGGGAAATCTTCCAAGCAGCAATAGAAGGAGACATGCCAAACTACAGAGCTTGTCATGGGCATCAAGAAGCAAGTAGTTTTATCCAAAAGTGCTTTTAACTAAATGTTAGTCTCCTTCTGTTTTTAAATTCATTATGCATCATTGCCCACATTCATACAGAAATCTTATTCTCTGGAGGCCTGAAATCTTAAATCTCCTTAAAGTAGACCTAGATGCAAAAGCAACAGGTGTTACCTTTGAAAGTGGAATTTCTGGATTGTTTGGGTACTTTAGATATTTTTGTGTAAGCTATACATCTATAAAGGATGTTACACTCTACTTAAGGTTGTCAACAGCATAGAAGAAAAAAAAGGCTAATATAAAAATCATAGTTTTCAGTACTTTGGAAAACACTGAAAGAATTGGAGATTTTCAGTGTGCCACACTGTTTTTGAATATTGTTCTGATGCACTGCTTTACACTCCCAGGTAATACTACAGGTAAATGATGCTAGAAATGAAAGTCATATTTCCTGTGGGAATGTATGATAAACATGGATTATTTAGACTACCAGCCCCACAGAATTATGTTTCAGAGGATATTTTAAAAACTGACTTCAAACCATTTTAAGTGGTTGTTAGCATCTGTGGTAATATGCAAGAGTCTCTTAGTCACAAAACAGCCTGAAACTTATTAAGATTTCAGTATATTGACTTCAGCTGAAGACTGTTTAAATCTTGGCTTTGACTTCCATTTAGAAATAGATTAAGCTGGGAAATGGCCATTGTCCCAGCTGCACACTGCTCAAAGTTCAACCACAGTAACAAAGAAGTTTAAATGGGATTGACATCCAGTCCTCTACTGCTGTAATTTCCAGTATGATATATAGCTGTAAGATTGGCATTCACATACTCCCACTAATGTCTACCAGTTTCTGTTTATGGCTGTAGGACAAATTGTAAAGAGAGGTAATTCAGATGTCTGTCCTACTCAGGCACTGCTGGGAGATGGATGGGATAGTTGTGAGTGCTGCCCCAGCTACCCCAGCTAAACTGGTGAGCACAAGCCTGAGCCTTTTAAGAAATCATGTTGTAAGTTTATTGGAGCTGGGGGTATCTACGTGTGTAGGTAGAAGCTCCATTTGGAGATTATGGGTTCCCAGACAAGCAACTGGATGCCCTAGTTGGACTGGAACTGGGGCTGGCAGTATATTTCAGAAGCCTAATTGCTACAATCATTGCACCAAAGATGCTGATGTTAAAACAAAACAAAACAAAACAAAACAAAACAAAACAAAACAAAACAAACCCCAAAAAAACAAAGAAGAAAAGTTAGGAAAAAACCAGTGAAATATTTGACAACAGCTGATGGTGCAGGTGGCTCAGGTGCTTCTGTTTCTTTTTTCCCTCTTCCTAGAGAGTCCTGTTAAGGCTGTAAGATAGCTTTGGGCTATGTCCTTTCAAATCACACCTACCAGTCATTCCTTCCTCACTTACTCATTGTCTCATCACTCATCTGGTTCCATCTATCCATTTGCTAATGTCATTCACTACCTACTTAAAAATTATCTTTCATCCACTTACTGAATGAAGGCTTCAGATAGATCAAGGAGTTTTAGTTTCTGTTTTAAACTTATTTTTCCTGTGCTCTGGAAGACGTCCTCTCAGAAGTGAATGTGCAGAAACCTGTGGAACTGGGAAGGAGCTTACTTCTAGCACAGTTTCCACTCCCCAGAAATGCCTCAGGCATAGAGCTTTTGACCTTCTCTGTTTTCCTCCCTGTTGCATCAGAACATCAGAAACTCCATAGGAGCAGGATGAACTTCTCTGCTTCTATGAGAAGCACTCGAGAATTTCTCACTCACCACACTTAGAAAGCATGTGCTGAGCTCTGAAATGCACCAGACTTAATTTATCACTAAGGCTAGTCATAAAAATAAATCACAACACGTTTTTATTAATCATGTTTGAGCTTAAATACTTTCTGCAGCATGCTCCGCTCTAAATTATTTTATACGCAAACCCCCAAACCTTTAAATGAAACTTTTCAGACTTTGAAATCTGACATCAACATTTTTGATGACCAAATTATCTATCACAAAGAAATTTCTAGTACTCAACTTACACCACAATTCCAAAACTTTAGATAATACTTCAGTTTACAGAGCTTTGTAACTTCACGCTTCTCTTTAGCATTATACATTTCCCTTAGACATAGCAGATTCTCCAGTTTTTTATTAGAAGTTTCCTAGCCATCATCATTATTAAAAATGCCCAATGCTTTAAAATAGACATAAAGGACTACAAATATATCACAGGTTTTGATGTTTAAGCCAATCTCATTAATTTTTTCTTGATTCTTGACTGCTGTGTTTGGAAACACTATATAAAAACTTATTAAAATTTTATGTTTTTCTTCTAACAGCCTTGAAACCTAACTTCTTCTTTTTTTTTTTTCTGGTTCTAAGTACAAAAAACCCTTTCAAATCTGTGAAGATCTCAATTGTAACTCACCTTTCTTCACCTCATTTCCTAGTGAGTTTAAAAATGTTTTTTCATATCTTGCTTCTAGAGGACTTATCTGAATAAAATAGACAGGTCAGTAAAAATATCATTTGACAGCATATTTGAGCTCAAATTTTCTTGAAGATTTAAGGAAATGAGAGACAATCTTCTGCAGTAATACACCAAAAGCTAGTAGACCACAGGCTGAAACTGAGGCATTGAAAATTTTGAGTGAAGTCTATCAGACTGTGTCCAAGAGCCCCTAGCAGAGAATGCAGTGACAGTGACAGGAGCTGTGTAGGAGGCTGTGCAGGGTGAGGAGCAGCATCCACCTGAACCCGAGCTCAGCACCTTTGTGGGCTCAGGCAGCAGGTAGGGAGGTCATTTTTAGCTCTCCAGGAGAGCTGCTGCTCCTTCTGCCTGCTGGGGAGGGCTGGAGCAGGAGTCTTGGCTCTGCTCCCTGGCTGGGCTCGCACAATGAGCCCACAAGGGCTCTGCCAGCTCCCTGCTGGTGTCTGGCTGCTGGCTGGCAGATGTAAACAGCTCCTTAGCTGGAGGGTGACCATGGTATTCAAAGCCAACACACATACACACACAATGAATATTTTTATTCCCTCATATAAATTGTTAGACATTTGCTGCCAATGATTTGCTAGAAGTTAAGGCTTAAAAGCTTTCTGCAGTCCTTTTCTAGCTCTGTCCCTCCCCCCTTCTCCCCCATTAAAAAAAGAGTTATCAATCTTGTTTTTTCTCTGAGCATTTCACAGTTCATTATTTATTAAGGTAATATCTGGCTGCTGTACTTTGTTTATATGACAGAAAGAAAATTTTTATTTCCCCAGGCAAACGCTCTACCTTCACACATGTCCTGTGGGAAAAAGGGGACCTGATCCCCTAAAGACAGGAGCTGTTCCCACCTACCTTATCTCAGCCCTCAGGATGAGCATGGCTGACATTCTGGCACTACCAGGAGTCTTGCCTGAGACAAGAACTGCAGGAATAGGCCAAAGATTGTCCAAAAAGTGAAGAGACAAATACTCTCCTTTGACATCTCTTTTGAGGCCTAAAGGCATTAAGCACTACATGAAAGCAGAAGTTCTGATTGATATTTTGCTGCTTGTACAATTGGACATTAGCAGCGACATGAATCTGGCACTCAGTTTCCACTTGCTACAGAAAACATGAAAGAAACCTTTAATTTAATAAAACATTTCTCACTGAATACTGCCTTTCCTGGTTGAAAGAATCTCTTCACTCTGTCCTAGAAATACTTCTGCCTTTCTCTCTAAAATCTAAATTATTATGTTTTGACAGAGCTTCTATCTTTTTCAGAAATCCACTGACTTCAAGTTGTTCCTGTCCTTCCTGGCATTCTCACATCATGACAGTTCCAGAAGTCTTAATTTTTGTTTTCTTCCCTAATTTTTTTGTCAATGCGCTGGAAATAAGGACAACAGATTTAGAAGGTATACTTAGTATTTTGACATATTAAATACACCTGCTCTTTGAAGTTAAGGAGAACAGATTTTTGAATCATCAAGTCACTTGTAATTTCATACAAATAGTATCTTCATGGTCTGCAGAATTTATTTCCACTCATATTCATTGTTTGGGGTATTTTTGTTTCATTTTTGTCTGAGATGGAAGGTGGCCTTTTCATTTTATTTATAATACTACTGCTGTGGACTTACTACCAGCCAAGTACTAAAATTAAAACAACACACAAAACATGTACACAGAGCTCACTGCAGGGAGAATATTTGATTCCAAGTCTGTGCAGACATGAAGAGGAAAAGGGACTAAAATTTGCCAGGTGGCATAATGCTGCACACAGCTATGCTCCCTGAATGCAGCCTGCCTTGAGGAAGGGTTTGGCTGTCAGCACTCCAAGTGTACATTTTCTCTAAGCAATACTGTATTTGGCTTGCATCAATGGCTATTGACAAATGTATTTAATCTTTACCACCTTGAGGTGGGGTTATAGATAAAACTTGCTGCCAAAATGATCTTCCTACTGCTCCCACATAAATCCATGCCTTTATCTCATGACTATTCCTGATTTTTACATATGATGTCATTATTTTAAACTTGAAGATGCACTTTGAACACAAAGAGCGTGCTCAGTTTTGCTGCTGAAGTCTGTCACTGCAGCAACAGGGAGCTCCATGAATTCTCTGCGAAAGGAGGGGTTAATACAATGGAATGAAACCCTTCATTAATTTAAGCTCCTATATCAGTTTCTGGGCCTTTTATACTGCTTAGGCTTTTGCTGCCTGCCAACCATATCTCTAATTGAAGTTTGAAACATCAGAAGAGATGTCTGTAACCTCAGTAGCATTACTGTCCACTGGTATGAGTGGAATGTTGGCTCTGCATGGGCAAACCATGGTGCTCCTGGTTAACTCCTGCTGATAATGTGGTGCATGAAAGCCATGCATACATCTCATCACTAAATTTGGTTTTGGTTTGTTTGAACTGGAAACTATCACAGCTCAGTGATCTTCCATTTGTTTACCAACAAAAATGTAAATAGGAGGATTTGTGGGCCAATGCACAGAACAAATGTTACAGCCTGGTGCAAAATAAGTTGCAGAAATTTTTATTTGTGTTCTCTCCTGTTGTCTATAGGAAATAAATAAATAAAATAAACTGTTTATTTTTTTTTCACCAGCTGGTTTTGGAAGCACCTCTATATTTAAATATGAACTATAGACCTTTAACTAAAATGTGAAATTCTTGATTATAAAAGCACAAAATACAAGAAAATACATTCCATATTGGTGAAAAATGCTGTGTAAATTCATATTCTTTCTTTGGATGGTGGGTTACTATTTGCTTGTCAGTGACTGCTTAAGGGCTACAGAATTTAACATCCACTGAAATTACTGTGAGACTACCTTTACTTGATGATTAGGTATTTACAACATTTGTCTAAGTAATACATTGAATCTCTGCCTATTTTCTACATGCATGTATACATGGGGTTGTGAAATAAATATTTTCTGGGAATAAACCTGGAATGATCACACTATTTACAGATCATGAGGCTGCATTTTGTGAGAATGCACAAATAAGTATGTCAGAAATCTATCACACAAATGATGGGCATGTGTTTCAGATTTTTTTTTTAATTTAGTTTTCTTTTTTATGCTTGTGATACATCTCTATCAGCAGGTGGTGCAATGCAAAGTGGAAGAGTTGAGTTTTGTCTTGCTGAGATCTACTGTGGTTCCAGAACTGTATATCTGTATTGCATCTTCAGAACAGAACAGAACAGAATAGAACAGAATAGAACAGAACAGCATATATGATAGAGTAGAACAAAATATTTCAGTTGGAAGGGCCCTAAATGATCATCCAGTCCAACTGCCTAAAAAATTCAGGCCTTATCAAATATTAACCACTGTTATTAAGGGCATTGTCCAAATGCCTCTTCGACACTGACAGGCTAGGGGCATCAACCTCCTCTCTAGGAAGCCTGTTCCATGGTTTAGAACCTCTCAGTAAAGAAATGCTTCCTAGTGCTTAGTCAGAACCTAACCCGATGCAGCTTTGAGCCCTTCCCACACATCCTATCACTGGACCCCAGGAAGAAGACCTCAGCACCTCCCTCTCCACCTCCTCAGAAAGCTGTGGAGAGCAATGAAGTCACCTGTCATCTTCATTTTCTCCAAACTAAACCTGTCCAAAGTTCTCATCCACTCTTCACTGGACTTGCTTTCCAGCCCTTTAATCAGCTTTGTTGTCCTCCACTGGATGCATTAGAGGACCTTCGCATCCTTCTTAAATTGTGGAGCTCAGAACTACACATATACTCCAGATGGGGCTCCACCAGTGCTGAGATCAGTGGGATAATCACCTGTTTTGGAGCAACTGGTGATGCTGTGTTTGATGCACCCCAGAATGGGATTTGCCCACTTGGCTGCCTAAGCTTCCTGCTGACTCCTACTGAAACCATTGTCAACCAGCACTGCCAGATCCCTTCTGCAGGGCTGGTCTGCAGCCAGTCTTCTCCAAATTCATACCTGTGTGTGGCATTTCCAATCCTATGTGCAGAATAAGGCATTTAGACTTGCTAAATTTAATCCTAATTGTCATTGTGCAGTGATCCAGTCTATCTAGATCCCCTGTAAGTCTTCTTGTTCCTCAAGGGAGTCTACAGCACCTCCCAGTTTGGTATCATCAGCAAACTTGCAACAGTGCATTCAGTCCTGAATCCAGGTTGTTGATAAACACACTGAACAGAACTGATTGTCACTGCTAGTGACCAGTCACCAGCACTGTGATGTGGCCCCATTCCCTGCGACCCCTTGAGCCCTGCTCTTCAGCCAGTTCCTCGTGCTGCACAATATGAACCTGCTCATCCCATAGCTGGACAACTTGTTCAGAAAGATAATGTGAAGAACAGTATCAAAGACCTTACAAAAATCAAGATGAATTACATTCACCACCTTCCATTCATCCACTAGATGAGTGAGCCTATTAGAGACAGATATCAAATTAGTTGAAAAGGACTTTCTTTTTGTGAACCCACATTGGCCTGATAATTACATTATTATTTAAATGCCTTCCAGTAGTACCCAGAAGGACAGTAAGGTTTGTGGCCCATGACACAAACAGTGGCATCCATGGTAGGTGACTGCTGGAGGACCTTGAGCTCATGCTTCATGTGAGGTGCCCTGAGTGGTGGCCCCCAGTGTTTCTTCAACCTTTATTACCTCTGGAGGGAAACTGCACTGAACACCACTGATGGGCTTTGTTGTAAATCACTAACACAGAAGCACAGATGGAATTTTTGTATTCCTCATTCATTCCATTACCAGCCTTACAAGGATGTCTGCATATGTGAAATTTCCTAAGTCATATCAATGATGATATTATAATATATAATATTATACCACTTATAAATAAATGGTATCATACAAAAGCAATATATACACACCTAAGTATGTGCATAGTCATATATTTGCCTTTTCCAGATCTTTTAAAATTAGTATGGAGAAGGTCTTGCTTCCAAAGTCATATTTTCGCTTCCATGCAAGGTCTTTCCACTCTGTCCAGAGGAACTGGGCACTCCTAGGTGGTAAGTACCACTGGAAAGCAGCCTATTAATTTCTTTCAATTAATGACATAAAATAAGGCTTTTTTGCAAATTGAGTGGTTTATTGTGCTTCAGGGATTGTCCCAAAATACTGTATAATATATTATGATAACTGGATAGCAAAAAAATCTATGAGTTCAAAAGATATATGGCCCTGCTTGTTGGAGCTTCAGAAAAAGGCTGTGTGATACGAATGTCAATACTCAATAATTTATGACATTATAAGGTGATTTTGTTTCAGAGTTCAAATGCTGTTATTGTATGCCAAAAGTCTTACAAGATCATGTGTTCAGAAGTCTCTTAAAAAGCTATATATTTCAAGAGGGAGAGAGAGTATCAATTTTCAGAAAAGACAAAAGAATTTTTAAAAATTATTATTATTATACCTTGGTTTAATACAAAATACATAAGGCAAGTAAGACAAAATATCTGCAAAGTTTAGTTATAATAAAAGTAGAGACAAAGATTTAGCTATTCTAACATGGGGGAAAGAAAACTACAGACAAGGGAAAATCTGTAATGTAGTAATTGACTTGCTATGGAATGATTCATGTCTCAATTGTGTGAAGCACAGATAGGAGATATTCCAGAGCACAGAACACAATGTACCCTGCACTGTAAAACAGCAAAAGCCTTCAGGCCAGAAAAAGCTTATAAGATAGGCACAAATACTTTAAATACTGCTACAAATGGGGGAGCATATCCATTCTGGGTTTAAGCTTGCTGTAATACTAGCTCCCGTGCTCAGTGGAAACTGATGCCTCTCATGTGATGAGGGGTAATCTTGAAGATGCTGACACATGCCAGGTGACTGGATGCAGAATGCAGTGTCCCATACCAGCTCCTCTGCCTCGTGTGACATTGGTACCCTTTAGCTGAATCTCAGTGATATATTTTGTTTTGCATTTTCTCAAATGTATGCATTTTTCCCTTCAAAAATCGACCTCATAATGACCAAATTAAGTAATTAGTTTTTTCTACAAAATGTGAAGAGAAATTTTGATGCTTATCACACTTTATCTCTTAATAATTATTGTCAGTTTTCAGCAAAGAAGGGAGAAGAGAGATAAAGCTTTCTGTGATGGTCTCATCTAGTGGATAGTTAAGACATTTCTAAAAGAATAATTTAGTGAAGTTCTATTTAAAATTATTAAGAATTTAACTAATAGTATTAAAATTGCTGCTCAGCTCCAAAGACAGCAAATAAAATTCCTGGTATGTCAACTACAAACTTGGAGGTCATTTGGAGGATGAGTTTTAGGAAGACATGTCTAGACTTCCTTGCAGAGATAGACTTCATCATACGAACCAGTATTCAAGACTATTGAGACATCACTGCAGTTTTATTTCAGGACCATTGAAAGTAGTCCAATAAGTTCTCTGTAAAATAAAATATTTTTAAATTATAATCAACAGTAGATTAAAATTATGCCATTCACAGACTGTGTAAGGAATGACTGCAATAAGTTGTCTGCTTCTGGTCCTTGGAAACATTTAAACTGCCTGCCACAAACCGTCATAATAAAAAGGCAGAGGGCAGTCCGCAAATAAAATTAAAGTATTAAAACAGACAGAACTGATCCTAAAAGTTTGGGATCACTTCTCTCAGACTCTTGCTAGTTTTTTTTATTCCTCCAGATGCTAGTTTGAGAGGACAAAATGTAAATGCTGACCCACATATTTCAGGTAACTTTAGCTTTCTCTCTCCTCCCTCTCCAATGAAGTTACTTACTCAGTTAAACTACTGAGGCCCTCCTGAAGTGACCTCCTGTTTGAAACATATACACTTTGAAAATAATTTCTCAACAATTCAGCCTATCCTTGTCATTACTCTGTCTCACACTTCCTCAGACATGAAACTTGTCTTGTTTCTGCCAGCTGCCATACTTCTACAGGATTTACTGGTGAGAACCAGCCTTTGGTGATATACATGGGAAACATCTCCTTCTAAATGCATTTGAAAAAGCAGTGGAAGACCAGATGCTTTTCTGTTAGCCCTCTGTCTACCTGAACTCCTGCTTTTGTGGATCTGGCACATTTCAGATGGCAATTCATTGTGGTGGGGAAGTGAGCACAGTGTTTTGGCTTCTGAGACCTTTTTTGTGCTCTGCAGCGGCCATGTTCCTGCTGCCAGGGGACCATGGCCAAACTGCTGCTTTTCTGCAAGAAAACTGACAAGCTCCTGCTTGAAGCCTGGAAAAATACTCTCAATAGGTAAATCTTTGGCTGCAACAAAACATGGAAAGAAAAATTCCCAGAGGTTCCAGGTCTCTGATTCTTGACAACTCATGACTTTGTTTTCCCTACTCTTGATCACTCTGGGTAGGTTCTGAACATTCAGATTGTTGTAAGTGGGAATGGGTGAGATGAGCAGGAATCTGTATATAGACCTTCAGCAGAAAAATAAATTCACTAAAGCATTGTCTGCATCTCTGTACTTTAAGAGAATTAAGCCTTTAGCAGATATGGATTAATACGAAGTCTTTGAAATCTAGAATCTCCTCTGATTTACACTACACAGGAAATTTGTCCTTGAGCATCTTGTTCCTTTTGTGCTCCTGGATTCTTATTAGTATCTTGCAATTTAATTTTAATAAATTTTAGCAATACACAGTAATCTGACTATGAAAATTGTCAATATAACTTTTAGCAAAACAAGCCCTATTTTTTGAGACACAGACAACACTTAATACTTACCGAAGCTTATGAGAGAAACAACATCGCATTTTATAAAGTGCTCTGAGATTTTTGTAACCAAAATGATCAATTTTATTTTATTTTATACTTACCATAAGCTGTCTTACATAATTGCCTACTTGGCTTCATGACTCACAGTAGGGAAACTGAGAGCACTATTCTAAATAAAACTGTGTTGAGCTTTTCACTGATAATGGAATGGGGTTTATGGTGCTCCCCATTCAGTATGCTGGAATTCCTGAAAGTAACTTTTAAACTGAATCTAAACCAGTAGTATTACCTTGCAGCTAAATTTTGAAGTAAAATAGATGTATTTGGACAGTATTGCCAGTTTTTTCTAGTTATAAATTTAGCATAGGATATCCTATGCTTTGTATAAATATTATTTGTTATGAAGTTGCTGGAAAACTGGCTTAAGTCTGCAGCTTTTAGGTAACAAATAGTTCTCACTGTTTTTCCACATATAAGGGAGTATAATTTCTGCCATCTGTTTCAACAATTAATTTATTTTGCAGTAACTTCAGCTGCTGTCAGCAGTGACTTCAGTTGCAGCTTTAAAAAACTCTCTGATGAGACTTCCCAATAATGTATTGTAGGTTTTAATTTCTTTGTTTTAATTTTGGAACCCACCACTTTCCTACAGAGTTTTTTAATGCCTACAAGAAGAAACTGGTATCTGTACATCAGAAAAGGCAATTAGAACACAATTCTTGCTTAGGGCAGACCAAAATCCAAAAAGAATAATCTTTATACTTCTTGGGTGGCATATTTTTCCCTTAGGAATTTCTTTGACAGTTTATTCTGAGTTATTATTTAAAGGTCTGAATTTTTAAGAAGAACTTCTGTTTTCCATTATTTCGATGTGCCTAATGTGAATATCTGAAAAGGTACCCAAGATGTGTTTTCATGGCATAAAGTTCTCAGTGAAAAAACTGTCTTCAGATACTCTATTCCCTTTTTTATTCTTCTGCCCTGTGCTGTGGCATGAGGCTGAAAACAGACCATCAGCAGTGCTGAAAAATTGTTTGTGGCACCACACTGTGAGGTTGAACACAAAACTAAAAATCTTGCAGGTAAACTGTTGGTAGTGTGAAACCATGGCCCAGAAATCGCTTGTCACTCTAGACACTGCAGGTCTTCCTGTTCCAGAATTTGGAAAATCATCCTGATCTGTTTATTCTACTTCTATGAGTCAGTTAAATCACAGTCTTTGAACTCCTCATACATGTCTCCTCATACAGCACCCTTACAGAGCTGTTGTTCACTGGATCTTTTCCATTATGACAGCATTGTTCAGATCTAATAAAAATGAGGAGGCATTGCAGGTAGGCAAATACTGTCATTCTGTAACTGTTCTTTGAGGCTGAGGGTGTAAATTCATTCCTCCAAAAGGACACAGGCTGTATCTAATCAGAATCTGGCAATCACTTCTGTGCAAAAAAATTGCAGTGTGATTTTTGTATTGTAAATTCTGGTTTTGTTATTTGTCTGTTTGCAGTGGGTGAAACTGGAATGAGAAAAGTGATGATTTTTATTAACAGGGTAAAGACTTTCATGATCAGGAGTTGGACAGCCACATTTCTCCACCTCAATACAGGAGGAAAATTTGCATACAGTGGCATCCTGTGCTAGAAGGAAACCTGTTATGCCTGTAGTTGTCCTGGTAAATTCAAGCTTGATTAAATATTTCTGGAGAGTCATTCACTTTCAAATGCTCCCAATGGGAGCCCAAATACATGAGGAATTACATAGCACTTTTGTCAAAAGATAATACATGGGGCACTAATTGGTCTAAGGCAGTGACATAAACATTATCCCATAAACATTATCCACTATCAGCAGTGTTCACAGGCAGACATTCAGAGAAATCATAAATCTTGACTTCTTTTTCTCCATTCAACATGACTGATATTTTAACTTAGATTGTACTTAGCTCTTTCCTAGTACAGAACAGGCTGGACTGCAAACCACAACTACTTGTGGGTCTACGGCTAGTCAAATAATAATTACTTGGAAAATAGAAAATGCTGATTTTCTTTTCAAGAGGACATAAGATCTTATCTTTTTCTATTAAAGAGAGACACTTTTATTCTACCCATAATCCCAAGGATGTTTTGATAATAAAAACCAAATTATTACACTGTATCATTGTTACAAGTTAGAAAATTTCTTAGGTTTTTATTTATGTAGATTGATAGGGTGGCTGGGATAAGATTGTTCTTTATGAGAAAGCTGACATAAACCCATGAAATAATATTTTAAGGTATGACAAAATCATCATTCAAGCTGATAACATAGCAATTATTTTAGCAGTTCTTCAACCAAACTATAAGAAATAATCTAATTTCAATTTTATGTACTGCTGATACTTGTGCTATAAATAAGGAATTGTATGTAGGTCACTCAACTGTTTGGTTGTAAAATCGTTTACTTAACATACTGATGTCATTAAATTATTATTCCAGGTCACTGGGTAATCACACTGGGTAATCATTGGGTAATTTTTAAAAGAATGGAATCCTTTCATGGAATCAGCTTCTAATTCTGCCCCTGAATTCCCTTAGTTCCAGATCTATTTTAAACAAAATATACAGGGCTACAAGTATGCTTGTGTTGCTTTCACTTCTCTGTGTCAAATTCATGGAATCATAGAATGGTTTGGGTTGGAAGGGACTTAAAAAATTATCTAGACGCAACAGCTCTACCATGGGCAGGGATGTCACCCACTAGACCAGGTTGCTCAGAGCACCATCCAGCCTGGCCTTGAACATTTGCAGGGGTGGGGGTCTGTAGCTTCTCTGGGCAGCCTGTTCCAGTGCCTCCCCACACTCATAGTAAAGAAGTTGTTCTTTAATCTAATTCTACTCTCCTTCAGTTTAAAGCCACTGTCCTTTGTCTTATCTCTACATGCCCTAGTAAAAAGCCCCTTTCCGACTTTCAGTATTCAGTATTCATTCAAATATGAATAACTTGTTTTGGCACTCCATTTTCTGGATTCTGACCTGAAGCCTTCTGAAAGCATAAGAAGGGCAGTCAGGTCTCTTGATATTGCATAACAAAAGTGTGATAGGAATGAGTAACTGGCCTGAAGTGCACGTGTTTCCTCTGACCTGGAGCCACACTGCTTCAGGTTAGTCTTCTTATATAAGACTTGTCTTAACAAGCAAGATGTGACAGGCCAGTGCAGAGCTGGGGAGTGAACTATCAAATCACTGTGGCAGTGATTAAGATCAGGGCTAGAACTCACTCCCTGAGTCTTGCTCATTTAGCCAGGTGTACCTTCACTGAACTCCCTGAGGTTTGGGTTAGGCATCTGCAGTAGTGATGTTTGTTACTGACTTACTTGGTAGAGCAGGAACAGTACATGGGATTATTGTAGTCTTGACTGATGATTCATAAACTCTTCATGGAACTTATCCTCTTGTTTGTAATAAATGTAATGGGAACAAGAATTCAATATGTCTAATTTGATTAATACTAGATGAAAAGCAAGGCTGTGCTAGCTAAAGGGCGAGTATGAATTCCATTTCACAATAGTTCAGAATCAGTGGTAAGACTAGTTTCCCATTCTTTTTCCTCCTCTCCATCTCAGCTGGCCCTTTTCTGCCCCCAGTTGCTCATTCCCACGCCCTGTCCCCTCCAAAGCAAATGTTATTTGTAATCCAAATCAGTTCAGTGATCCAGTCCAGATTGCAGTTCCACAAAGAGTTGTGTTGACACAACTGTGGAGGTGGTACAATATGGGGAGGCAGGAATGAGTGGTTAGGGACTGCATATTGTGAGATGACAGCTTGAAAGTGATACCTGGAAATGAAAGACTTTCTGTATTAGACCTATGGAACCATTATAAAAATTATAAATCAACTAATCAGAACATAAATCTCAGTAGAGAAAGTCAACAAAATAAATCACCTTGTCTTCATACAAACCCTAAAGCTGGGGTGTTCTAGTAATCTGCCTTTTTCTGCCTCTTGTTCTGCCAAGCTGAAGCAATAGCTGAAATGTTCAAGACTGTCCTGAATTATAAAATGGGTTGCACATGTTGTTGTTTTCCTCCCTGCCCCCTACTCCCCGCAGTGAGGTTATCTTTCATTTTGAATGTTGTTGTTGAACTCTGTCATTCTACTGCTCATCTAATTCCTCATTCAGTTTTATAGTTAAGCAGTAATTAGAAACTATCACTGGGGAAAAAGTATGTTGCAGCCATTTGATGTGATCCAACCTCGTAAAAAATATAAACTGTCCAAAAGTAGCAGTAAGAGAATTGCAAAGGACCCATTCTCACTCAAATTCAAAATAAAATGTTAAAACCTTTATCTTAGGACAAGTGCTACTTCTCATAACCATTTCCAAACAATGTACAGTAGGGTTTACAATGGAGAAAAGTGAGAGCAGGTTTTCTTTCAGCTGAAAGAGCTGAAATGATGGAAACTCAGAAGAAAGCACAATGAGGCCAGCAGCTGTGTAACAGGTATGACAGGTCCTTCCCACATCCCAGCGCTTCTCTGGACAAAGTCCTCCCATTCACAGGTTTGTAGGTGCACACCTGTGTTAGGCACGAGCTGATGTAACACCTCGAGTGAATGTCTCTGGTTCCTCACCTCCTTTGCCACACAGAGGCTGAGCCGAGGGTGGGATGGGCAGGGAAGGGGAGCTGGGACTGGGGTGTGCTCACCTGCCCCAGCACCTGGGTGCTGCCCCTCTGAAATGCCTGTCCCCCTGCTATGGGAGCTGCTTTCTGTCCTTCAGAAAACCTGCCAGTAAGAACACTGAACTATTTCTTCAAGGTGGGAAAATACCCCCTAAAAACAGATTGGCTCTCTACTTACATTATTATTGTGTTTTTTAAACTGCTTTACCCATTCATAAAATAAGGCAGAAGGGGGCAAAATATTTGTCTTCCCCTTGGGGACTAATATCCCAAAGAAATTAGATTAAAATCCCATGAGATTAAAGGGAAAGCTGAGGAATGAGAGACCCACATATCAAACCCAATTTTTTTTAAAATCAGGAATGCAGTGGGAGGAAGAAGGAAGCAGGATCAGTCAGGCTTGAATGAAAATATATTTGCAATAAATTTTGTCCAAAATGTTTTCTGTGATTTTTTTAAGAATAGAGCAGACTCCCCTCCTCTCACAGGAGGCAACAGAAGGCCTTAAACATTTATTTTACATTTCTGTTGCCATTGTGGTAAGTTTATTGGTTGCAGTAATTTTATGATTGCTTTTCAGTGGCTTGGAGGCATAGAGTATGCTTTATTTCTATATCAATATCACAACAAATTGCAGTCAGCAAACTGTGAAATCTGATAGGATTTTTCATTGCAATTTCTCACCTGACCCATGGCGAATGCATTGTGGCAGATTTATTGTATGACATTATCCTCCCTCACCCCATCACTCCTTGAGCTGACTCTTGGCCTCTCATGGCCCCCAGGGCATAGAGAAGCTCCCTTCCCCGCCCATACCCAGAGCTGCCCTGGGTTCACTTTCACTCATACTTTCTTTTTGCCCTGCCCAGGGCCCAGGACGCCTGTCAGCCCCCAGGACTGTCAGCTCCTGCGCTGGTGTTGGCAGAGCACAGCTCCCTACAGCCCTGCTCTCTGTGGTCCTGCTGAGCTGGGGTAGGGATGCCCTCCATACCTGCTACCTGAGCCTAGAGGTGAGAGAGGTGTCTCCAGGGTTTTCATTTTTTGTTGGGATCTCAGTCATGGACTTTTTGGCTGTTGCTTTGCACCGTGCACAGAAGTTCTGTGTGTTTCACAAATGTCACAGGCTATGTGTTCAAGGCTTTGTCTGTTCCGTGCCAGTTTACCTCACACTCTTAGCTAAAAAGAAGCCATGCAACAAAAATGTTGTGAGTGATGAGGGTGCAGAACCTTCTTCTGAATCAGTAAAAATAGCTTTTCAAATGGGAACTGCAAAGTCAGCTTTTACAGATCTGCGAATTCAGGACCCAGGCAGAGAGTTGAATAGACAATAAAATTAAGAAACAAATAACAACTTTCTGTTCTGGATAAAAATTCCAAAGTACTTATTAGACTTTAAGAGCTCTTGATATTTGTGGATTTCGTAGCCATGACTAAATTTGTTTTCAAGGCTTTCTTGCACTGCAGGGTTTCCATATCATAGAAAACAGGTGTTCCTGGTTCTCCAGTCTCTAAGGATGGAGGTCCATGAACAATTTTCCTTCTGACAATATTTTCCTTTCAAGCTGCTTGCTTCCATTCCCTTACTGATATTTATCTCCTCAGCTCTGCCAATGGAGTGCTTGATAAGATTTTACTCAATAGGATCAACAAAATATTCTAAGCTAAGAAAAATGCTCCAGAAAGAAAAAAAGGGGGTCTTTTCAACCCAGATTATTTCATTAATTTAATTTAGAGCGTGCACTGAACACATATTTTCCTGCAACATGGGCACAACTAGGAGGTCATAAATTGTGGTACAAGGAGGGAATGAATAACTGGGGTGAGAAAGGACTGAAATTTATTAAATTGG
The DNA here is from genome assembly GCA_013397075.1 of Rhabdornis inornatus. Taxonomy (NCBI): domain Eukaryota; kingdom Metazoa; phylum Chordata; class Aves; order Passeriformes; family Rhabdornithidae; genus Rhabdornis; species Rhabdornis inornatus. Next base: position 1,179,135 of record VWZS01007181.1, read on the forward strand.
TTTTGTCACCAGAGGAAATGAAATCTGGAACTGCACTACAGCCCTTGTCTGAGTAGGGCTGGACAATATGAAGATTAAAAAGCAGTGATAGCAGCCGGGGCAAATCTATATGAGCATCCCACAGGATATGCTGCAGCAGGGAATTTAAACAAACAAAGTGCTGGTAAAACAAGGCTCCTAGGGTTGAGGATATTTTGGTTACAAAATTATGATACGTCTATCCTTCAACTGCAAATCCTTCTTTTATTTTTCTAGTAGAAAACTAGAACAAGTGTTTTTAAAGTGCATCTTTGTGCACCTAGGTTGATTTTGCAAGGAATTTATGAGAAAGTCTCACGGGAACAAGAATTGAGAACAACGGTGAGAGTTTACAACTTTACAGGGAAAGTATTCCCTTAGCTTGGACAAAAAGAAGAGTTTTGTTTGGTATGTGTGGGTGTATGCTCTTCATGTATTAGCAGACTCCTCCAAGTCTGTGGTGTTTTCAGCTCAGGTGCTGATTAAGAGCTTAGACCTTTATGATTAGTTTATAAACAGTCAAGGCAGTTTAAGATGTCTACACCTGCCATGTGGTTTGATAGTGGAACCATCAGTGCAGGTGTTGTGAGCAATGTTGAGAGGGTTTCCTAGACACAGCTCTGGATGGGTTGCTGTCCATGTAAGTGCCTGTGGTGAGGCAGGGGAAAACACACTGCTGAGCTATCCCTGATATCAGCTGAGCTTGGGGAACATTCTGCTGAGGATTGCTAACAAATCTCAGAGGTGCCTAATTGTAAGCCCCATTTAGAGCCAGAAATGATAACCTCTAGAACCTTACAAACCAATATTCTGATATAAACCAAATAGCTGATATAATTTCTGTGCTTCCCCTATTCTCCTTCCTAAATTATGCTCAAGTGAGACATTATGGGATTTGGCTCTCATCAGAGTTTAGGAAATTAGCATACTGAATGCTAGGCTTAAACTCCAAAATTTCCAAGTGTATCTGAAATGATTTTAAGTAAACCAGAAAGAAAATTTTTTGAAATAATAGTGATACTATTATTAGCTTTGACAATGGTAAAGTACATTCACTTCTCAACATTTACTCTGAGCAACCACGGCCTCTAATAGACCACAAAATTGTCAACTGCTAGCTGAAAAGGAGATTAAAATGCAAACTGATTTGCAGTAATTTATTGTAGGTCCTTCTAGGAAAAAGCACAGAATACTTCTGTCACTAATAATGTTATACTGAAATGGGATTCCACAGGATTCTGCTATCGTTCAAATAATATTATATGTGCTGTTAATAACCTTGCACTGTTAATAACCTTCTACTGTTAATCTTCGTATAATATGAAACTGCAAATTAAGAAGTCTTTTCATGTACAGGGGCAGAACTTCATTTAAAGACCTTGATGGTGTAAGAAACAGACTGAAATAAATCCATATGGCAAACAGTCAGCTAATGGATGTGAAGATAAAGAAGGACTTCTGAAGACAGAAGCAGTGCAATGTCAAATCTACATTTTGCACAGTTTCTTACAGAAACTATTCCTATTAAAAGCAGGAATGTAGCAGTATATGAGTGTTTTGTGTGAACTAAGAAATTTTAATGGTAAAAATGATCAGTGAGGCTGAAAAAGTAAAATTTCTTTATATATTATATACACAGAAAAGTAAGATTAATGGACTCTGACTAATCCCATATTCAACTTTGGAAATCTACTAGCTTGGCAATACTAAATATCTTATTCACTTCTTATTTTTATATCAAGTTACAAGCCAAGACATATGCTGATTTTATAAACATTGTTTGATCTTAATTTACTATTTGTGCTTATCATGGTTTGACTTTGATTAAATTAATATCAAGACCATGGTACTGATGGCTTTCATTCTAAGTTCTTCCTGTAACATTTTTTTATTTCCTCCTAAGAGGAACAGTCTGTTTTATTTTGATAGAGTAATTGGAATTCACTGAAATAATAAAGCTTACTCTTTAACATATCCAGTTGGTGCACCCCTGCCACACAGTCTGGACAGATCGCAGCACTGGCAAAAACATTTTTCTGGCAGCAATCCTTTCATAAACACAAAAGGCTTTCTTTTTCTATTTTTCAGGGGTTAGGGCTGTTTAACACCAAAAGAACCCCACCCTGGTTTTGAAACACAAGCATGATTTAGAGCCAGGTGATTAAAAATTTATTCTTCATTATTCCATAATTGATAGAAAATTGAATTTCCTTCTGCAAACTCTGCTGGTCTTGTGCCTCTAGCCCGTCTCAGCCACAAACACTACCACCAGTGTTTTCATAAAATGTGATTGTACTCTTCAGTGCACGTATTCCAAGGCTGACACCATGGAGCAGGGCTATGGAAAGAGGTCACACCCTTCCGCATGGCATTCTGTCTTGTGGCCAGGATTGCACGGCCCTGGAGGAGGGTTTGTGCTGAATAAGAGGATCAAGGATCAGCTCCTGATGCTGAAACCAAGTGGCACTGAGATGCTTACTCCCACTCTGCCCAGACACAGCTCCTCCAGCAGGATGGGTATCCATGCCATGGTGGACACTGTCCTATGATCTCTGCCATGGCCTGGCCATCCAGAAGACAATCACCCCTGTTCACCTGGGAACTTCTTTCAGAGAAAGAAGAGCCAGCAACGTTGATGGTCAGGGGTCCAATGCCCACGTTTGATTTATGGGCATTTTTATTTAACTTGCTGATGGCCCTTTCTTTCCCCAGCCCAGTGCACCCCTCTGCTCTGCCTCGGCACAGGGACTGTTCACATCAGCAAGGGGCCTGGGATGTGGCTTGGATTGTGACTGTTTATGTCTGAGGATATATGAAGCATGGAATTATAGAATCATAAAGGTTGGAAAAGGCCTCTAAGATCATTGAGTGCAACTGTTCACAGGCCAAAAAACTACAGATCTCCCAGCCAGGAGGGGAAATACAGGAAGAACGTTCAGACAGAGAATGAGTCAAATCTGAACAGTGAACAGCTGAACAGTGGAAAATGTCCAAATCTGGTTGTGGATCTTGGAAAGTGTGTCATGAATATGGCAGAGAACTTAAAATTTGAGTCCCTGCTTTCCTTTCATCTTTCTCTGGGTATCCATGTTAAAACACCTAAAGACTATCAGATGATTGCTATTGGCAAATAATTGCAGCAGAAGTGAACAAGAGCAGTAATTTGACTTTATGAAACCCTGAAGTCACCAAGTTCTCTGAAAAATCCAGCTGAAAGGCATGTTACATGGGGGAAACAGCACTAGAGGACCTTTTTTCCTTTTTTTCAGTGTCTTCACTCAGGACACGCAAGAGAAAAATAACAACCCCACCAGGGTGTCAGGAAGATAAATTCATTAATATCTGTGGAGAACTAGAGTACTACAATGAGAGTACTATGGGAAAGCCCATGAGAAAATGAGTGATTCTCTATTCAGTGCTGCATTTGGATGGAGAGCAGTAAATTATGGATAGGGCACACATTGAGAGGTGAGTCTACAAAGAAATATTGAACAACTATCCATTCAGTGTGCTTTGTTCATGTTTTCCTGGTCCTTCTCTCTGCACCTCCCATGAAGTTTGTTGAGTTTAATCTCATCTGATTTTAGTTTATTAAATAAAATATCTAGTCTGTGCTTCCCCTGTAGTCAGTGGAAAGAGAAAGGTACCTTAGGAAGCAATTCATCACACTACCTCTGACAGCTGGGTTAAAATGAGGTGATCACTGTCTGGGGTGTCTATCTCTTTTCCTGGACTCACACTGATGGAGTGCAGAGAAACAATTTGGCTTAGTCCTCCAGAGCTGGGATGACTTCAGTGTTTAGATTAATCCCTCCCTAAATCTCAATCTGAATGGAACAGTGTGCCATCCCAAAACAGATAAATCATTTTAACAGCTTTGTTTTCCTTCTGGTTTTCTGTGAATCATGATCTGTTTTGCACTGAGAAGTAAAGGTGCTGAAATTTGCATTAGATTGTCACTGACAAGATGCTTCAAAGGTGCTATTTGTAGGGCAGCTGGAGAGTGATGGCGTGACACCTGATTAGATGTAGAACAGCTGGTTTGGTTTTCACTCTATTGACTAGAGAAGAATCCCTCCCTTTCTTCATGTCACTGTATGTAGAAGGTTCCTTCATAGTACACAATCCTGAAAAAATAGAGTGATTTTGAAAGAAGCTATTTTGCCTCAGGAAACAAGTTTGTATTATGCCAGGATGAGGAACCACACAAAGTGCACAACCCTGTTAGCAAATTATACAGAGACGATGATAAAGTTTTATTTTGTGATTGAATATGTATTTAATTTGAAATCCAAGACTAAGGGGAGAAATAAAAGCTCAAAGGAAACATAGTTGGTTGCAACTAGATAGGGGGGAGAGGTTTTCAGGCATAATTTTTAAAAAAATTATTATTTATCTTTCTGTTATTAAAATGGATTTGTGAGAGCTTACCTCTGTATTACAAGGACCAAGTTCCTATGAGCTTCTGAGGACTGGGCTTCTTGAAATGGTGAGTAACTAGCTTAGATTTAAATAATTTTTGGTTTTCATGAAAACCTTTGTTAGCTCAAATCCAGTTGTATTTTATTTGTTATGTATTCTTTTCTTTTTCCAGGACAAGGTATCTTTTGTAAGTGAAATTCATGACCGTATTTTGATGGTTAAATTTAAAAACTTATTTTGAAAGGGCACTCTGTAGGAAAATGCAGAATAAGAGGTTAATTAACAGAAAGCTCAACAATCAGTCATCTTCAATTAAAATTTGGCTATAGTTAATGCAGTTACAAGTCTGTGTCAGCCTCTTCACTCCAGGGACAAGTCAAATACATAATGCAAATCCACCCTACTTCTCTTCATAACATTAATATTCATTCTATAAAATTTTCATGGTAGGTGAAGTTCTGCATTTTATTTTCTGACAGCAACTCAAAATAGCAGTTTTATGCTGGTCTTGTCATTTGTTTTCTTTATTTCCTAAACACTCTCATTTCTTATATCCCCAACCAGGCAACTACTTTGCCACATGTTTACACTAAGGCCTACTGCATCCTATAATCAGTATTGAAAACAAACCAATTAATCAAAGAGCTGACCAAATGAGGTAATACAGCTTTAGAAGCCACCTAAATAAAAGTCAAAGTGGCTTCCAAATGCTATTTCAGGTATTACTAAGAATGAAGGTGGAATTGCTAAAAAGGTAAATTCCCTACTTTTAGCCATTGCTAAGACATTGCTGGTTTTAGACTTCTGCAGTGACCTGCAGAAAGTGACATTTGTAGACTGGGTAACCAGAACAGAATTCCAATGGACTGATTTAAAAAGTTGCCACTTTCAGTAGTTTAAATGTTTTATTGGAGGTTGGTGTAGAGCTATGTTAGAACTGACTACATAAAGACACTTCATTTGCTGCAATGAAAAGCTGGCTTAAACAGGTTTAAGTGGCTTTGCACTACAGCCGATGAAGAATATTTACATGGTTGGTTCTGCCATAGAAATGGCATCTCAGAGAGAGGTGATGCTAAGCAGCTATAAAGTAAAACATCCTGAGTCCATGTGTTCTGCAGTGAACATCTCCCATGTCCCAGGGTGCCTGACCACATCAGGCAGTCTGCTGAAAATGCACTTTCTATATAATGGAATTTGTTTCATATTTTTTTTAAGGTCTGTGAGGTATGTTTTACATGTTAAATGTACAAAACATGCAATGGCACTCTGTATTCTCATCTACTCACGAGTGTGCAAAAATGAAGACAGGGGCTTCTGTACAATCCCTCCCTCAGCCATTTAACTACATGCATTTACATTGCCTTGATAATTTATTACATTTTACCTTGTTCTCATATGCACGCTGCAACTTCAGTCTACAAACAGACAACTTCTTGGGGGTAACCAGCTCTGGCCAGAACTGCTCCTTGTACAACTATCAGTGGCTGCAGTGCAATTTAATGTGGAATGTTTGCAAGAAACTAAAGAGCTCTTAAATGTTAGTGCCAGATAATACGAGTCAGGATTTGAGGCATTTTCAATGTCTCATAGCATCCAAGAAAGGCTCATTGTCAGACATGTCACCAACCATCCAAAAATAAGAAACCATGCTGCTGCTTGAAAACATGAGGCAAAACTGAGAGCTATATATTTAAAATTTTTTTTATGTTTTAACTTGTTTTTAAAAATGTGTTTTGGTCCATTCATTTTTTTCAGCTTTTGAAAGTGCAACAATGGACTCAATGACTATTAGGCTGAGGGAGTATATTAGATTAGATTAATTTAAATAACACTATAGATACTCATCAATCATATGTTACCTAATATTCTCTCTCTGAAGGCTTGCTTGAAAATCAGATATTTTAATTTACCGGCAAGGTCTGGATTGAAGAGAAATGTCTCATGCAGTAACTGAAATTCATGATGCAATGTCTATAAATCAAAACTAAGTAAACAGTTTTGTTTAGTGTGCAAACAGTTTTCTCCATGCTTCAGGGCCTTAATACTGCTTTCTTTTATGCTGACATTTGCTCTTGTCCATTGACTATTCTGTCACTATCTGCCAGTTTTCTATAACCACTTATACTGTCCTTTCTGCTATAGTTTCATGTTATTCTACCCTATGCTATTTTCTCCTTCTCAACACTCCTTTTCTGAAAGCTTTGAGGAAACATCTGAATGAAACTCCAAGGTAAGAATAATTTAACTGCATGGGTTGACTCCTGAAAAGATTTAAAATGCCTACCATATGTTCATTTAACTTTATTTCTCTTCTTTTTCCCCCCTGCTTTTTAGTTTTTTTCCTGTGTTTCAAACTAGCCTATGTTAAGCTGCATTACTTAATGAGCTAAAATGTTAGGGCAGATAGGTTGAGGACTTTAAGAAATCTGCACTGAATTCTGTGCCTAGGTGAATTGTGGTTTTGAGTCATAACCAGGTGAAAGGCAGCAACCTTATCTAATTTGATGTCTCCTAAACCAGCCAGAAAATGTTCCATTTTTCACCATCGTTGAATGTGAAGCATGTGAACTATGTGAAAAACCTTCTATTTTCCTGTTTTGAGCCAAAGTATGTTCTGAGTTGCCAAACAGGAGAATCAGTGTACAACTAATATTATTCCAAAGTAGAGTGCTGAGTGACATTTTGAATTATGTATTCCCACAATTGTGCATAACCCCCTTCCAGTCTCTAATTATGGGTCCCTTTTTGTGCATTTTAAGTCGTTTTTCATCTTGACTGAATTCTAATTTTATCTGAACCTTTGCAAGTATGTGTGCTAATTATACAAAAAATCATTCTGCATTCATTTTGAAACTAGAATGTTTTCAAGAAAATGTTTCCATTTCATAAATGTGAAATTACAACAACTCCTAGCTTTGCTAGTCAAAAAGATTTTTATTCATGTTATATATAATATATTTGAGACACACAAATAAAGTTACAACTTTTTTTCTACACTTTATTGTAGCATTTCTGTCAATAAGACAAAAATAACCTAAGAATATAAAATAAATCTCTAATACAAGATACAGAATAAAATGCGAGGCAAAATTAATATAGGTTTTTTATTTCAGAGTAATTTAAAGGAATTCTTTTGCAAAAAAGTCATAGTGTTCCTTTTACTAATTTATCTTATCTGTGAGATACAATTCCATTTTAATTTTAGATATTTAAAATTATGCCACTCTACTTCTAATTACATACATAATAATAGGTATTATTTTAAAATTAAAAGATCCACAAAGAAGATAGTTTTCAAATTATTTCTTACCTAGTACTGAAAAAGAAGGGCAATGAAACACAAATGATCACTTGAAGATTTAAGTGCATAGTTATTAAATGATTGAAAGTGTAAAGGAAATAACGAATTTTAAAGTAATTTTGGAATGTAACTCCTTGTTCTACCATCAGTGATCCAGGCACACTGTGATTTAGCAATGAAAAATTCAGCCTCATATTGGGCGAGAGAAAACGTATGTCAACAGCTGCTACAACACATGAGCACTCGTTTTCAGGAGAGAGCTTGGTGCAAGATGGATAAAGCATTGTTTTGAATAATTCACAGGTTTTTAAACTTTATTACAGTTATTCAGAGCCAAAATGATAAGCCTAACTCCTAACTTGGCTAATCCTATAATGGAATTTTGAACTGTCAATGCTAAAGAATACTCTCCTGGCAACAGATATGCTAGACAGAGGAATTACCAGTATAATTAGGAGCTCAATATTGATTTGAGTAGTTTAACACTCAGATCTGAGTGTAGTTTAATTGTTAATTGTATAAGCTAATTTCTGACAATTAGCATAAAGCAAGTACATGTGCATAAAAGTCAGTCTGAATGCCATTTTGCTTTTGCTGTGCAGTCCAAAAATTAGTATCATGGGCCCATCTGACTTAGATCACACCTCCTTCACAGAAGGTATAGTATTTGGAAAACTCTCACCAAAAAAATAGTTGGAAAAATATGGAAAAATATCATAAATGCTCCAAAACTTAGAATGTTTAGAATTCTAGCAACTTTTGGAAAACTGTATAAGTTCTATAATTGTTGTATTATGAAGTATAGATGTTATAAAAAGCAAATTGACTACAACAAGTCTTTTCTTAAAAAGTGTTCAAAAGAACTTTTAGCCACAGGCAGACCAGATTTCTTTGAACATGGAGTCACTAATCAGTCATTGTGTAGGGGAGGTGATCTAAGACTGCACTGCTGAAGTGGTGATTTTGTCCTGATAATGCTTTCACACCTCCTCCTCTGATCCAGGTGAAACAGAAACTTTATGTCTGGTAAGATCAGCCTTTAGTGATATCACAAAACTGATCCATGTCACCTTGTGTGCCAGCATGACAGGCACGGCAGCACATGTGGCCATGGACAAGGTGGAAGAACGAGCTCCATCAGTGGCCAGACTTTTCAAATGGGATTAAACTATTTCTGATACCTTATGCCTCTGATGTGGTAACAGGACTTTCTCTAATCATGTGAGGAATTGAGTTTTGATGCATTGGTGAGCCTTTCTCCAGCAGGTGATAGAATGCTTGCAAGAATAGTCTTTTCTTTATGTTCCTAGGCTGCCAATCCATTGAATTTAATTGAAATTAATTAATTTATTGAAATCTACCTGATAGTTTTTTAGAAGGTTTCTGATTTCTGTTAAGCAACATCTGGCTAAAAACTTTCCCCTTTCCTAAATGTGAAGAGAAAAAAATATATGATGTTCCCATCCAGGGAGCTGGATGAGAGCACTCAATTTTCAACTTGAAGAAGGGAGAAAACTCCTCAAATACACGAGCTCAGAGGTGGCCACTATCTAGGCAACACAGATGGCCCACCAAAACCTAGTTTTCCTAGTGCTTCTCAGTCAAAGCATACTGTGTAATGGACAGAGGGCTTGTACTCCAGCTTATACCAACTGACTCCTAGGAAAGGAGATATTAAGGTACCTTCTGCTGTGTCTCAGATGCACAGCTTCTCATTGCTATGAAGACACTGGGAGCAGAACACCACACCCACGTTCTGGCTTGGGTATGGCAGCACCAACTGCAACAGCAGTGACAGTGTTTACACAGGATCACTTGGGGAAAGTAAGTGATATCAGCTGAAAATGCAGAATAGCAGCAAACAAAAAAAAAGCTATACTTTAAAAAGAGCACAGCTGGGACAACCTAGAATAGTTTATAGCTCCTGCTGGCTGCTCTGCTCTTCTGGAAGAAACTGCTACCCCTTTGTAACCTTGAGAGAACAGACACAGGGTCTGCTCTTCAGCTGCCACTGCCTCAAGCTTGGCAGACTGGCTTAAATGGCCATCAGTCCCAGTTGAACATAATGTGCTGGACTGTGGGCTGTTGTGGCTGGGAAGCAAACACACTGGTTTCACTTTGGGCATGGTGACATCCCCAGAGAGGTGCAGCACATCCCGGCGGCACTAAATGCTGAATTGTTCCAGCATGAATCAACACAGGTTTTCTGGAGTCACTCTACTTTAAGTCACCCTTATGCAGTTGGAATGCTGCTGTTCATGAAGAAAAGAGCCTTTTTCTTAACTTTTTTCTAAGGATTAAGTTAGCATTAAAGAGCCTGAGGCTTGGTCTCCAGCATTTCATGTGGCAAACAGTGTGTGCAGTGACTTGGACAAAAAACTTGCCTTCAGACACTGATCACATTTCTTTTCTTGCCTTCTCTGTCTTCTTCAGGGCCAGTAGCTCTATAGATTCTTCCTGAGAAGGCTGGTACATTCTCATAAGAAGAACAGACCTGTAAAAAGTCTATTTCCTAGTAAATTGATGGAAAATAAGACACGGAACAAAATTATCATTAAGATGTTCTAGAGGCTGTCATCTAGTTCATCTTGCCTGTCAATTTAATCCATCCTGTTCATATATTACCTTTTCCAATAAGAAGTGTTCCTTGAGTTGTCAATTTACTCTTAATTCTAGGCTGTAGAAATCCATTCTGACTTGTCTAAGGTTACACTTAGAACCAAAATGTATATTTATTAAATTCAGGGAAAAAAAATCTCAATTTTTCAGTGGGTCTCACCCTTTAGGCAAAGAGAATTCAAACTGGTTTATTTTCATCAGTATAACTGTCCTACATACAAGTTCCATTCTCCACTGAAAGCAGAAGGTGGATCTTCCACACTAACTGTGCAGTGTGAGTTAGGACTTTACACAGTCACATGATGTCCATTTGATCCTGTTCTTGCTATTGAAAATTTAGAAAGATGACAAGTGAATCCTAGCATCTAAAGAGATTGTCACCTGCAGGTATCTGCTTCTCTACCCCCCTTTTCTCCCTGACTAAGGTTACAAGTGCCTCAGGCAAACAGCCATACACAACAGTGAGTGATCCTCAGCCACTCTACAGCAGAGTCAGTGAGCTCAGCATAAACTTTTCGTACAGATGAACATAAACTGTCAGATTTTGGACTAACTTGGTAACACATGGACTTGCATTTGGTCCACCTGGCTCCTAGCTGGGAGGTGATTTCCTGGCTGAACACGTGCTGCACAGGTCCTGGCAATGTTTATAAGGGACTGTTTGGAAACAGCAGCACACTCTGATAATGTTTTAATATCCTAGATTCTCAGCATCCTCTAAGGATAGACACCTCCCTCTTTTCCCTCATTACCCCCTTTAATCTTTCTTGGGTAAAACTGTCTCGGTTAACACAGCACACCAACGATGGTTGTGTTAGCCATCTACAGATGGTACTAATTTCAGATATCATGGACCATCAGATACCAAGGATATAACCCTTGAAGAGGATGCATGTTCACAAGCTAATGTCTTAAAATGTGTCAACTTAAATGTGACCAACATTGGGCAAGAGATAGCATTTCCTAGGTGCAGTTCTCCATCCCCACATTTACTGCAGGGTGACTAAGTCGTGGATGAAGCTGCTAATGGCCGTGAATTAAAGAAGCACATATCAGCTCTGGTTTGTATTGACAAGCCTAAAATCTTTAGGGTTATGGCTGCTTCCCAAAGAGCCTAGCCCATCTTGCAGTGGAGTGAGTAAACTCAAAAAGAGGGGAGAAAGCTAGACCAAAATAGATGACTGTGAGCAGGAAATATTACATCCACACCAGCATAAGCCACTCTAGCTCCTGAGTCAGAGTCCTGTGTGAGCATGAGTCAAGTCCCTTATTGTGTCAGCACAACCACAAGAGATTTCTAGCTATGGCACCTTATTGGGGCTCCTAAACCAAACCTAAAGTAGGAAAAAGCCCTATGTTTTAAAATTAAATGGCTAACAGAACTATACCATTTCAAACAGGATTAAACCCAGTTTAACATCTAGAAAAACTGTTACCAGACAAGTATGCTTTCGTGAGGAAAAGAATCACAAAAAAGAATGTTTAAAAACACTTTCCTGTATGCAGCCTTTTTTTACTTTGCCATACTTTGTGCTGCTGGAAAATTCCCAAAGCTCCTGGCTTGTCCCTCAGTAATAGTAGTAATTTCAGACATACGTGCACACAGTGAATTGTGATGAGCAGAAAACAAAAAAAGAATGGAGAGGGGAAAAAAAAGGGATGAAAGAAATGTAGTAATTTTAGCAGGCATGCACTGACTATATTTTCTGTAAAATATGAGAGACAAGCACCCAGGGTGTTTTTGTGGCTGTGGGTCACCTAAACCTGAATGAATTTTTCATATTCTTGTGATTGTCTTTTCCATGTGCAAACCCAACAGTTCTTAAAACATATGTAAATATGTGTTATTTACAAAGGCAGTCCGGTCATAGATGTGATGAATCCAAATAGATTTCCCCTTAGCTCAGTTCAGTGTTATTTTTCAAGCTCCTCTCTTCACACATGCAAGAGTCTTGCATTTAGAACAGGCTGCCTGAGGTCACAGACAGGATTTAACGAGTGCAAGCCTGCTTAAGGAGGCCGATTTGAACTGAGTAGATACAGAGCCTTATTTATGACACAATCATAATCTGAATGAAATGGGTTTATGTCTTGTTCGCATTTAAGAGTACTGTGCTCCCCTTATGCAATATTTGCATTGGAAAATAAGATATTTGCATGGGAGCGAATCACTAACATTATTCACAAGGCATTACAGGATTTTACAGCAGATCTTTAAGAAGGAAGTCAGGATGGATACTGTGGCATTGATTTCAAAATAAAATTTGGATGCTATGTGTGAAATTCTGTTGATTTCTTTTAGCAAAAAAGACTGTCTCACCATCACTTCAAATTTAAAATGCAAAATATCTTACATTTTAATAACACCTTTTGCTTCAGAACACCTGCAACCTATCTATCTGCATCATGGTGTTAGTGCAGGCATGTTGAACAGGGAGAAGTGACTTAGTCAGAATGAGAAAGCAGCGTTTGGAGCACATAAGGTCATCTCTCCAATAGGAGGATTTTCTGCTAGCAGCTGCCACTGCTGAACCTGACCAGCGACTGGAAGGCATCATGCCAGAAGCTAGGACATAAAAAGATCTTCAGGCCGAGAAGCACAAAATTGAAATGGAGAGGAGCTGATCAACTTTTTTCTAGTTTTAAAGATAGGTCAGGAAGGTGAGTGAGGCAATGACTGATGGATTTGGCACCCATGGGTTTGTCTCTGGGGGAAAGATACACTAAGGTAAATTTAATTAGCTTTGAAGCCAGCATATTTATTGTAGCACCTGTCCCTGATATGCACCTTCTTGGTATAGGAGGGCATTTTTAATTTTCAACCTGTCATTAATGGATTCAAAATAAATGAGAAAAATCATACTTACTTTGTCATAAAAATGTACACACGAAAGTTTGCTCTGATACAAAAGAGCCAAATCCATGTCAGGAAAGATTTGTCAGAATAGCCTTCCCAGAAAGCTCTCTTAAGACACGGGCATCCTGTGGGGGCAACAAAAGTGCTTTACCTGTGTAACATGTGCAAAAGTGCCAAATAAGCTGTACCACTTCTGTGCAACTTAAGTGGGTTTCACCTTGGTGTTTTACCGGTACAAAAAGGATGCAAGACAAAGCACCTTGCTGGCCATTCGTATGGCTACCAAGGCTACTTGTTATATCAACCTCTTTGTCCGTCTAAACTCACATCTGGCTTATTAAGACTAGTCTGGTGGTGCATAAAGACACCACCAGACAGACTATTGTTGTATCCATACCATAGCTACTAATCAAGTTTTAATGCAATAGTGAGCACATTGAAGAACATATTTAACACCTGACAACATATACCATGTAGGTAACACATTGGTTTTGCACAGATACACATTGAAGATGACTGTATTGATTTGGACTTTACTACTGAGAAGATTAACTTTTTTTTTTTTTTTTTTTTTTAACCTTAGAGAAACCAACATGTGTCAGCTCTCTGTCCTAAGGACATAGTCGAGATAAGGTGCTTTAATTTTGGCCTGAGGGGAATTTTCCAAGGTCAGACCCAGCCTAAGAAGACAGGGCAGACCTTACGAAAGTAACTTTGTGGTAAAGTATCCAGCACTTGGCTGTGCTTCCAGTTTGGCATATCTGATATATCCAAGCGATTTTTGTGGAAAAACATTGTATTTTTTTTAGCAGCAAAGAACTAGTCTTTGAAATCTGTTGTCGTGTTACTTCAAAAGCATTCCAGCAGTTAACTCTCCACATAGCACAAAGCTTATAAAAGAGACCTAAATTCTACATGCAACTGAAATTTGCTGTGGACATCTATGTATCTATGACAAGTCTCTGAAACAGAGAGCAGTATGTCCAGGCTGTTTCATTATCCTTGGTGATGCAATTTGCATTTGGAATAATCATGTCTACACAGAGTGCTCTGGAATTGCTATGCCTACACAGCTGTTACAACACTGCTGCTTTGCATTCTTGGGAGATTCCATGGTTTATTGCCTTACCCTTCTGTTTTTTTCCATGCTTGCTCACTGTGAATACTCCAGTACAGAAAGTAGTAGTAGTAGTAGTAGTAGCAGTAGTAGTTTCTATGATTTCTCTCACTTCATTACAGATTTCAAAGTGACCTCTGTTTTTAAAGGACTATCGATCATCAGGCAAGAAGCACTGAAGACCACTTAGAGGTTCCTGGGGCTATTTGCATACCTTTAGGGACAGGGACATGTGCACAGCTGAAGCTGAGAAGGGAACTAAGAACTAATTCATGAAATGGTGAAGCTCAGTAGTGATGCAGAACAGACAGCCAGCAATTTCAAATGATTTGGTAATATTAACTTTCAAGAGCCTTAAATGGAGAAATTGCCCCACAACTGTAAAATAGGAACATGTCATAAAGAGTTTATCTTGGCTTGGTGAAATATACTCATCCATTTTCATCTGTAGAGTCACTATTCTCATTTGGTAACCATTTCTGCAGCGAGAAATCCAAAGAAAAAATGGTCAGGTTTATTGTGAATGGGTTGTATGCAACAACTAAAAATCTGGTTGGTATATATGAGTTGGCAACACACAGAAATTTGTTGATGAATTTAAGTATCTGAACTCAGTTAATTTTGTTTAGTCCATTAGGTAATTCTATGATTCCACCATTAATATGACAGATAAGGTTATTCTCACTTCAGGTTGTACCTAACAGAAAGCAGCATTTTCCTATGATATAGCAGATGATCACTATGGGAAACTTACTAATACTAAAATGATATGATGAGTAGGTCCAAGAAACCTGCATTTTTAGGAATGCTAGACTAGTTAATGGTATTTTTTTTTCATTAAGGGCGAATATAGAAAACAATAATGCTATGATTATTCTTGTCTGTTCAAAAGACTGTGCATACCCACATACCCATGCTTCCCCTGCTTTTGGAGACTTCCAAAGGATGCTTAAGTAAAGAAAAGGTCATTTATTCTCAACCAAGTGGGGTGATTTTAGATTGTGCATTAATAATACTCAAAAGCTGGATGCTTGATTGGAGAAATCTGCCACATGAAAATTATTTTCTCTGTAGAAAGAATCTCTGTAGGTTATTTCACAGCAAAGTAAAGAGAAACATGAGAAATTTTGAGAAGTAAATAAAGTAGTGATGGCAAACTCCTCCATCTGATCAGAAAGACTACAGCCAGTGATGCCCCACAATTAATTTGTGAGATGAGTGCAGATTTGTGAACAAAATGCCTGCCCTCTTGGGGCAGAAGTAGGGAAATTTGTATATATTAAGGTTTTTAATATATCACACAACAGGGATTTTACTGAATTCTGCAAAGCTTTTAATATAATCAAGCAAGGTTAGGAAAATAATTTCAGAAAGTATAAGTTAGTTAGGGCAAGAGAGCAGCAGAAAATAAATATTCTTTGGAACTGCAGAAATGCACTACCCCTTTGGGCAGATTAATAAGTTTATGGGGTCCCACACTATCACATTTTACATTTTTTTTCAGTGCTTTGCAATGTGGAATGTGGAAGAAAAAACATACCTGTACCTGCAAACTGCTACCTCAGTAGACACGGTATTAGCAAATGGTTTTATCTTTGAAAAAAAGAACAGATTTATCTGCTGTCTGTCCCCTGCAAAAGCTGTTTCTAAAGGATCATGACCATTCTTCTCTACTCTCTCTCCTCTTAATCATGCTAAATTTAACTTTTTTTTTCCCCATTTCTCCATAATTTTATCACTTTGTTGTGTACAGAGGACCAGTGAATATGCTACCCCTTGATTTCCTTTCCTTTTTGGGTAGATTGGACAGGTGTTCATCCAGCGTAGGCACCTGTGGCCGTGGTTGCTCCAATGTAACAGGGATGAGAAAGATAAAAAGGAACAGGTAGTCATTACCAAAGAAATGGTCTCTGTGCCAAAAATAATAAAATATAGCTCTTCCCTTAATTGCACAATATCTTTGCCAAAATAGGGAACTATGTTTGCCTGAAGATTTCTTTTACAATACCTGTGGGTCAGTATAAAGTCATCTATTAAATAACTAGGATTCTGCTGTCACTAGAGATATAAAATAATGAGAATCTCTGTAGTTACCAAAATATTTGTGTAGTCAGAGTTGGGTGATTTGTAACAACTCAGTCCAAAGCTGAAGGTATAATAAAGTAAGTCAGAATATTTATTCTATCCTTTTTTTTTTTTTAATCCTGTATCTGCTGTTACAATTAACTTACCTTCTACTTTTACCTTCTTACTTCCTGACAAAAGGAAGCTTCTCTCTCCGAAATAAACTGAAAAAAAGACTATTTAAATTAAGAACTGACTAAAGTAGTTTTTGTACATTTGTTTTGTTGTTATGAAGGTTGAGAGGGGGAAGGAAGGAGTAGTCTGAAAATCTTATTCTAAATTTGTTTTTTCCCCCCCTCTTTGTACAGTTAATAAATTTCTTTTTATACCCTCTTAAGTTTTAAGCCTGCCTTCCTTCTGCTCCTGGTTCTGTCTCACAACAAAAAATAAGTATATTTAAATTGGCAAATCAAAACCATAACATTATTTAGTACATTAGCCAAAAATCAAACTTAAACTAAAACATTTTTTAAAGAAATTAAATTAAACCAAGAAAAGGTCACATAATGTTGCCCTGTTAGATATGCATCTCTTTGATGGAAATGGTAGAATGGCAAAGAAGGGTAACCATGGTGAAAGGCTGTTCAGCAGACTTCATCTAAAAGTTGTTTTACATAGCTGGGACTGAGGTCTTGTACCTTGAGGCACTTCAGTGTCCAGCTCCAAAGTTGCTATAGAAAATTAATAGTTTAAAATAATTTTTTGTATCTTGAAGATTCTGAGGCTCAGCTGCTTTTTTTTTTTTCTCATGATTATATAANATTATATAAAAAAATTTTTTTTTTTTTTTTTTTTTTCATTTTAATCTCAGTGAGAAAAGAAAAATGCTGCATGGATGTCCAGATGTAGAAGTCTGCTGAGCAGAAGAATGGGATCAGGACTAATCACCATGGGCTCCTTTTATTGTCTGTGGGGTAAAAATGGAGAAAGAAAAAAACACTTTAAGGCATGACTCATACCATCCTAATGCAGGCATCTAAAATAGGTCAGGTTCATTGAGCTCTAAAATGTCTGTTTTTCTCTATGGACAGAGGTATGGTCACCCTGGGAAATCACTAGCTTAGATGTGGATATCTATGTTACCAAGTAAGGTGAGATGATTTCCACCCCATGTAACTTTTGTGACCAAGAATAAATATCTATAAAGAAAGAAACATTGCCTCTATTGAAAAGAGCTTCTAATAGAATATGTGCTAAAGCTCTCGTTCCACATTTCCTAGAATGACCTAGATCCTATAAAACTTAGATTGAAATCTCATCCCAGAGAAAAGCATGTTATAATACTGCATTATCCTTCATTCTGACTTGTGAAAGTGATTTCTCACTCAACTTAAAACACACGCCAAGAAGTACACAGCAATGATCTAATTAAAGATGTGTACACAGAATTCAGAGCTGATTATTATGTGTATTATAATTACTGCATGCAGCAGTACATCAATATATTAGTGTATATACACATGTGTGTATATACATGCTAATAGAATGTTTAAAAGACAATTACAGATAATAGTTGTAATTTCATACATTAATAAATGCAGTATATTGGTATGCAAACTAAATATATCTATGAAAATGTAGGGATAAAGACAACAAGAATATGTCCTTATTTTATTCTGTATTTCTGAAAGACTATTTAGCACAATAGAAATCTTACTGCTGACATAGTTCCATTACTAATTGGGGAAAAGAAAAAAGCATTCATTGGATATTTCTGTTTTGCATTTAGAAAGAAAAGCAGTGTCTGCATTGCCAAACTACCATCTATGCTGACATTTTCCAAAGCAGATGGTAAAGAACGTCTATTAATTTTTTTTAATTGGCAGGTCCACATAACTTGATTGAAAGATTTTAAAAACAATTTGTACTGCTCTGCATTGGCAAAAAGCTTTGGCATACTGGAGAAGTCCAAGAGGCCTGGAAAAATCTAATGCCATGTTGATATTTCAACAATGTAAACAGGATGACCACGGTAGCTCTAGATGAGTTAACTCGACCTTGGTTCCGTGTGAAAGAATGGAACAGCTGATATGGGACTCTGTCCATAAGGAAATAGAAAATGGTAACGTAATTACTGCCAGTCAACATGACTTTATGCAAAACAGGTTAAGTTAAACAAACTGCATAGTACTTTTATGAGATAAGAATTTTTGTTATTTGATTTGTTTAATAAAGGTAACTATGTTGACAAAACAATGTCTTTCAGACTTCTGTTAAGCATTGATACCACACGATGCTCTGATTAAATGTTACACCAGAACAAAACCAAGACAACATACGATAAATGAGACTAAACTGTAGAAGTCAGAATTTCAATGTGTAATTGTTAACTAAAATTTACCAAGTATCACCAGTGTGCTGCTACAAAGATTCTTCCATGCCTTAGACAGTTATTCAATCCGTTTACCTATGGGTGACAAAAAAAAAAGCATAAACTGTAATTATATCTCTAAATTCTGCAAATGGCAAGACAGAAATTATGAGGACAGATTACAAACAGGAAATGATTTGGACAACTGTAGCTAAGCAGAAATTATATGGGTATAAATATTGCCCATTAAAAGCTGTTTTGGGAGGAGAACACAGAGATTACACTTGCAAGACTGAGTGTAGTGGGTCTAAAATGGGTAGGCAATGGTTGATGGTTAATTTTTTAGTCCAAAAGAGCACTAAGCTGGTTAATGTGATCAATGGTTTTACACTGGAAGGGGTGAGAACTGGTCTTCTTACGGCTGTTGTAGTCAGACCAAATTAAGCTCTCCATAGAGAAAGACAGAAGCAATGAAAGCTACCACCCCACAAATGTATATTACTCTGATTTGGACTATACAAACCAAGCAGTTTCCTTGGGATATACTGCAAACACAGTAGATGAAGAAATAGTTAGCAGGAGTTATGTACATCTGCATAAACAAGGCACAAGAAGAACAGCAGGGAGTTTTTCCTTCTTGTGTTTGGGGAAACCAGACTTTGGCTACATTATTTGTAAATAAAATTGCACAACTTTGCTAGCCCTTGTGGTGATTTTGTTTTTGTTTTGAGTTTTTTTGATTTCAGTAAGTACAAAACAAGTCTCAGAGTGAATCAAGAAGCTTGAGGCTGTGATGAAATTTTCAAGATTTTTACTGAGAAACCTATCCTGACTGTGTCCTGCTTATTTTCCTGAATTCTGGTCCCCGGGTATTTGCTGTGTAAGAGTTGGAATTCTTTCCTGATCCCTCCCTGGGCAGTCATCACTGGCATGGAAGGACAGAGCTGTCCGTGGCACATACATATACACACACACACCATCCACAGTTACACTGCTTCCTCCAGTCTCTCTCTTCCAGGAACACCAGAGTAAGACACTAATTTTGCACTCCTTGTTTTCCTTCCTGGCATGTTTTTAAAGGGAAAGATGATAAAGACAGACTCTCTGCAGGTCTCACCTCACTCCTGTAGTTTGGCAAGGAGAAAGCATGTACAAAAGACGTTTGATGGGGATTTGAGAGGCTATATGAGATTGCATGCAGCCAGCCAAGGGACCCTGATGTCTTTAGTCCTCTCCAGTCTCCAGTGCTAGGGTTTCAGATGGAAACCATGGATCAGGAAAAGGGGACACTCAGTATTTAAGTTTCATTTCTGTATGGAGTCAAACCTGAAGTTTGAAGAAACTGCTTGGGATTTGGTAACCTGGTAGAGCTCAGTAGGCGCCTGAAGGGAAGCAGAGGTGAAGCTGCAGAGAAAAAAAGTGGGGAGAGGTGAAGCTGAAGGAAAAAAAAAACTGGGGAGATGCATATCTCTTGGTATTAGTCAGTGTCTGTGGATAAGACAGAAATAATGGCTGATAATGTGATGGGGAATCAGACTGGTACATCAGGTCATGCGAGGGAGCAGCCCTCACACTGCCCTGCAACACAGGCATATACCCCACACACCTCAGGGTGCAAAGCACCTTTGGTGACTCACTGTCTTACAGTCCTGCAGCCTTTTCTCTCTCATCTGACACGTAGCCCTCTAATAAATCAGTTTGTGGAACAGAAGAGCCTGCAGCAAAAAGAAGTACAATGTGGGCCAAATGGAGAGAAGCCAGGCAGGAGCAAGTGTACAAATCTCATTGTTAATGCATGAGATTCGTCAGATTGGGAACTGAGAGGCAAATGTGGGGCAGGACTGATATTGGTGTTGGGAGAGTGCAGGAGTCAAAAAATCACCCAATCTTAATCTAATCTAATCTAATCTAACATAATCTAATCTAACCATTGCTGATATTCATATGGAATGTGAAGATCAATAAAGATGAAAAGGGATAAAATGGATAAGTTATAAATAAAGCACCAATGAACAACATCCCTGCCCCTCAGCATCTTCACCTTCACAATATCAAGGATATTGTGGGCTTCTGTTTTTAATCCCTCTTCTAAGTAACCTGTAATTCTACCCTTTCTAAAACAATGACCCAACAGCTGGTGTCTTCCTTCTTTCTCTACCATCATCAACAAACCATCTGTGAGAAGAGAGAGGGAAAAAATGAAATGTCTGTATTTTGCTCTTACCAGCTTTCCTCGCTGGCTAAGCATCTGTCCCACAGCTGTCATACAGCACTTGGAGAGCAATGAGTAACCTTAAAATCCAAATGTCTTCCAGTTTCCTGATTTTCAGGAAAATCATCTGTGTTGTGCTCCATAATGCCTAAAATGTTTCCTGAAAATTTCCAATAAATTCCAAAGTGGTCACATTGTACTCAGGCAGGCAAGAAATCAAACATATTCTTGGCCTTGTAAAAGACATGGAGCATGTGTTAGCTAGTTCTCTAGAGTCCCTTTACAGCAAATGGAGGGAAGTTATTCTCTAATGGAAGTATGTCACATCTTTCTTAATGCATTGTTTTGTGATTGCTGACACCAAAACTGTATACAACTAAACATAAGACTCTTTCAAATTAAAATTAATGCTTTCTTCAAGTGAGAAGAGCACACAATGTTGAGTCCATCAGGGTTTTATGCTACAGAAGCCCTAAAAATGCCCTAACTGGCAAGAAGATGAAGTGTGGCATGGTGAGAGGGGATGGTATCTGTCTGGAAATAAACTTTCTGGTACAAAGTTAATGCCTTAATTCTTTGTAAAAAATTTGAATTGGTAGTTGCAATTGTAGGAATCAACATCTACATAATATGGCTACACATTATCTCCTCTATTATTAGAATGCACATTAACCAGATTCACTATGCTTACTGTTAAACTTCAGAACTACCTGAAGAAAGGATTAATAGCCCTCCCTTCATTACTTTGGAGGGACTTTAGAGGCTCAAATGCATTAGTCATTGAAGTTTTAGATAGCTGTGGTTAGCTGAGATGAACATCACCTCACTAAACATGCAGGGACAGCCAATCCAGCCAAGTTTACAGCATCTCTTCACTTATCCCACCACTTACGAATATAATCTAACAGACCCTCGGGGTCTGTATAGGAAGACTTAAATATCATAATCAAGTTTGATCACAAGTTGTTTGTGCTGCAGAGGACATCTGTGGAGGCAGAAAGCCCTGCAACGAAAGAGTCTATCTCTCTCCCCTAGAGAGTAAGCCCTTAGGCATTCCCTCGTCATCATGTGATTTACAGTTTTGCTCCCGACATGCCTTTCTGCTAACATGTTAATCCATTGTATCCCATTGGGCCTCCCTCCCTTGTACTGCCCTTGAGCCCTCAGACCATTCCTTGTTGCTCTACCCCGCCCCTCTGACTATCCTATGCCTGCCCTGCTCACTCCTACCCTGGGAGCCAGTTCGTCCCTGGACCCTTCAAGTAGAAAGGAATAAACCTTCGCCTTGGAACCCCATACGCGGCTCCCGTCTCGTCTCTCCCATGCCGGCCGAAGCGGAGCTCTCACAAAGAGCAAAATCAATCACCGCCCGAGAGCAGGCAGGAGGACGTGCCAGTGCCTCGGAGATGTCCTCCAAGGGCACTTCTCCAGAACGTCGCGGCATTCCACCACCACCACTCGAGGGCCGGCCATGACAGACATCAGATCTAAAACATCCGTAGTTGGCTTTAAAATTCATGCTGCTCTAATAAATACAACTTAAATTGTGAATATCTATTCTTAAGTGACTTGTTAAGCCTGCAGAAAAGGAATCCAAGAAAATCCAAGAAAATCCAAGAAAAACAATAAAGTAGAATGAGAGAAAATACGTCTTGTGGATTGTGATGGTTTTCTTCAGATATAACATCTCTTCTGGAAATGCAGAGTACAGCTGCTGCATTTCTGTAATATACCCTGGTCTACTGTGGTGGTTTAAAACTAGGTGGGAATTAAATTCCAAATAATCTGCTCCCCTTCCTCCTGCCTCTGCTCCAGTGAGAGAGGAACATAAGAAGAGACTATGCGTTGAGATAGCAATTTATCAAAATCAAACAGCTATGGAATAAGAAGGGCACAAAAATAACAACAGCACTAAAAACAAAAGTGTACAAAGGAAAAGGTGCTTTACACACAGAGGTGGTCACCACCTCGACTCAGTTCTGCGTGGCTGCTGAGACAAAGACACAGTGGCAAGCACTCTCCACAGCTTGCATTCCCTGTCCTGGAGCCCAAGACAATGAGAAACAGGGATGGACAAACTCCCAAAGGGCTGGATCCTCTGCACTGTCCCACCACTTCCTGGGCTGCGGACAGCAGTCTTCAGCTCAGCTCCTCTCCCCTCAGCTTGGGATTGGCTGGGCTTAGGCTCAGCTCAGGCCCAGCTGGGACTCGGCTCAGTCTTGGCTCAGGCTCAGCTCAAGCTCAGCTCAGACTCGGCTCAGTCTCAGCTCAGGTTCGGCTGAGGCTCAGGCTCAGGCTCAGGCTCAAGCTCAGGCTCAGCTCAGGCCAAGCTCAAGCTCAGCTCCGGCCCAGCTCAGCTCAGGCTCAGCCAGGCTCATCTTGCCTTCGCTGTCCCGTTCCCCGTGGCTGCCCCCCCCCCCCCCCCCCAAAGCGCTGCAGCGGGTGCGCTCTGCTGGGCTCAGCGGTGTTTGCCTCCTGGAGCTGCATTCTTCCCGAGGGATGGGAAGGGATGGGCGGCAACAAGAGAGGGACAAAGTCTGCAGGGCTGGTCCTGACAATTTCCTGGGGAAGAAACGGAACAAGATGGCCCTGCTTCCAGGGAGTGCTCCCCTTTTCTTCCCCCCAAGCCACTCCCCCCAGAGAGAATGGTATAGAACAGCAACCTAGCTCCACCCCTTCTCAGCACCTGCAGGAAAAACTGACATCTATTCAGCACTTACAGTTTAGAATGAGGGGCAGAAATTAATTTACTGAAGCTAATGAACTTGAGACAAAATATTGTCAGTTCTGTGAGGTAATTTTCAAATAGAAGGGAGCTTTGTCAATTGATGTGCTGAAACAATTCAGAGGGAACTGAAACACAGGAATCCTGAAACACAGGAAGTTCCACATGAAGATAGGCAAGAACTTCTTTACTGTACAGGTAACCAAGCAGTGGAATAGGTTGCCCAGAGAGATTGTGGAGTCTCCTTTCCAGCAGATATTCACAAGACATCTGGACACAATATTGAGCAGCATTCTCTAGGGTACCCTGTTTGAACAGGGAGGTTGGTCTAGAGTGATCCCTTCCAACCTTACTCACACTGTGATTCTGTGAGTCAGTGAGTGGTTTGTAAGATTTTCAGGCTTTTCCGAATATTAAAATCCAAGTGGAGGCAATGCTTAAAGTAGTATATTAACTTGATTTGTGTATGCATTATGGTTACAAAGTTGAACCTGCACTTGGAAAAAAAAAAAATTAATTACAGAGAGCCTTCAAAAGTGAGAAATAGGAAATCACACTATTTTTTTTCAATCAGAAAGTAAATAAAAACCCACTAAATCAACAAGTCATTAAATGCTGTAGTAAGATTATTTCAGTATTACCTGCTTA
This sequence comes from Rhabdornis inornatus, assembly GCA_013397075.1. NCBI lineage: Eukaryota > Metazoa > Chordata > Aves > Passeriformes > Rhabdornithidae > Rhabdornis > Rhabdornis inornatus. The sequence goes on from VWZS01007181.1 coordinate 1,203,492, forward strand.
AAGGATTGGTAACGTAAGGATGTCTCTAAGTGCAAATGTTCTGGAGACTATGACTTTTAACTTGTAAGTATTTATTTAAATATAGCCAACAACTGTTTTTAAAAAAAACCTCGATTATCCTGCAAGAAAACAAGATTACTTCCCCATAGGCATTTTTCAGCAAATGTTCAATTAACAACTTTACAGTCAACCACTGACTTTAAAACTCTCTGATCTTTCCGCAGTCTATAAATTGTATCTGTTTAACTTATACCAGTGGATAGTTACATGTTTAAAACACTGGTTGTGTTTATCCATTCCTAAACAAAGCAAAAACATTTTGTTACAAAGGACACCTTCTCAGAAAATAATTGCAGAGTAGACTTCTGCAAATAAATGCTGGCAGGGGTAACCAAAAGGCCAAACTGCAGTGCAGCCCAGGGATCTCTCAACAGGTTCAATTTAGTTGGGACAGAGGTTTTAGTTAGCAAACAAACTCGGAATATTTTGTACCAGAAATGAAAGGTCCTTTTAGCTCACTGGAAGGTGTAACAAAAAGATATCCCAAGGAGGCTTCATTTCTAAGACATCTTTCACGTCCTTTTACAACACCAGCTGAAGAAAGGGTTTGCTTTGGTTTGGTCACTGCAAGATAGTGAACTGAATCTCAGCTCACTGATCCACTTCCACACCAGCTGCATTCAAGAGGTGACAGCAGCTCTCGCAATGTCTGCATTTGGAGTTATTAATCTTTAAAAAATCTACTTCTGTAACCTTGAAAGTTTTTACAAGTCAGTAAAGGGTCTCTCAAAAAAGAAGGAAGGAAAGAAGGAAGGAAGGAAGGAAGGAAGGAAGGAAGGAAGGAAGGAAGGAAGGAAGGAAGGAAGGAAGCAATGCACCCAGAAACATTCTCTTATTGTATGATTAAATGCAACAGATGAAATTAAAAGCGTGTTCATGTGCCATGATTACCTCATTCTCTTCAGTTACATATGCTTCTCCTTTGCTTAATCAGCAGTTTAACTGAAAGCACAGTCTTCACTTGTATTTCATTTTGTGGTCTCACACTTTAGTAATGAACATGTCACGTTCACATGAATATTTAAAAAACATTAAGTGATCATTTAATTTTGCGTCCATGAGCACTCAGCAGAACAAGCAAGAAACTTTGCTTTTCCCTTTTTGTGGAATTTATTTGACAACAATTTTTTAATCAAGTTGGTATTATTATTATACATGCAGACTGCCTCCAACCATGGCAGTGCTTGATACAACAAGTATCTTGGACATGCCCACTCCTCCCTCTTATGCCCCACAATCCATGTGAGTATCTCTAGCATGGGTCGGGTGTCTAAGCACTGATGCCCAAGAACTGGAGGGAGGTTTTATTCAACCTCTCTCACAGGCACATGAAACCGCATATATTTCTGGTCCCAAGAGTTCTGTACTCATCTTGTTGTGATGCTTAACCTTCCTGAAATTAATAGTTGCATTTAATCTGCATACCTGAAAAAAAACGTGCTTCCAAAAATATATTTAAATAAAAGATCTTCCACCTCCTCCCTTAGGACATGTGTTGCCTTTGTGCTTCCCCCACGCATACAAGCTCATCATAATATGGAAGGCTGACACTTTTTAGTTCTTTACATGCTGAGCATGCTCGCAGTGTCCATTAGTTAGGAAACGGGTGAGCTGAAGCTGCTGCCTGTCAGCCACAGTGTTCATGGGACTGCAGAATTGCATTTGCCTCCCAAAATTGGCAATCCTCCTCAAGTCATTGCATAGGTACAATATATACATTAAAAAAAAAACAGAAGGAGGCCTACCATTAATTACCCATCTACACAGTGTCTAACACAATGGAAGCCTGAGGCTCCAGTGAGTTTCCCAGGCGCTGTCTAAATAATGCAGATAGATGATAATTTTCCTTGAAAGCAGTCAGCCTACTCTGAGGGCAAGCCTTCCTCACCTTATTCACATAAAACTTCCACTGAAGGGGTATACTGAGAAAAGCAGGCAAGATTTTCCTCTGTAGTGTCTATTTCCCCATAATCCTGGTGGTCTTGTACATGCACAAATAAGATAAGCAAATGTCCTGCACAAGTAAGAATTTCAGCAAAAGTGTATTAAGAATAAACGATGATTCATAATCACAGTTTTACACTCTTTAATTTGCACAATTAAATTAGCAGATAGAGAAAGAAAAGAAAAAAATAATAGCGAGAGAGCAAGAGAAGACTGTTCTTTTCTCTACCAACAGTGATAATCCTGGAGCTATTTATAGGTATATATATCACAGAAATCCAACAAAATAGGACTGGAAGTAAACATGATATCATCTAGACTATCACACTGCCCTGAGTCAGGACAACTGTACTTGTGTCATTCCTGAGCAATATTTGCACAGCTTAAAATGGTCTAGTGATAGGGACTCTATAAAAATCCTTTGACAGTCTACTCCAGAATTGCACTACCTCTGCTGTTAGGAAAATTATCCTGATGTCAAAATAAATGATGGAGGAAGTTAGTCTACCTTCTGAAGGGTTTTTTTTTGTTGTTTTTTTAAGGCTAGAGGAAAAAAAGCTACTACCTAAAGCAGATGCAAAGGCCATGTGAAACAAAGGCAAATAACCAAATTAATTGTAAGGCAGAGGGGACAGCTGAATGACTGGAATGAATTTGCTGGGGAACAGCCTTCAAGAGCATTCCTAAAAGAATATAAAAGTGGCTAGAGTAACCTGCCTAGGGAAAAAAAGTAAATAAATAGATTTTCCAACAGAGTGCTACCTAGTAAGAAACAGAATTGAAAAAGCAGAAAACGGACGAACAAAAAAGCCCTCTTCTGTTCAAGTCTCATGGTGTTTGGGCAAATTAGGCTTCGCAAATTTTCTGTAAATATTGCATCAAAGAAATATTTAAATTCTACCATCCATTCTCTTCTTGGAAAGAAAAATACCCTAAAGGACTGTAGATCTTGGCTATCCATACAGGTCAGAAAAGTACATTACAAAACCTCTTAAAAAAAAAAAAGCAAACAAGCAGAAAAGGCTATATGTTCTGAGAGGTAAGAGGGGTATTGACTTTAACTATTGCTTGAAAATATATGTGTCTGTTGCTTCACAAACACTATTTTTTCCTCCCTAGGACAGAACTGGTTATATTCTAGCAGGCTTTTTTCTTTAAATAACATTTTTTTTTTAAATCAGTGATCAATCCGGCAGGAATGAAAGACAGCATTTCCACCGGGCGGGGAGGGAGGGAGGAAAAAATTTGAACGAAACAGAAACCTAACACATGAACAACAACAGCAACAGAGCGTATTCTCTAGGAGCCCCGTGCGCTGCCGCTGCAGAAGCGCGCCCGCGCTGCCCCGCGGTGCCGCCAGGGGGGGCGGCCCCAGCGCCGTGCCCGCCCCAGCGCGTCCCGAGGCGGCTCCGCCATCGCCGCCGACCACGCACGTACATAAAGGAAAGAAAAAAACCACACCGAACCCGAACCGAAATAAAACCCGCAACCAACAAAAATAGATGTTCCAGGAAGAAAATCCTGGTTGATTGCGAAGCGCTGACGCATGTCAGCCCCCAGTGCGTAATTTTCGCACCGGCAGCAGCGGAGGGGCGGGAGCGGGGCAGGAGCTGATCCACATCCCCGCACGCCCCCAGCCCTTCCCCAGGCTCGCCCCTGGAGATTTACCGAAAGCGGCGATTGCCGCGGGAGGCGCCGGGCGTGCGGAGCCCCGCAGGGGGCGGTGGTACCGGCGGAGCCCCGCAGTGGTACCGGCGGAACCCCGCAGCAGTACCGGAGGAGCCCCGCGGCGGGAGAGGCCGGGGCCGGCCCGAGGAGCCCCCGCCGGGGGCCGCAGCCCGAGCACCGGCCGGCCCGGGGACGTGCTGCTGCAGCAAGACCTGGTGCCGAACCCGCCTTTTGCGGGTTCACCTGTCGCAGGAACCAGAACCGTCTCCTTGTTCAGACCCCGGGGGTTTGCGCAGGGCTTTCCCCACACACCACCGGCGTATCGACCTGCCTGAGGACTCCGGGGTTCTGCATCTGCAGCTTGAAATACAAATTCTGAGGAAGAAATAATCCAAATGCAGGTTTTAGTAAAAAAAAAAAAAAATCTCTAAAAAAGGCATGCCCCAGATTTTCCTCACCTTAATCCTCCCTCCCATATAAGAGCGTACAAGGTAATGACATCAACATTATTTCTATATATATTTCAAATAATTAATAAAAGTATTATTTGCTTCAAGAATTACTGAATATGCACAAAGTTGCATAGCTGTAACCCCTATTTATTTAACCTGGAATTCTCTGGAAAACTGTTGGTGCAATATTCACTGAAGCAAGTAACCTTTACTTAAGAAAGAAATATTTTTAGAGTCTGTGATTTTTGAGTATCTTTCCCTCTTGTACAAAGCCACCCATAGTTGTTTACAAAGGACTAGGGGAAAAAAATTGGCAGCCCCTATATGAGGGTAAGGGCAACTGTATAATTTAGCATTAGTCTTGCTATAAAGGAATAAAACCTGCTGTCAGGAGCTGCTAAATGGGTAGTATCAACGAAGTCTTTTGTAAAACTACCTGTAAAGATGGCCTGTCCTTCCTCCCAAATAACACAGACTTCTCAACTGGATAATAGCACAGTCATGGTACATTAGCACTCAAAGGAGTTGAGAAAGGTTACAGAGAAACAAGTTGATGGGAGTTCATGTCCTCTTACACTCAGATTACGAAATGTATAACCTGAATGACACTGTATCAGGAATATGCAAATAAATGTACCAGGGAATAAACTGACTTCATCTGTTTATGTAGAAGTTCAAGGACATCAAAATATAAATCACTCTGTTTTGCTGGAACAAATAACTGTACTCTTGATAATAAAGAAAATGTTGCTGACGCACATAATCTTTCTCTGCACCTTTTTCCCATGGCTTCACTACCATCAGCTCTGCGAACCTGGCAACAGGTAGAAGGCAACAGCCAAGCCAAACATCAAACATATCCCTTTCAACTGTTACTCCTTATCCTTATATTGAAAGATATTTCAAAATTATATTTAGAAAAAGAACAAAGGAAAAATGTATTTTTAAAGAATGTCTCAAATTTTGAAATTCAACCTACTTATGCACCCAGTCTCTCAGAAAGTGTCTTTTGAATAACTGGCTGTGACTTTGGACAGTATGTAAATATAGCTACATATTCATAGGGTCTCATGTTTCAACCCCCCTAACAGAGGTGGAGGGGAGAGGGACAGGGAACAAACAACAAAAAACCCCACCCGGACCCTGTGTGTACTGGGCTTGTAGAATCAAGCTTCCAGATGTAACTAAAACCAGATGGATGCCCCTAGAAGTAATAAATTCAATAATTTAACTATTATTCAGACAAACAGCCTTCCCAAGCAAAATTCACCCATGGCTTGAGAAGTTCATTGCTTGCAAAACTGTTGTTGGCCAGTGCTTAGCATCCATCCATATAGCTCAGTAATGAAAACATGAAGTTTCAATACATTTATACATAATTTTTTTTTTTTTTTTTAATACAGCTAAGGAGCCCCAAGTACTTGAAACATGGAAATGTGCAATCAGTAGGGCTCTGTGCTGACAAAACTGTATTTGCTATAACTAAACTTCATTGCCAAAAGCAAGGTCTATAATTTTCTGAGCATGCCTCTGTCATTTTAGGGTGGGCAGAGGTAACATCTTATGACTGACATAACTGATGAAAAATGCCCCTCACACAGATAGTATATTTTGATAAATCTGACCATTACCCAACATAGTTTATTTTTCTTGGAGAAAAAAGGAGATGGCTGAAGCCTGGTATGTTGGCAAAAGCATAGTTTAGCAGGCAGGAAAGATGCTAATATTAGAACTATTTGGTCGGTGTACTTAAATATTAGCAAAGTATTCCCAGTCAAGACCTCAAACTGGAAGGTGAATGTGGTGAAATAAAGTTAGGGTAGGGTAATATGACAGAAGAAAATGAATGGGAGGGTAAAATAGGGTAAGTTTTTCTTTCAGGATGATGAAGTTGTTCTATAGAGATGATTTAAGCAAACATTCTCTGGCAAATCTTTTGGATTACTAAAGATTCTGTCACCCCTACATTGTGCCTGAAGTTGTTTGGTGGAAAAAGGGTGCATGTGTTGTGCTTAACCATCCCAATTCACAGCCCTCTGTGTCTCTGAAACCCCACTTATTTCAGAATTTAAAGCAAATATTGCTACACAATGCACAGGAATAGCTAAATCATAAGACATGCCAGCCTGTAGGACCAGTGAATTTTAGCTGAAAGGCGGGATGGATGAGTGGTATTAGTGCATTTATTGTAATTAAATGCCCGGTAATTACATTGAAATGGCTGTGACAATTTTTCAAAAGGGATATAGTGTTGAAAAACAATTCAGAGGAGTTCAGAGAAAACTCTGAATCTGAAATAGAGCATCTATGTAAACTAGGATCATTCATTCCAGAATGTTGGTCATGAAATAATTTACTTTTTAACCTGAATTTTACACATGCCTAGTAGAGTCCCACTACTTGTGTTTGGTACCCCAGTTATGCATTAAAAAACAAAACCCAAACATAACTATAGAAAAATAATGCGTATTATGAGTCAACCCCTGCTAAAAATGAGCTGCTAGATATATATCAATGCCAATATAGAAATAAAAACTATAAACTGCAACCTTGGATTCTAGTCTATCCTAGTGTATTTGTCATAGAAATTGTTTGCAAACAAAATTGTGCTGCTATAGCCAGTATATTGAATGTGTATTACCCACATGGTCAAAAATAACATACATGACAATGTCTAGTAGATGAAATAATATTTATCTTTTTTACATTTCAGATCTAAGAATACTTGCTCAACGTCACCAATATATTTAATAAATGTCTGGGGAAAATAGCTTCAAATTCCTAAGGGGTTTGCAGAAAAAAGTTTGTGTTTATAGGCCCAGATCACCCAGCGGCAAAAAACTTTTAGTTAGATAACTAGCTCCCTTATGTCTTTGGTAGTGTGGATACAGGAGGTAGTTTGGCCCACTACAGTCATAGCTAGAAAATCAACTATTCCTGAGTTTTCATACTAAGCTGTCCGCACTGAGATTTCTTATGCAATCGTTACATATAATCTAAGTTTACAATTACCAGTTCGAGGCGTTCTTCCAGATCAGATTTTTTTAACAGAAATCAAAGCACATTGCCAGGACAGTAAAGATTGTCAGCATCATTTTCTGTGAAGAATCACAAAGGTATGGAGACGTCATGGATACCGTGCCTAAGATTACACTCTTTTGCTTCTAGGGTACCTCTGATCTCAAATTACTTCTCTAACTCCGTTGATCCCCGCTAAAATTTAAAATAAAATAACTACTACCTAATGTTATTATTTTCCCATAAGATGATGGGAGAGGTCTTCTTTCATAAGATGCTTTACTGCAGCATACCGGTATTTACAGTGAAGTGGTCCTTTCCAATCACGTTCCCCTTCCCCTTGTTACAGCTGTTAATTTCTAAATGAGTTATTATGACCCAAACCGCGGAGAATTCCGTGCAGGAGGCAGCTGAGCTGCAGCAGCGGTATATGAGAGCTGCGGCACACACACGGCCCCGCACGGCGGCAGCTGGAGGCGCCGCATCACTTTCATCTTCTTTTCCCCCTTGCTTGTTTGTGGTGTTGTTTTTCTGGTTTTTGTTTGGTTGTTTTTTTCCCCTCGTCTTTACCGGCAAACCTGGCTGCTTCACTTCGGCGCAGGCCGCCAGATGAAAGCGTGTCCGACGGCACTCCAGGGGGAAACGGGAAAACACGGATGGATGTTTGTGTGACCCCAGCCTCACTTTTCTTTCCGGGCATGTGCAAAGGGAGGCTTCCCCAGCCGCTCCCGAGGCGGGCTGCGGTTGGGGAGAGGCTGGACGGTGTCAGTACAGCCTCTTCCCTTCATCCCTCGACTTTTACTGTCGCTTCCCTCCCCGCAGCACTCTGCGCGCTTGGTGACGCGCCGCGACCGCCCTCATCGCGGGGCGAGCCCGGCATCCCCGCCCCGCAGCCCCCTCCTGGGCCCCTGCGCTCCCCCTCTCTTCCCCCGCTGCCGCCTCACACAGGAAAATGCGGGCTGGACAGACCCCCGCCCCTCCTGCCGCCCACCCCGGCCGGGGCCCGGCCGCCGCCCCCCGCCGCTCACTCGCTCCGGTGGAGGGCACAGAAAGGCGCTCATTGATCCCCGGGCGCGGCCCGCCCGGTGACGAGCGTGCGGGTCCCTTGTAAACAAGCGCGGCACCTCGCAGCTCCCCCGCCCCCGTCGTTCCCCGCCCCGCGGAGCCCCCGGTAAAGGAGCGGGCGGCGGGGGGAGCAGGGAGGCGACGGGCTCTGGGGCCGCTCTTCCTCTGCCGCCACTTGTTCCGTAATCACCGCGCCGCGATGCCCCAATGGGGCCGGGATCGTTTCCAGAGAAAATGCGGACGCTGCCCCTATTCACCACCAAAGCGAAGCGGCCGCATAAACGAGTGCCGTTTAATTACCAGGGACTAGCAGCGGCAGCCCCTGCCCCCGGCCCTCCCTGGGTGGCATTTCCCCGCCGCACGGGGCAGGAGCGGGCGGGGGCGGCGTGGGCGCGGTGACACACCGCGCGGAGGAGCGCGCGGAGC